>KZ112994.1:29867-69358 GCA_002120325.1 Daldinia sp. EC12
TATTATAAATATAAAAATAATTAAATTTAAAAATTAATATAAAAATATTTAAAAAAAATTAAATTAAATTAATATATTTTAAATTTTTAATATTTAATTAATAAAAATTTTACATAATACATTAATTTTTATAATTACCATATTTAAAAAATTTTTAATAAAATTTTAATAATTTATTTAAATTTTATTTATTAATTTAATTAATTTTTAAATAATATTTTACAATTTTTACAACACGTAAAAATAAATGTTATACAATTAACTTATTTAAACACTTACCACTAATTTGCAGCTAAGGCAAAGTGGTCCGTGCCCTAGAATCAAAAGTTTTTTAATGGATGCGGTACCTAGGTTACATCATACAGATAATGATATCACATGATTTGGCGTTACTTTGGCGCTCTGCGACCTTATCTATTGTACATATGTTACTCCTTTTTATTCGTCATAGGCACGGTACGGTACCTAAACCATCTAATCAATTTTCCTTGTCACCCGTTACAAACTCCAAGCAACGCTGCTCTATTCATATCGCGAGCTAACCAAGCTGGTTCCTTGGACCACGCACGAAACAAGATGGGCGCACAATCTGAACCTAAATCCTCGAATAGTGCGCATACTTCAAGAAAACGCAAAGTTCCCGCCCCCATGCCAAATAGCGATGGGCAAAACGATGACTTCGAGCCTGAAGATGCAAGACCCAAGAAGTCGAAAAAGAAAGTTGACGCCGGGGAGAAACGCTTAAGGAGGTTAGCTTTTCTTTTTAAGTTTAACATTTTTCTATAATAAAGTGAAATAGAGGTATATAAATGTTCAAATCACTAATGTTTGACTTGACTTATATCTAGATTCCGTGCCAAACCTCCACAAGATTTCTCCGTGATTTACGATCGGGCAACGTCACAAAGGTTCGCAAATATTAACAAGTGGACCTACATGTGGAAGATAGGTATATATGTATGATTAAACGCCAACTAATTCTATTAACTTAGATTCTACGTCCTCGGGAGGACCCGCGCTGGTACAGCTGATTGTCCTGAGGAGTCTGTCGAGTTAACCGGCTCTACTGGCAACATTTATATCGTCCGTATCGCGCAGCAGCCTACTTGTACTTGCCCTCACGCTCAAAGCGGTCATCAATGCAAGCATATCATCTACGTTAGCCTCCCCACTCCGAAATATCCCCAATCTCTCTAAACTGCCCTAACGCGTATGTTTGGCAGGTCTTATCAAGAGTTCTTCGTGCGCGCTTCGATCTCGTTTATCAACTTGCCTTACTGCCTAGCGAACTACGGGAAATCTTCGAGCACGCCCCTCCTATAGAAATTGAAGGTCAGTCCAGCTCAGAGGCGTACGATAAGAATCGCAAGCCCCTCGAAGGTGACTGCCCAATTTGCTTCATGCCTTTTGAAAGCGCCGAAGATACCGTTTATTGCCGTGTGACTTGCGGGCAGAATATTCATAAGGAATGCTTTGAGATGTGGGCAATCACCAAGCGCAAGAGTACCAAGGATCAAGTTACTTGTCCTATGTGCCGTACGCCTTGGCAGGGCGACGATGATACCGTTAAGAAAATCAAGAATAAGGGCAACAAAGGATCCGACGGTTACGTGAACGTCGCTGACCAGCTTGGTATCAGCCGCGAAAGAGGTGAGTTGATGGGCTGCATATATTCTACCTGCCTACCTATATAATCATATAAGCTAATTTATGGCTACAGACTATAGTACCTACTATAACGGGCCCTATCGAGGTATAAGTTATAGAAGATGGTGAAAGAAGGTGGTGAAATATGCGCCCGCTGTTGGGCTTTCCCTCGGTATGATTTTCGTCGTTCGGTTAATTTGTTGCGAAGCCTCTAAAAACCTAGCGTATTGCATCTTGAAATCCCGAGACGATTCCAATTAGCTAAATATCTCTACGATGGCTACCTACCTTACCTACCTAGGTACCTATTCCCATTCCCTACCTGTTGTAAACCCCAGGCAGCCAAGAACCAAGACCCAACCAAGGTCTCCCCACTCTGCACTTCACAAAGGGGCGATCGAGGAGTCTTCTCGCTAGGAAATTTCACATAATCAACTTGATTCTCTAGCATATACATGCTATAAGATTGAGATGAGTAATTAGCCGAGTCCTTTAACTTTAGAGAATCCCGAGACTACGACGGCATCTAGTTTTTAGGGAAGATCATCTGCAGTGCGTACTCCCGGAAAGGAAATTTCATACAATTTTTGCTCGCGCACCATAGGTCGCCTTTACTGCATCGCGTTATGTGATGTATCGAGTTTCAATTAGAAATTCATTCCTCTCGTCACTCATTCTTTATGATACAGCTCATCTTTTGCCACGCAGTTACAGTAAGTAGTTCTGAGCAAATATGTAAACTAAGTACAAGCTATAGACTAGCCAGCCACCTCGCATAGGTGCTCGTCGCTAATTTCTAGCAGTTAGTTACAGAAATTCGTGATTCCTACCCACGTCAGAGAATCATCCTATTACCACAAATTCGAAATCCTAATAGACTCTCCGGCTTGGTAGAGTCGAGTAGAGAACTAGAATGTAATCAAATCATCCTCCTTGGCGCGGCTCCTAGACCCCGCCGCAATATCATCTTTAGGATTTTCTTCCACCATCCTTCCAATGGAGCTTGTCTCTGTATCAGGTAGTGATTCCCATTCTGGCTTATCAGCCCGGCGTCCTACGGGAATACTCAAAATACTAGAGGGCTGCGAACTTCCTCGAGAGTATAGATGAGAACCGAATGCGACCACCCCCGCGTGCGACCGCGGCGTCGCTACCTCGACATTCTCTTGCTGTGAAGTAGCGGGATCAGCGAGCATATCTGAGAGGTGTTCAACTGCTGTGATACTATCAAGCGCATTCGCCCGAATACTATTGTTACCAATATCCAACGAACGTGCGCCAAGAACAATTGCTTCTGCGTGGTCCTCGGAGGTAAGGAGATCGTCACTGCTCTTCTTTAGTGGTGGCGAAGTCCTGGCAATAATGCTCTTTCCAACGCTGCGTAAACCGTGGTTGTCTAAGGTTACTGGTCTGTAAATATCATGAATCGATGTTCTGTTAAGCGGACTCGAAGACCCCGTTATAGGCTCTCTAAACGTCTTTTCATCCTCAATACTTGCATTAAAGTCGGACCATCCATATCCCGCAGTGTCAGCCAGGGGCGGTAAATTGACTTGTCCGAAGTCTGTCTCGGGAGGGTTGTCCCAGCCTCCGTGATATCCAAGTCCTGGTCTGAAGTCACGGATACGTCGACCACCTCGGTGGAGGCCTCTTTTTTTACCTCTACCGCTCGTCGTCGCACTCATACGACGTTGATCCTGACTTATGAATGGTGCTACATGGGTTCTGTCGTAACCTACACTAACATCATCAACCTTGAATGTCTCATTTTCCGGTAAGAACTCGTCGTGAGGATATGCCCCGGTGAATTCGGCACAACTGCACTGACATCTTTCGCCACAGCTCCGTTGGCACCGATGGCCGCATAGAAGGATTCGTTCGCACGGTTCTGTACAGATCAGCTTGTCATGGGTTGCCCTGGTAAAACGAGGTTAGCCCCATTATATGATCAAATGCAGCGATGGAAAATGGGGGAAGAGGGAGAGGGTGGGAGCATACCAATGGCATCTACGTCCGCATGCATGGCCACAGTCGAGCTCATCTGGACACGGCAAATCGCAGCCGCCGTGGCAGTTAACCCAGTCTTCTGGGTGCGACATCCATACCGTTCTGCGATGCTTCTGACACGTTATCGGCAGACGAGTGTCGCCTCCAAACCGACCCTGCTTCTCAAAAACTTGCTGCACTTTTCCCCACATGTTCCATGATAGCTGACTAGCAAATGCCAGATTAAGCATGTTCCCAAAAACGTAAAAGCCGCGGCGAGCTCGACTGATGGAGACGACTCCACGATTCTCGTCTTGCAGGAAACCTGCTTGGTGAGGCCCGTTGGGACCCTTACTTCTCACCAACGACAAAATCACAATGTCATTTTCTTCTCCTTGATACGAGTCCACCGTGAAGACGTTTGTAAATGGAGCCCATTGCCTCATCTGGCTCTTGAACAGGGATATGATCTTCTTCTTTTGGCCTCGGTAAAATGTCAAAACTGTGATCTGACTTGCCGGCGTACCATTCATGAGGAGATAGTCTATGAATCGAATTATCATTTCGGCCTCTAGGATGTTGAACCTACTCAAGTTCTCATCCTGGCCTTCTGTCCAAGTATGGTGAAAAAAGAACGAAGGCACCGCCATGCCAGGAATCGGCGGTCTAGAATGACCCTGTGTGACCACGGGGTGATCTTGGAGGGACGGATAAAATTCGTTCAATATCTCACGTAATGCCGGAATCATTCTCCGTTGCATATTGAGGACAGTGAATGGCATATTGAGATGAACGAGACGTTCAAACATAGATACCCGCATATAGTACGGCTCCTGCCCGAGGCCGGGCGTATCGCAATGGGGCGCGAGCTGTTGGTGATCGCCAACTAGAATAAGCTGCTCTAACGACCCGTACAATGCCGAAAGAATATTCGCCTCTCGTGTCTCAGCTGCTTCTTCGATTAACATGGTGCGTGGCCGCAACGCAGCTAGCAAGCCACGATACTTGCACAAGCCCGTCGTGGTACAGCCTATGATTTCGATCTGTTGCGCTTTGATACACTGCGTATCCTTGTACCAGCGGTTCATTTTGAGGTTCTTTGCGATTCGAGCGTTATCAGCAAGCAAATCGCGGAACTTTTGACAGTTCCGCAACAATAGCTCCTTCTGCCAAAACTGATAGACTGCCCCACGATGCTTGACGTCTATATCCCACAGGTTCTGCTTCTGAAGATCCCGGCGGACCACAAGGTCATCTTCCGTGTAATTCTGGGAATTTGAACCTGTCCATAGGTGTTTGATCGGCAAGAACTTGCCATCTATGCGGCCGGTGTTCTCGTCCTCGTCGTCAATGCAGTTATCTAGTTCCATATCGTAATCCTCTAAGTCTATGTCGAGACTATCGTGATCCTCAAACGCATCAAATTCGGGGTCCTTTTCCCCCGGCTGCCTCGCCTGCACAAGTTGACTTCCTAGCCATTCCGCTAATAGGCCTGAAGGCCCGTCCTGTGTTGATGGCGTGTCGGCCCACTCTTGTTCAGCACGAAGAGACTCGAATTGACTGTCCGTTATCAGACCTGTGGATCTCAATATCTCCGGGTCGAGCAAATCGTCTGGGAATACAACGTCGATGATCTTTTCCAACTCTGCAATGTTTCTTTTGCGCGCTGATTCAAACGTCCTGAAGTCCCTATCCGCCCGTTGGCTCAATAAGGCCCTTGTACGCTGCCTAAGGTTGTACATGCTGTAGTGCTTGATGTCTTCATTTTGAGTGCGCCCGCCAAGCCGGACAACCTTAAAGCCAGCATTGATCAGTTGGATCAAAATTTGATCTACCGCATGGTTTGTTTGGGCCGCAACGATAATTACATTGCTACCTCTTTCTTGGCTCTCTAGAAGAATGCGTAGGGCCTGTACCGATGTAAATGTCTTCCCAGTCCCAGGAGGGCCCTGTACAATAGCTAACTCTTTCGTAAGGATACGATGGACAGCACTGAGCTGAGAATTGTCTAAGTTGGTATACCGAGAAAGCTGGCTGTCGAATCCATCGAGCACAGAGTAATGTCGGAGTGGCTCACACACTTCGACGATCTTTCCGTGCCTCTCGCTCTCCGTCATCGAAGAGGAATCTGGGATATGATGAACCAGGGACGTGACGTCGCGATGCGGATCGTGTTCAACATACTTAGCACAGAGATCCCTCTTGTCTGCCTGAACCAAGTACTTGTCGAGCGAGGTCTCTGTAGCGGCCACATGCTGTAAGCCAACCATACTGTGACGAACAGCTTCAAAATAGCCCAAACGCGTCTCTATCATAACGAGCTCTTGGTTCGGGTCCATAACAGCATCGCTAATATTGGCCCACTGGAAGTAAATTGTAGGCGGATTTTGATCTAGGCCATCCCTGATGCGGTGTTCTGAGATGATTGCAGGCATGCAAATCGTCTTGAAACGATCTTTGGCAGTTGATATGGCAACTAAGGTTCCGACAGTGAGCCTTCGGGTTTGACTCCAGCGTATCTTCTTGCCAGATCTCTCGGTTGAAAATTGGACTTGGCACATGGGACCGAGGCGGGTCATAAGATAACCCCTGACAAAAACCTTTCAGACGAACATATAGTTAGTTATACGGAATAAAATCACCCAGCATCACTAGGTAAATACGCGTGGGATTCGACTCACTTTTGTATAGATACATGTCTCTCCGTCGTCCATCATTGCCGGGTCATCTTTGAACTTTTTGATAGAATGGCGAAGCATAGTGATTCCTTCCTCTCTCTGAAGACGATAGTGAGTTTCGAGGTAAGTGTTTTTACTCTCCCATGGCTGCTTCCATTTGTTGGGTAGAAGATTCCGTATCCTATCTAGCTGCTCTTGATCGTCCCAGTCAGGATTTAAGTCCTGGCCCGTAGGAATTTCGGGGTAGCTTCTCCATTCTTGTGTTGGGGAAGCAGCCGGGAGATACTGTTCGAAGTAGATATGGTGCTTGATGATGTCGAACTCTCGCTAGGGGTATCATCATAATGTAAGCGGTAACCACTGAGCGACGATGTTCTAAACACATACCTGAGTATCATGGCCATCAAGGCTGTTGGGGTCGCTCATGGCTCAAAAGCTAGTGCCTTACGAGGCACCACTCCTGAGATATATGGTTCATTCGACTATGGTCTAGACACTTGACACTTATTGGTGAAAAAGCATATAATTAAAGTGCGCCTTTATGTGAAGAGAAGAAACCTCGATGGTACTAGAGGTCGAGAAGAAGGAAAAAAAAAAAGGTTAACACACAAGACAAAATGAAGAAGAGATGATAAGGGATTGGATGAGAGGTTGAATGGCAAACATTCATATAACGCGGCTGCTTCGAGACCCTGTTATAGACTTGTTTGGTATTGATTTGAGAGAGTTGTAAGGAGGTATCTTTAGAGATAGAAAATTGCTGTTCTACCTAATATTTATGTACCACGCTCAGTTCCTTACCAAATCTTGTAAGCCAATGCATCTGTTAGAAATAATTCAGGAAGCTGCATTGAGGTAGGTAGCTAGGGTTGACAAGAAGACTACTAAATATATGTACATGTACCTAAGGCATCTACTAATGCACCTAATGTTATGCGGGTGCCTTATGCAGGTACAATGTAGGTACATATCTTGAATTATCTTAGTACCTTCCAGTAGTAGGTATCTACATGTATGTAAACATATTGATGTACCTAGATACATTAGTAGGTAGGTATGTTAGTACCTACCTCCTAGGTAGTTACCACTGAAGGTAAGCCCTTACAAATATTGATTTCCATTTCAAAATCCCTAGGACCCTCTCGACCTTGAAGAAGGAAGATTGTAGGAAGTTGCTTGTCACGATTAACCAGAAGTCTGTTCACTGGGTACCTGCATATCACGCTTCAAAACATGAGGCATATCTTGCAAACACTTTGTTATCCTATCTACCTAGGTAGGTAAGGTATATTCTCTTTGTTTAGGCGGCATTTACTCATCTATATGAAAACTCACCGCCATGTCTTGTCCAAAACATTATGGAGAACAAGCTTAAGTACCTAGGCACTCAAACGTAATGCAACTACCTACTCGACCAGGTACACATAGTTACAAACTTTGCTCTCCATGTTTGTGACATGTACCTATATAGAGCAACAAAAGGGGTTGTTCCAGTGCTCATATCTGCCTACCCTAAGTAGTTAGGTACCTAGGTAGATATCTACCATACCGACTAAACTACTGCCTCACCCCAACTTGGCGGCCTGTCTTCTAATTTGGTGCCCCATTCAGATTCCTGATTACCAAGTACTAATTCCATCGTCCACCCCTCGTTGAAAAGGGAATGACTGATCCAGGATTTAGTCCACGGTTTACCATTTACCGTTACGTTTTGTATGTAAATGTTTTCGTAATTAGCATCGAACCCAACCGTCTTGATCTGTGCCGTCTTGCCCGTCAAAGGACTTGTTACGTTTACCTCCCGAAAGAATGGCGCCGAGATGAGGTACACATCTTGACCAGCTACAGGGAATAGACCAATCATCCCAAATACGACAAATGCTCCCATCGATCCCGAGTCGTCGTTCCCTGGAAGGCCGCCGTGTGATGTGTTAAATGCTGATGGGATATATGTATGTAAACGTTTCGTAGATAATCCCGGACGACCGGCATAGTGGTAAAGATATACCGTCGAAAAAACGGGTTCGTTAGAGATGTCAGCTAGTCCCGACGTATGAAAAAAGTCGAGACGCTGAATAAATGGTTCTTCACTTCCCATCAGTCCTATCAAGACGGACATCGACTGCGGAACGAGACTGTTGGGCTTTGTCAGCGATATGGGATGCTTGGTTTGGAATGGACTGCTTACAACTGATATTGCCAAATACTATCGTGTTCGCAGTCAGTAAAACATAGTATCGAGTATGTCATTGAAGGGGTTAAGAAAGGAAATGGACGACCCGCGCGTTCGCCACGTTGGTTAAGCCCTTAAAGCTTGAGTACTAACCTGGCCTCAAAAGTTTCACTGGGATTAGTAGTGAGAGAGCAAAAGCTGGCAAGCGCCGAACACGCGATCGGATCCTGGTATCCCCAAGTGCCATTCTGATACTTTGGCTCCATGAAGCCTGTAAACCCGGTATCATTCCCCTCGATACTCGAACGCTGGTCAGGTTTCCATAGGTACTGCCAGTTAGCACTCCGCAAAACATATTTATCGTATAAATCTTCTCTCCCGAGCCCTTGCGCTAGCGTAGCGAGGCAATAATCATTGTAAGCATACTCAAGTGTCCTCGAAATGCTACGCGAGTTTGTTCCAAACCCAACAGGATCGAAGTCCAGGTAGGGGATATATTGGAGATCTTTCCAGCTTTGCAGACCGCCCCGACCATGATACGCCCATTCCAATGGTTCCACTTCTGCGTCCTGGATAATAGCTTCGAGTGCGAGCTCCCAGTCGATGCCTGTGAGGTTTTTAACGTAAGCATCAACTAGTACGATATCTGCATTTGAGCCGCCCTATATGGAACAAGTAAGTACAGCTAAACATGAGGATCCGATTCGAATCCACTCACCTGGGTCCAACCGTTACTCAGTGACCTGGATGCGGTAGGATGTTAGTTTTAACGGTAGGATGTCTAGGTAGGTATGCAACTCATAGTCCCTTACATGTGACAGTCAGGTAGCCAACCCTCGTGCCTATAAATATCCAACAGTGAGTTGACCATCTGGATTTGAGCGTGTGGGTCGAGAATGGTGAGGAGAGGATGTTGAACACGGAATGAATCCCAAATGCAATAAAATGAGTCAAAATATGGTACCCCGCTATTCCAAAACGGATTCTCATCGGTGTAGTTCTGAGGAGATATCATCGTGCGATATAAACCGCTCCAAAAACTAGTTTGAAGCTCCTCGCTGGCACCACCCGCATCCACAGATATAGGACTCAACTTCTCACGCCACGCATCTTCCGCGTCCGCAACGAGTCCGTCAAAGTCGCTAAGAGGATTAGGAATTTCCTCGGCTGCCCGCCGGCAAGCCTGGTCAGCACTTACGAAACTTATTCCCATCCTGGCAGTTAGGGTATTGTTAGGTAGATTGCTGAATCTAACCCACCCTCCGGCTTCTAAATAAAAAAGGTTAAAACCGCGAGTGACATAAAGTTCTTTTGGTTCCGTTCCCGCTCGATTATTTACCCATACCCCGTTATCAAAAATACTGCTGCCGAAGAAGTCCACGCAGAAGTGCATCACGTACGACCCAGGTCCAAAGCTAGGGAGGAATGTGCCATTCCCCTTTACCTGCCCGCTCTCGGGATCAACGCTAATAGAAGCATTTTGGCGACTTTTCCAAAGATCCGTTAGGTCGAGCAGTACTAGAGGATGTTGCTGATCGTCTCTGGCCGGAAATTCGAACTTATATAATGCTGCGTGGTCACTAGAGGTCATAGTGCCCTTGATCCCGGAGTCCAATTCCACCTCAAAGTAGCCTGGCCGAGCCACTACCGAATCCTCCAAGTAGTGAGTGGCTCGTTCGCCTATAAGGAAGTTGCAACTATTGACGTCGCTCTCCGGGCATAGTTGGGGAAATAAAGGGAAGTTTCCCAGGCTAGGATTCCCTCCCGTTCCGCTGTCATGAGTAGCTGAGAAACCTGTGATCCTTGAGCCATCCGTCGCGAACCCCCCCGTATTCTGGCCATCCACATCTGCGACAGGTTTTGCCAAAGCGTACGGTCCTGAAATGCTTACGTTTAGCAAATGCCCATTGGGAGATAGGGAAGCATACTCGTAGCACCCGCAAATACATTTCCCCCGTTAGTGCTACCGATAAGAGGATTGACGAATTGGAGCACGTCCACACAAAACACTGAAAGAGGAAAAATTGTAGAAACCAAGTAAATCAGCTGCGGGGTCGCGAAGAGCAGATGTCGGCGTGCCATCTTCGATCAGCGAGAGCGCCTTTCTTAGAGCCACGGGTTATAAATTTCAGCAGTAGAAGCATCGATGCGCAGAGCAAAGTCGCAAACGATCGTCTCTTGAACAACGGTGGTGTCTAACCCCCTCCCTAGACGGTGGCGCTTTTGCGACCTTCCTGAAAGGGGGTGATCTCAACGACAAAGCCCGCCGAAATGGTCACGCATTAATCTTCATAATTGTGGAGAGGTCTTGATCCTTTATCTCAATTGAGAGGTTCTCATACCGTCTGGTTGTGCAACACGGAATTTCCTAGTTTCGCTATAGTTACATGTAACCATTATCAGAACGTCAATATATGATTTTCATAGTCCTCTAAATGTGCTTCAGATCAAATTTGGAGAATATTATTTATCCCCTAGAAATACGGCGCTCTGATGAACACTAAACCACAAACCCAACTCACCCATTCCCTCGGGAGTATCATTGTTTCAACCATACACTATGGTTATTTTAACACATTGAAATCCAACGATTGAAAGTAGAAACGCGTCCATTAAAGCATAACAGCTCGGGGAAAGTCGAAGCCAAACGTATTCTTCTTACAATCGCTAAAAGTTAAGTTGTGCATTGGTAATGCAATTAATTTCAAAGCGTACCTGAGGTATACGGTGGACAAAAAATAATGTACCAAGCAGAGGAGGGGCAGGCAGAATGCGTACGTTCATCTGTTGTGAGTTATTAACTTCAATCAAGCTTGGTTTTGGTACGACTACCTGCAAATTCCAAGACCTCGAGTCAGGCCCCGCGCCGAGCAACTTCACACGTCATTGTAATTTAGATGTACTTGAAATCTAACTAGGCTTGATCAACCATCTTTCACATGACAGAGGGTGCGAAAATCTATATCTGATGTCAGCGATCAAAACTTATCCCAGCAACAGATTTCAAGGGACGAGATGCAGATATCTAAGATATAGTTTTCTATTACAGCAACATGGGCAACATGGGCAACATGGGGATGCCCCTCATCAGCAATGCCATCCACTTATCCATCCATAAAAGCATAGGCTGTCGTCGTCGTCGGATGTTGACAGCAGTTTGAATTAACCTTATTCTTTTGAACCCTTAAAAAAACTTCTACCTCAGAGTATGGCATGCATGTTTCTGTATATCGCGGGCTACGATTTCTCTATAGTTTCTTTAACGCGTAGTTATCTTATGAGGTGATGACGAATGGACCGCGCTGCGGGATGCAAAGGCATCATGCTATACCTACCACATCGACGAGCAAACAATTAAAAGGTTTTCTAATAAATAAATGACGTGTATACCATCTTTTTCTAATCGCTTCCCCTGATGTTGGTGATATGGAACTGCATTACGACTTCGCAACGTAACTATCACGACATCAATGACTTATCTTTTGCAATGAGTATCCCGGATGCTACCCATTGCGCTACGAAATAGTCGGCTCGGCTTCTACAACCGCCTAGCACTTTCAGATTTGACTATGACGCTAATAATCAAGAAGTGTGTGCATGAAATTGACCGAGAGATGCTTGAACTCGTCATGTCAATTTGATAGGCGCGCAACTATACCATACGTCCTCTTTACTGCTTATAAACCCCTTTACGCATTTACTTTATAAGTATCCAGACCTCTTGGGTTTTCGTCTCTTGTATACCACATTCAGCGAAAATAACAACAGAAAAAACCATGGCGCACTTCGTTAGTTTGGCAAGTGTCGGCGTCTTAGCACTCGCCGTGCCGCATTCTCTTGCAGTTCCCTTCGTCTCCGAAGCTGAAACCACCGTGCGCTCTAACGCAGCGACGACAGCTTCTGTTGTTGCTGTGACAAACGTTACTTCCCATGGCGCATACACTGGCCCACCAGCTACGACGACCGGCGCACTCTCTACGGAGGTCACAGCTCTGACTATCCCGGCCAGACCCCCAGAGCAGTACAAGCTGCAGTACCCAGCAGACGGGCAGCTTCACCAACCGCAGCCCGCACCCTACACCCCCGGCGGCGGTTTAGGTACCAACGGCACCGAACCAGTGTATCGTGTGGTGAGCGACTTTGACTACGAGTCGGTTGCGTTAGCTCTCTATCAAGAGTGGATCGAACTCGATCTCTTCCATTGGGGACTAGCTAGGTTCTCCGCCGAAGAATTCGAGGCTGCTGGGTTGAACGCCGAGGATCGGTTTCTCATACAGTTCATGGCAAACCAAGAGGTCGGCCATGCTACCGCCCTAACTAATATGCTCGGCCGTAACGCCCCGGTCCAGTGTACTTACAACTATCCGGTGACGAGCGTCCGAGAATTTATCGACTTCAACCAGAAACTAACTCGGTGGGGAGAATCGGGTGTATATGGTTTCATAAACCACCTCGATTCGCGCGAAACTGCCCAGATTCTTCTGCAGTCCATCACCACCGAGGCACGCCAGCAGTTGATCTTCCGCCAGTTCGACGGTCTTTTTCCCATGCCAGTATGGTTCGAGATAGGCATACCGCAGTCCTGGGCGTGGACTCTCTTAGCACCATACATTTCCTCGTGCCCAGCCAACCAGACCCGCCTGATCTGGCAGAATTTCCCTTCGCTGCGAGTCCTTAACCAGCCAAACCCAGCTCGCATCAATGGCTCCAACGTCTGGAACGAGACGACCGGCGGATACGCAAACACTCTTAGCACTAGAAATATCTCAAGGTCAGAGAGTTGTTTAAATGCTACCACCGGTCAAAATTGCGCGCCGGCTATCTCCCGTAACAGGACTGTCCCCTTATCATACCCCGGCCGTCAGGTTTTTCTCGAGTGGGATAGTCCTGGGAAAACCGTCGGACCTAATAACAGCTACGTCACCAGCGTGTCTGCCGGGTACCCGAGGTATGCCGCCTGGGTTTCTCAGCTTAACGTTACCTATACCCCTTTGCAGGATGTTAATGGCAACACGGCGTATACCATCCAGCCAAATACCTCGACATATGAAGGCGATCCTGCTGTTAATGGTACCATCTTCTTGGCCATTACTGACGACGACTTATTTGTCACGCCATTTAATCTCACGCAGATTAACCCGCACGTCAATGCGCTAGCTATTTACCAGGCGGGTTAAAAGAGTTGGTCTTTACAATCCATGACTCGACAGCCAATTGAGGATGGAGGGCGGAGTATCCGCAGCTGATAGGCCGACCAAGTATAATAGGGATATCCATGAGAAAGGAAATGTACCAAAACAAAGGTAGCAAAGGCATCAGTCATGGCCTTATGACTTGCTAGATGATAGCCCTAATATATCAGAAATCAACCAAGCAGAATTGTCCAGAAGTGACGATGACCGCGCTTAATCTGCCACCATCGTCGGTATTGTCCTAGGCCCAAAGAGAATAACAACCTTGAAAGCGTGTTCAATTTTATCTGTGACTCTGGCACAACTCTAAAATTAGTAGAAAACCGATACTGGAAATCTGTGAGAAGATTGAACCGATTACTATTGCCAGGGTATGACCATAACCCTTAGTATACGGAGCTCTATGACTTTTGGAACAAGTACCGTTACTCCCTTTCGCCATTTCCAAACCAAATGCTGGGTATCTCCTTTTCCAAACAGGCCGCTAAACGAATAATAAAACCGATACGAAGTGACTACGTATAACAACATACGAGCTCTTGATATTAGCGCTCGCGAAGACCCTGATGTTCCAGCCCATCACTAATCCTGTAGGAATGATAAAACCCCGCGATATGCTCAACCCATATATAAATTTGCCCTGCTATGACGACGGGACGTTTATCTCGTATCCGATAAGAACTTCGGTAGTTGTTCCTTCCCAGCCTCGGTTTCCGGCGGCCGATATCATAAAGCGGCTTGACGGGTCAATATATAAGCTGGATATGACACCAGCGCGTGGTGGGCCAGGAATGATCAAGAAGGGCGGCGGCGAGTGTTTAGACGAGTTTTCGGAACGGAGATCGTAAAGCCGAAGGATATCGTGAGAGGCACAAACTAGATGCCGTCCGTTGACCATTGATCGAACGCAGCTTACCGGACCACTGCCACCAGGGAACTTGAAGACTCGTTCCGGTTGCCAACCTACGCGACCACCCCTTGCTTTCTGTATGCTAAATTCCTCCACCGTGCCGTTTCTCCGGCCCGCGTATATCCAATTGCCATCCGGACTCCAACAGGCGCCCATGCACCAAGGAGGAACACCAGGCCTATTTCCAATACGCGCCACAGGATTTTGCATTCGGCGATCCCAAATACGCAAGGTCCCGTCGATAGATGCGGAAAGGAAAGTGCTATCCGAGGTTTGTGTCATATCGTAATGCGTCGGGGGCGGTGCAGCAAAGACGGCAGAAGGTGATTGAGGCAGAACTCCTTGGGCACCCTGAGCAGGTGGCAATGACATATCTACTGGCAATGGCTGGAATGCGTTGTCACTGGTGTTAATAGGCTGCGAAAATTCCGGTATAGAGGGTAAAGACGAAGGATCAGGGTTTGCATCGGCTTCGAAAGAGCTAAGCGCGTTATCGCCAAAGAGGGCGGCGTCTGAGGAGGTCGAATCGGGTAGAGGCTGAGCAGTTGGAACTTGGCCCGATTCTGGTTCAAAAGCTGGGCCGGACATGTTATAGTCGCCCATTGCAACCTCGGCGTCTTGGGCCGAATCCTGCATCATGGCGCGGGAAAATTCATTGTCCTCGTCCCCGCCGAAAGCGCCCATCCCGTCGTTATCGCCAAACAGGTCCGAGCCACCGGTAGGGCTGCCACCGAACAGGCTATCATGCCCAGGACTTCCCCGACCATCGGGAATAGCATCTCTCCCGTTAGCCGTCGGGTCAGAAGCTCCGTTAGCTCCCATCCCATTCACGCCCGCATCGAGGTCCATGCCAAATCCACCATCCATCTCAAACTTCAAATCCCCATCGCCGCCAGAATGCGTATTATTGCTGAAAAACGTATCGCTTAAGATCTCCTCTTCGGAAGCTTCCGGCGGGATAGGCTGACCTCCCATAGGCCGGATCTCGATGGCAGAAACCTGTCCTCCAGTCCCATCAAACTGGCGCGCCACCTGACCCGTGTTCAGGTCCCAGTCAAATATGTTCTTATCCCAGCTTCCGCTCAGCACGCTCTTCTCATCTGGAGAAAGGGTTAGAACGCTAACCGCGTTCGTATGCTTCTTAAGGCACGCAATCCTCTTCCCTTCGTCGTGACGCACGCTCTGGAGATTGATACCGCCGCTTTCGAGGCCAGATAGTAGCCACAAAGCCTGGGAATGAACAGCCAAACTATAAACGGGGCTAAGGACCAAGTCTTCCTGCCGAACGGGAGTGGGCTGGGGTTCGGCATTTTCCCAATACGACATCAAGACACCAGCCTTAGTTACCGAGTCGACAAATGGATGGCGCTGCGCTACGGTTAACAAAGTCTTGCCATTGATGGTAGCGGGCCCATCGTATTTTCTGATGTATCCGTCGCTTCCACCTGTCATCCAGTAGCGAAGGTCGGGGGTTATAGCTATAGCGTTGATACTAGTAGCCATAGGAGCGGCCATGGTCGGGACGATATCGTACGTAGCCGCAGTGAGCGCTTCTGGGCGGACCTTGGGTTTCCACTTTGGAGTCGCAAGTGGACCTGGGGTAGCCGAAGTTCGGGTTACAGACGGGTTGCTCAAGCCATTCGGTTGTTGGTGATCATGGGCATCTTCATCGTCTTCGTGGTCGTGCTGGTCAGGATCGTCGTCCTCATCCTCGTCGTTTTCATTCTCGTTATCGTTTTCGTTGTCATCCTCCTCGTGGTCTTGATTGTCATTCTCGTTTTCATTCTCGTCCTCCCCATCCACATCTATGTCAGCATCCGCATCAGCATCGCCGTCAGCATCGTGGATCATAATATCGTCGTCATGCTCGTTATCAGAACTCGCATTGGAATCTCTGTCAAAGTCGTCCATGGCTGAATAATGCTATCGACTACAACAAAGCGGAATTATTACCGGACCAAGTGATAACATTCTACAGTGTCGTTCGAATTTATATAGCATGTATTGCAGCTTGCCGTATTGATATTGAAGAAAATAGTTAGTTCTATTAGAATGTAAGAAAGACGAAATGTTAATAACGTAATGTTGTATGTACGACACGGTGCACGGTTGCGGAGAAGCCCCACATATGCATTAGCGAGCCGAATAAAAGGATATTAACCAAGATATGTTTGTAAAGAGAATAACTATGATTCATGCTCATGCGTGTTTGCACTTAATCTTGGTGCCAAGGCTAAAAGACGCAGTGGATCGGTACCTGCAGCATGGACCCAAGTTGCAACTGGAAGTACAATGTATACAAGTGGGGATGGGGATGTGTACACGACTTCCATTCAATCTCCTATGATTTCTGACTACATAGGTACCTAGGTACCTAGATACCTACATGTAGGTAGTGATGGCTTCAATTAATTGTACGAAATTTCTCAAGTATGGCATACTTAGTAGTATACCACGGAATTATGTTACAATGTACTTTAAATACCTAGGGTACCTAATTCCAATATTCAATAGGTAGGTAGTTAAGTAAGATCTATATAAAGGTACATAGTTAGATAAAAATCAAAATTCAATATCCTCCTTAAAACATCCCCCCTTATTCCCATTTCCTCACCCCGAATACTCTCGAAATCGTGAGCTATGAGCCTGAGCTTCACTTCTTTCCCCTCCCCCTTCCCCTTCCCCTGCCCCCACCCACTCCTCTTTTTTCTTGTTCTGCTTGTCCCCCTCGTCCTCGTCCACGCCCACGTCCACGCCCGCGTCCTCGCCCGCGTCCTCGTCCCCTTTGGTTGAATTGAGCGTTCGCATCTTGAGTAAAAAGTCCTCCAGGCTGGCCTTGACTTGGAACATTAAGCTTAGTTGGGGTCGCGGGTGGTTGATGACCTTGAATAGGAGCATTAGTTCTTTGAGAGAATAATGCATTGGACGGCGGGAAAACTGGATTGGTCCTGTTCCCCCCGTCATGGGCCTGATAGCTACCGCTCGCGATCGAATACGACGGTGCTATAGCTTGTTGATTGGATACAGTTGAATCCCCGGTCTTTCTTCTCGATGAAGACGGTCCATCATCGTTGTCGTCGTTGTTATCTGGTCTCGGACGCTTTCTGTTGTCCCTCAGGTAGACTACGACTGAGTCACCGCCCGTTGGCGGCTTCATCGACTCTGCCGCATCTATGTGACTAGCTCCTTCTTTAACCTGATCTACCACTTCCACTGCGACACGTGCCTTATACTGCATCTCCTGAACGGCAGAATATGCATTAAGGCCAATCATTTCCCACCGTACCAAGTCGGGATTAAACCATCCATTCAAGTCCCTCCAGAGATTGTCGTTGTATACATAAGTATCGCCACGCACCATTAGATTTACTCGGTTCATAACTATTCTAGCTGCCCAAAATGTCCGGAGGCCGCAACTCCAGGCGTCCGGTTGCTTGCCTGTACCTACATCTCGCCGGGAGTCACTAGCAAACGTACAGCCGATCTTTTGGAAGAACTTTTCTACTCGGGTTTCGACAAATTGTCTTTTAGCGCCCCTCGCTGTACCTTCCCATGAATCGATGATTGCAAACTGTATGATTTTCGTCCACCCCCCTTCGGCTTTTGTGGGGTTCTCCTTGCGGATAACACCTAGCTCCCAATGGTTACCATGTACGTTCATCGGCCACAGTGTGTATTCGGTCCTTTTGAAACTAAGGAAGAACCTGCGATAATTTCTTTTCATTAGTTTTTCGAAACCATCGTCGCTTTCATCAAAGAATCCCTCAATACTCGTATCTGCGATATGAATCTTGTCTCTGGGGAGTTTTGGCAAGCTGTCTCGGTACACCTTCAGAGACTTATCAAGGGCATCTGCGATGAGCCATTGGTCCCGCCCAACCTGGAGCTCGTTAAGACCCCTTATATCTGGCCAACCGTTGGATGGGACTGGCAAATCGTTACGAGGTAGTTCTATATGCCTTATCCTACATTGCCCTAGGAGTAGTCCTTGGGTTCCACACAGGACCTGTGCTGGCGTGGGGTTTGGCATTTTCTTTTGCTCTTTTTTTAGGGGTATATCAGAAACAATATCGAATAATAATGAGCCTCAGATAGTGAATTCGTGCCAAGCTCGTGAGGTAGAGTCTTTTAAATCATCAACAGTCGTGTCTATCTGGACGAATGCTTATAAAAAGTAGCTACGAAATCGAGGTGAAATCGAGTATAGTATATTACGCAACCAGGATCGGAAATAGCTGGTATGTCGGTTGGCTGCTGTTGAAG
The DNA here is from genome assembly GCA_002120325.1 of Daldinia sp. EC12. Taxonomy (NCBI): domain Eukaryota; kingdom Fungi; phylum Ascomycota; class Sordariomycetes; order Xylariales; family Hypoxylaceae; genus Daldinia; species Daldinia sp. EC12. The sequence goes on from KZ112994.1 coordinate 48,717, forward strand.
TTATTAAGATGTTCGTACGATTTAGCTAACAAAGATGACACTGAGCACATTTAACGGCATAGACTTTCGGGATGTTCGTCTTTGTGCTCCGCCGAATCCGACGGTCCATGGACACAATGGAGTAAAAGTTAAATAGGGGTCTAGAGGTCGGTTTCGGTTGGGAGATGGCACCGCTTTGTCTATTGAAACGAGTACGGAAGGAACAAGCAATTATGTTTGAAGAGTAGTAATCTTCCCTGGCTGTCTATGTGACATGAGAAGTAGCCACTTGCAATTAAAATCCCTTGGATCTTCAGTAAATCGTAGGGTTAACCATTTTTGAACTGCGTATATTGGTGAAGACTTATAAGTGAACTGTGCTACTACATATAGTAGTTAACGAAGTTCGCGTTTCTATGAAAGATTGACCATTTTAAAGGTTTAGAGTCATCCTCCTTTGTTTATAGTCCGCGCTACCGCAGAGACTTATTTACCTCTTACTCTCATAATACCTCGCCGATTAAATGACATTAAATACGATTGATACTATACGGCTTCACTATCTTGTAGTAACACAAACAGCTCTTATAGTCTAATGAACGACATCTTACGCCTTTTGATAATACCTATAACAAAATTGACAGCCTCGGATATGAGACATTTACTATAACTATATACCAAATCCTAACAGGTAATCGGTTATCGGCTCTATTACTGATATTCAATAATATACCTAGGTGTGGTTGGGTTTGATATTGCAATGAGTCCATACATTGGCGCACTATGTAGGATTAGACGATAGTTTATTATGAAGTCAACCACTTCTATTGTCTAGTATCAAGTGTTTCTAAACCTCAATCTACAAAGTGCTTAGCGCAGATATTTTTAGACATAAGCAGGGGTAATTATTGGGGGGCACTAATATAGGTTAGGTAGAGATATTCATAGCTGGACAAAATATCGAATTTCAATACCTATACTTACCTGGGTACTTGGCTGCCGGGGTAGTTGCTCCAATGAATACTACGCCTAACCATTATAAAAAGACTCTTGTACGACTTATCTGATAGAGCCTCACGTAGATAGAGGTAATACCTTATAAAGTTGTGCATGTACACCATAAGAATCGATTATTTAAAATTACCTCTTGCACATCTACATTGATAAATCGCTCAGCCACAAGTGGCAAGGTATATACTAATCCGGTGTTCTAGGCAAAGTCTGGGCATACCTAACGATAACGAGTTACTGGCAATTGACCTCTTTCAGCTAAGCCTAGGCTTACCAACTACCAAACTCCCAATTCCTAAACCATGTAACTAAAACATCGTGGCCCGGCTTTCGTTCACCGGCATAACCGCCATTCTTCTTACGTACCTATATAACGTGCCCTAGACGTATCAGACGGGGGGCTTTCCATCCTCCGGAAGCGAGTCAGCGTCTTTCAGATGCTTGCTACCATACCGAATCGCGGCGTCGTGTCGTTCTTCTTGAGCTTTCTCCTCTGTTATGTGGTAATCGCCCTCTACTTGCGATACAAGTGCTATCGTGACCCATCTTCTCTATTCTTTAGACCTGAATCTGCCCGCGTCCTGACGTATTCTTCCTTTCGCAAAGCGCAAGCCCGGAAGTATGCTGATCTCGCTGCGCTACACACTCCGACTAAATGGGTCGCCAACTCCACTGCCACCGAGTTTTGTATCGGCATTAGCTCGGTGAGCCGGCATGGGTTTTCCTATCTGAAAGAGACCCTCGGTTCGGTGCTCGAAGGCTTAGATGATCTTGAACGTCAACGAATTTACCTCGTTGTTTTCCTAGCCCACACCGACCAATCTCAACACGAAGATTTTAACCAACCCTGGTTACTCAACGTAGCTGACAATCTCCCGACGTATCCGGACGACCCCGAAACCCTCGAACTCGTGCGCCAACTCGAGACTAGCGGGGACTATGAAGCTCACGCCCGGAAGCAAAAGATTGATTACACTGTTTTGCTAAGCGAGTGCGCCAGAGTCGATGCTAAATACACCATGACATTAGAGGACGACGTAATCGCTTTGGATGGATGGTATCATCGGGCTCTCGGTGCATTGCATACCGCCGCGAGGAAGACACGAGAGCTCGGACGAGATAGTTGTACGTCCCTTGCGTCTTTTTTTAGGGAGCCTTTTCCTAATGAATTATGACCTTCATGTCGACTTATTGCTGACTTTTTTTTTTTGTCATTTGTGTAGTCCTCTATCTGCGCATCTTCTACGACGGTCGGCTCCTCGGTTGGAATAGCGAGGAATGGCCATTATACGTCGAGTTAAGCATGGCGGTTTTAATTATCGAAGTCTTAATTCTGATGACTCTCCGTTGGCGTGTCGTCATGATGCGTAAAACTCTAACAATCCCAGTCGTATTTTTGCTCTGTGGGGTCTGCACTCCTATGCTGATCGGCCTGTTCTTCGCGGCTGGTCGCAATTGCATGCTGCCGAAAAGGCCCGGAGTTCACCTTATGCATAAGTACGGCTGTTGTGCGCAAGGGCTCATATTTCCCCAGCATCAAGTACTCGATCACTTACTCCCTTTATACGGGGAGACTCACGATACCCACGCTGCCGTCGACACATTCCTCGAGGATTGGGCCAACAACCGCGACAGTCTGCGCTGGGCAGTCACCCCAGTCTTAATTCAGCATGTTGGTGGTAAAAGTTCTCACGGCGCCGGCGACCAGGAAATGGGCTCGCTTACTGACGACATGCCATTCGATTATTCGTTCGAGATGAACGATCCGATAAAGCTTGCTAAAGAGCATCAGGCATGGGTTGCAGAGATGTTGAGGCGAGACCCCGCAGTCGGCGGTCAACCGCGATAGCAAGTAAATAATAAAAGTTTACTAATACAGTCCGGGTTAAGCATTGCCATAGCATATAGAAGTGCCTTGCCCCTACAGCATGTCAACGTATCGAAGCATTTGGTTTTCCGTTCAATCGCTAACAGGAAATATTTTCCTCTAGACTTACGTCGATGAATCTATACCTCGCTAGGCTACTCACCCTAGGTAAATTATTGTTTATCAAGATGTATGTAAAATCGCATTTGGACATTCTTATGAACATGTCTCATGGTGCTTTGACATATCTAACATTATATAATAAAAAGAAGAGATGAAATGTTTTGCTCTAACTTAAAGTGAAGGTGGCATTACCCCTGAGGCGACTCCGGGCAGCTCTAATTAGGGGATGAAAACAATGTCAGAGATATTTTCAATTATGCTATCTAGGTGGCGATGTAAGCACATCCTTCTATGCGGAATGCAAACGGCGAATGTCTCATCGTTGTATCTACAAGATAGTCAGCTCTAGTATTGAATACAGTTAGCCGTTAATAATTCAAGAATACAAGGACTAAATGAGATTCGCCAAGAAGATCGCCGCACACACCTGGTTGCCACTGTAGTTGACAATGCTTGATGATAGATGCTAAGGCGTTTGAGTAGACGATGATATTGAACATGTTTCCGATCCGGTTTTTGACTGCCGGCGGGCGAATGTGGTATGCTTAGGGATATGAACCGTGGGGGCCCACGGTATGGTGTGCGGCTCATGTCTCATCGTATCGTCTCCAGTGGATCGCGGTACTCGAGAAGGTGGTATATCCTGCGTCCTCAGGAAACATAACCTTGTCACACTTTTTACTTAGCTCATCTAGCTCAATCCAATTTGAATGATCCGAGCCGTAACATCTATCGAAGGTCAGCCGGAATACCGCCACCCAAGTCAATAGGCGTAAAACATCTCATCCAACGCCATAAATTGGGGGAGTACTTGTGCTTACTCTTCCCAGACCTCTCGGGGAGTCCCAATGAACATGGCAGGAAGACACTTGGCAATGGCTTGCGCATAAATGTCTCTGTATAGATGAACGCCAAATACTAGTGTCGACGGACTAACTCGTTCGAACCCAGTAGGCGAATCAACAACTTCGTGACCTAGAGCGCGGATGAAGTCCTTATCCGACGTGTTGAAAACTGGTTCCTGGAAGACGCAGCGAATTCTACGCGAACTGCTGCGCTGGAATTTCTCAACGATGAAAAGAAAAGCGGCTAGTTGTATATGGGCCTTTCGCTTGATTTCCCATGAGCCGTCTTCGGGGTCGAAGGACCCAGTGCCAAAACAGATCGCATCGGAGATAGTGAAATGTGATATGCGCGATTCAAAAATTTCGTTCAGTTTATGGTGGCATATTGAAGTCTCCCATTGACGCGTGATACGCTTGTGCTCTTCCATAATTTCGGGACCAGATAAAGAAGATGACCGTATCGAGTTGGCAATGCTTCCAGAAATATCTGATTTGGCGGCATACTGAGGTGACTTTCGACGGCGTCGTCCCTTATGATGAACCCGAGTCCATTCCTTTTCAGGTTGAGCATGTTGTTGATAATCATTTGTCGGTGTTGAGGCCATTGGGTGAGGATAGTTTTGAAGGGGTTGCGTGTTTGCGTATGTATAGGTAGATGATTTCGTGTAAATTGTAAGGTGATATTCTCATAAAACACCTTACACAGAGAGACAATCGTAACTCAAGTTGCCTACAACTGTGGTTTCAATTTGTCCAGGAAAAAGGATGAAACAGTTCTAATAACTCTTGATTTATTATGACCTCTTGAGATATGAGATACGTTAAAAATACCACTTGATACCTAACACTGGGGAAATGAAACTAAGAATTTGTTTCTGTGAACTTGTGATTGCCAAAAAGCCACACATCCTAACTTAGCCCCGCCACAATTAGTAGAAACTGTCTGAGACATAAAATGTATTTCTAATATACATACCGAAGTCGCGGGGGTCTCAATAATAAATGCTAAAAAAAAAAAAAAAAAAAAAAAAAAAAAAAAAAAAAGAAACTAAAAAACTACAGTTTTATTCTCCTTCTGTCCAACATTGTAGACTATATGCATGAGATGAGACGTAGGAGAGAATGCCTATGGCGCTAAACTCACACTTAGAATACTGTGATGAGTGAAATTTTCTTGAGCTATGAATAAATACGGATGATAACAGCCCAGGAACATGCGTTTTGCTGGTGTGGTAACTAACGTCATGCCATGGGTTGCCACGTTGTTGCGATAATAGAAAACATCCGAATGCCTCCTGGACGTTTGATTTGGAACCCGAAATTTGCGTCGGCCGTTCAAAATCATCCATAGGTAATAACCTCCGGATGGTGCCAAGATCAAACTTATTCCATCTGGGTACTGGCCGCATTCCTCGCCGCTATTATTATTATAATAATATCACGTCGCAAGGCTATGCGAGTAGTATTGTCCAATCCTACCAATTCCGATATATACTGTCGAATATGTATGCCCTTGAGATTATCAGCTGTTTTTATTATTACTCTTTTTTTTTTTTTTTTTTTTCCTATGTAAATCATTCACGGTGGTACTGGTCGTTCGCATTCGACCAAAAATAGGCCCGCAGACCCCCCATTATCAACGCAGGCTAGATGAATTTGGGGTCCAAGTTAAGATTGGAGAAGATGGGGGGGCTTCCCGAGTGGGCTTTTTTTTCGTCGGCGCTTAACGCTGGCTGTCATCATTGGCTGTTTTCCTTGGGGAGCTCTGTCTTACCCCTGCCTTAAGCAGTGCCGGCGCCATTTATTGTTGCCAACCACAGCCTTTTCGGGCGTTATGTTCAACTAGCATCAAAGGGCTGCTGTGATCCCGGAGCCCCCCCCTGCTGTCGATCGATATCATTGGCTGCTATTGAACAAATCACCTTCATTCTTACATTGAACAAGCGACTCGCTCGGCGTCGCTAGAGATATCCTATTGGCCATACCCGATCGGTTGACAAGGGACAGGCTTCGGCTGCACGTCGTGCACATATTCCCGCTTTCCTCACTGGACAGTTCGACCCAAAATGGCGCCCGTTTCTTCTGACCCTTGGTCTCCTGGGGCGGGGGAGCCATCGATGGTATTGGCCACGCAATGCAGGTGCTTCGAGCAGATACGGACGGTGTTGTAGTTAACGAGCCCACCCGTCAGTAATAATGAGCACCCTCTGCCCTACCATCCTTTTCCCGGTCTTTTCTTTAATCACTTCCATCACCGGCGCCGATGTAAGAGCAGTTTGAAAGGACACACGCCTACTGCAAAGGAATATCTAAATTCCTGCTGATATCGCGATTCGAACGATTATTGATTTAGAGCTGGATACAAGAGGACTTTATTTCAGCAGTATAGAACAGTAGACGAGGGCGATTTTTACGTTTGACAGCCTTCCCAGTCGGCTCTGCAGGAAAAGTTTTGGGACAGCATCCTTACGTTGACCGCCCATCGCCGTGCAACGCGATCGCCCTTATATCTGTTTATATAACAGTCGGAAAGAGGAAGGGTCCCTGTCTGACTCGAGATGCTGTCTTCGATCTTACTAGCCGTGGTCGCTTCGACCATAGCCACAGCTCATACCGTAATTACCTACCCCGGATGGCGGGGAGACAATCTCATTGAGAATTCGACATTCCCATACGGCATGCAATGGATTTATCCGTGTAAGTAAATTCTTTTGGGCAAACTGGTTAATCTCATATGCGCTGTTATTAATCTTGCTATGGATCAACGCGGACTAATGCATTTTATATAGGTGGTGGCATGTCCGTAACGACGAACAGGTCATATTGGCCGACCACAGGCGGCGCCGTCGCGTTTCAGCCAGGCTGGTTTCAAGGTCACCAGACGGCATTCCTCTACATCAATCTTGGTTTCGGCACGGATGGACCTGACCACGGGCCAAAAAATATGTCGTTCCCTATGATTGCCCCTTTCCAACTCCTCGGTCCTTCGAAGGGTCCGTATCCCGGAACCGTCTGCTTGCCTCAGGTGCCCCTCCCTGCGGACATGAGTTTTAAAGCCGGGGATAACGCGACAATACAAGTCGTCGAGATTGCACAGCACGGAGCCGCTCTATTTTCGGTAGGTTGCGGTGCTACCGATGATTATGAAGACTTACAAAGCTGACCATATCGTTGTAGTGTGCGGATATTACGTTTGCTGACCCTGGTGACGAGAGAATTGTCAAAGTCGACGGATCCAACTGTTTCAACAGCACCGACCTTGGGTTCGCTGAGATATACACCGTTACGACGCAGGAGATGGGTTCGGCGGCCAATGTGAGCACCAGTGACGCGTCTGGTTTTTCAAAGAGGAGCCCTGCGACGTGGAACTGGCTAGGCTACCTTCCCCTATTAGTATGTGCCCTGGGGCTCTTACTATAGGTCCAGAAATTCCTATTAGTTTCGGCGGTAGAGGGAATGGATTAGGCAAGCGAGTCATGTTTGGATTGTAACACCCTATATCTGTATATATCATGTGGCATCTTGGACTGGCGTATAAGGTTGGCGGCTAGGCGTTTTTTCGGGTACTGGCAAGCAGTTTCTTTTTTCATGCTGGCCCGTCCCTATAATCATCGGAAGAGAGGACCAAAGTTTTCCGAGTACACATTTGCCATCTCAAGATGCAAGTTTTATAGATCTTCATACCATATCGAGGATCAATTGATACCCTTCAAGCAAACAGGTACCCCAAAAGGGACCCCCCTCCCCCAAATTATTTATGAAGAGCATTTTGTCCTTTAGGTACGGACGAGACTTTATATGAGTTAAAATAGCAAGTCCGTGCGAGAATTGCTTCGTCTATTTTGGCATCACAAGCCGGGGGTGCAGTATTCATAACTGGCGGTTAGCATCGTGTTTAGTCTACATCAGTAACGTGGCACGTTAGAGCAGTCGACCAGCTGAAACCAGGAGCGCATCTCCGAGTTGCAGTTTATCGCCCTTCGAGTGATACCAGTGTTTGTTGGAGAGTAGCCCCGGATTTCGTATGTCATCTGGGAATATAGAAGAGGTCAACATACTTGACAGGGGTAGCTCAGGGTCTGTATTTGCGCGGAGGTCCATCAGGGCTGGCGCAATATAGAGCATTTACGTGGGCCCTTCATATAATCCGACCTCCTGTGTCAAAACCATATATCACATGTTTGTGTTATATGTAAAGTCTTGAAACTATATCTATATTTTTGTAGCTAAACCCCTTAATTCTCTACGCGAATTAATCTTCTATTTGCCAGACGCTGAACCCACCGAATGTAATAAGACTTTAAATCATCGAGGTATTGTCACTACGGGGCGCTTAATACTGGCTCCCGATGATGCAAAACGAGGATCGGCGTCACTATCAACGCGTAGTATAAAAGGCTTGGCAAGAATAGTGGCTTATAGGGCAGAAATTTTGCTCGGGTTCATCTGAAAAGTTTTAATTGTGATCATCTGAGCAATGATAGGCATTCATCTGCCAGCTCTTTCACACGTGGTTCCGAGGTGCGATCTTTACTCAACGATATAGGTGACGATAGGCTCCTTGCCTCAGGGGCGGTTTTACCAATGACGGTGATAAGGGTACCCGCGGCCACCAACGCTCGGAATACAACTTCTCCTTCCGTCTGCTTTTGGAGAATCCGAGCAAGCGCTGTCAGAAGGCGGACCTGAACGTTGGCCGATATGCTTCCTGGCTCTTTAGAGGCTAGGACAGAAAGATTCACAATGACCGTCGTCAAGGCGATCAGTAGGTTACGGTTATATGGGCCAATCGCAGGTTGTCCGCCGATACCTAACACTCGGTCGATAAATGATGCAATCTGAAGGTTTTCCGAAGGTTGTGCGAGTAGTCTTCGGCCTTCGGTAGATCTGAAAAGATTGGCCATGGTTCTGGCTGCCATCATAGTACAGTTCTCGTTGGGCTGCGCGCCAGGTGGGACACCCTCCAGCGCGGCGAATATGGCTATCTGTATCGGACTGCCTAGGTCTTCCGATTTAAACTTGGCTACAGCGGGCGACGTTGCGGTGCATCTTAGAAGGTCCAGAGGAGCCAACCTGTCCAAGTAGTCCCATTGTGTGCACATCATGACGACTAGCTTAATAGAGGCTTCATCCACTACCGCTTGGTTCGCTTCCAGCTTCTGTCTTAACCCGGCCAATACCTCCTGGGCTGGCGGGTTCAGGGAGTGGTCTTTCCGCCCCGCGGATTCGAGTGTAGAGTTGATACTAAGGATCTTCTTGAAAATAGCTAGATAGTCAAAAGGTTAGGGATGAGCTTCTTAGAAAATATCGCAAGACTTATCAGGGTTTCTTACGTTCGTATTTCGCAGCCGTGATATCAAGATAGTCACGCTGCGGTAGATATCGGACTTTGGATGAGCTGGTGTCATCACCTGGTCGATACCGCGATTCCGTCCCGTACGGATCGGGTCCTCCTGAGTCTCCAGCGCCCTGGCCAATCGTAGCTCCTTGAGTGTTCGTAATAATGAACTGTGCGACCTGATCCAGGAAGTTTTGCGAAAGCTCATTGTCGTCGATAAACTTTTGAGCTCTGGTATAGGGATTCTCGGATAGGTTATATGGTAGCTTTAGAGATGGTTGACCTTCCTCGATGGCGACATCGAATACATAGTCATAAGACTGGCCATTATACTCGACCTTACGCCCACTACTACCGACTGCGTCGACAACAGTTCCGACGTTGATCCACTGCTGCTGGCCCATCGACCATTGGTGAGCTGTAACAGAACCATCCTCTTCTCTTATCATTTGCACTTGTCCCTCCTTGGTACCTGATTTATTCTTCAAGAATTCGGGACCCGGAAGCTTCTCCTTATTTATCCCGCCAACCTGCTGCTGCGGTATAGACGAACTCCTAACTGATTCGTCAAAGTTCGCTATGGTGTCCGGACTTGCTAGGCGCTCCGGACTACGGGAGAATACGCGCACGACGCCATCACTGGCACCCGTGACTATGTCTCCGGTTGCAGAACAAACAGAGACGGACCAAACCGATATGGCGGGATGGGTGATGGTCTGGACGCACTCGGTGCCTCTCCATATGCGGGCTGTTCGATCTTCTCCCGAGCTTACAAGTTCGCCGGAGGGCAGCATGTCAAGGGAGTATATGAAGCTTTCGTGACCGTGAAGCTCACCAACCGGTTGACCACTTAGCTTCCATAAACGGATAACCCCGTCGTTGCTGGCGCTCGCAAAATCAGCACCGCTCGGGTGGCCGCTAGGAACTCGACATAGCGCTCGAATGACGTCAGATGTGTAGATAGTGGACCGAGGCTCGACCTCGCCGCCCACAACACTTCTAAGGTCGTAGATACGGATGTTCTTGTCGGCAGAAGCTGTAACAACTATCGTATCGTTTAGCGGGAGGACATCCCACACGGCCTCCTCGTGTCCGGTTAGGATCGCTTCTATCTCCCACTTATCCACACTCCATACCCTCGCGGTTTTATCCCAGCTGCCCGAAACAATATACCTACCGCCGGGAACCACGGCCAAAGCACAAACATTCCGAGCGTGGCCGATAAGGAGACGTTCAGCATTATCCGAGGGCGTTGCTTTGGCGCTTCTGACGTCAATAATAGTGTCGGTACCAGCAGAGACGACTAGACCGTCAGGGTGGTCGGACGACGGGGGCAAGTAGGTTAAGCTGTTGTAGAATTCGGTCCCTTGGGTGGTAACGGCGGGTTCGAACGCGGGAGGAGAAGTACCTATGCGTTTCCAAGCGCGAACGGTACAGTCCCTCGCAGCGGAGAGAATAAGGTCAGGGGTGGGGAAGCAGACATGCCGAACCTAGAGAGCAGCATTTATTGGTTAGAAGGACGAGGCCTTAGCGAAAAAAAAAAAAAAAACGGAGGGTGAGAACACACATCGGCATCATGGCCGACAAGCTGCGCAGACAGCTTGAAGTCCGCCATAGCGTGACCCGGATCTCTACCGTTGATACTTTGGGCCCAATCGTGCGCGTTGATATCGGCGAGGTGTGTAGAGGGAGAGCTACTTTGAATAGTCGATAGCGGGGAAAATAATCGTAGATCTTGATAGGATTTATGAGAAGTATGGAATAGAAGGAAGAGATGGTGGAGTCGGGAAGAATATCTAATAATAAGGCAATCTCAGAGGACTTTTAGCCCTTGAAAGCTTCCTGGCTATAGCTTTGCTTACTTGAGTTATGCTTGTCGCAAAGTCACAAGTTACAAGCCGAAGATGAAGCTAGTGTACCTACCGGTATTGGGCTCAAAAAGTAAGTGGGGTAGTAATTATCTTATCGGAAAGTATAAATTTCCATACCTTTATGTAACCCAGTACAGGCACTTTCTCATTACCTCTGACACCGTATATTTGCCCCACATTAGGCCTTAGGTGACCTGTAACCGACGTACCCACCATTGAACCCTCCAGGGTTATCAGGGACTCGACGCATCAAATGAGCCTCGTCAATTGAATTCTATTCTATCCCAAGTCTCCGACAGCCTTGACGACTAAACTTTTTTTTTTCTTCTTCTTTTTTCTTTCCCAAATATTCACGCTCAACGCGTTTTTTTCTCCCCCGTCGCTCATTCTCGATTGGGATCTTACGCTTCGATCGCCTTGTTTCTTTGGACTCTCATTTTCCTCTTCTGTTTACTTTGGTGACAGTTGGAGGGCTCTAAAGCAATCCAAACCTGACTTGCGCCGATCCAAATCCTCGTCCTTTTATTAATGAATGCGATTCTGTTTCCGTCACCCTTTTTCGATACCAAATTTACGACCCGTCACGACTAGTCACGAGTATCTCTTCCCCCATCCGCTCTCGTTGTAAAACTTGCCACGCCCCCTTTCATTTCGCCGTTCACCATCTATCTTGCGACGATTAGAGACCATCTCCAGACAAAGACTTTACACCTTCTTCGCCGTTCCGGTCATTACTCCTCAAACACCGCTCAGATTCTTGTTCGAACCGTACGCTAATCGCGCGTTGATATCTCCGCCATAGGATAACGAACTCTATATCATAACCAAACCTGGGATTTGGAATTTCTGGCTTGGCCCCTAAAGCCTTCGCAAGAGTTCGATTCAACATATCAATATTCTACCACGCTTCTCGAGCAATGGCTACCCCCGACGCACCGCGACAATACGTGCCTCTAACCTGCCACGGACATTCCCGACCTGTTCCGCATATCAGCTTCTCGCCTCTAGAGAAGGATGACGTTTACTATTTAATCTCGGCTTGCAAAGGTGCGTACTTAGGCCACTACCCATATGTAATCCTTGGTAAAATATCCCTAACAGGTCACAGACGGAAACCCCATGCTTCGCGATGGCCAAACTGGCGACTGGATTGGCACCTTTATAGGGCACAAAGGCGCAGTCTGGCAAGCTCGGCTTAGTCCTGATGCCGCAACTGCCGCTACGGCTTCCGCAGACTTCACCGCGTAAGTCTTGCTATTCTCCATTTTGACGCGATGTCTGCGTATCCTCCTAATACCCGCTAATATATACTATGCAGGAAGATCTGGGATACACATACTGGGGAACTTTTGTACACTCTCCAACATGACCATATTGTCCGCGCCGTCGCCTATCCTCCCGACAATTCCGACCTCGTGGCTACCGGTGGCATGGAGAAGAAGCTTCGCATTTTTGACTTGACAGAGATGAAGCCCAAGTCGACCCCCGAAGCTGCTACAAATGGTGGCAATGCAGAAGCTGCTATCATACCATCCACTATCCAAGCCTCTTCCGCCTTCGAGATAGGAACAGGCGTTCATACCGCCTCTATCAAGTTCATAGTTTGGACTAGAGATCCGAACATCCTGATTACCGCTTCCGATAATACGCTGCGCTGGTTCGATTTGCCTACTAGAAGCGTTGTGAAGCAGGAAGTACTAGATGGAGAGATTGGTTCTTGCGAGTTCTGCGCTCTAGCTCCGGAATTCACTTCCAAGACGGATATCGGCGAAGGATTACCAGTCCTCGCGGTGGCTGCCGGCAAGTCTATCTACTTTTGGGGCGGTCTTCGTGCCATGGATGAGCTGAAGCGCACCAAGATGAATTACAAGGTGGCTAGCGTAGCCTTGGACCCCAAGGGCAGGAAGATCGTCGTTGGCGAAGACATTCCGGCAACGTGGGCGAGAGTGTACAGATGGGATGATGATACAGAGATAGGTTTGTGTTGGTTCTACCCTTCGCTATTTCCCCCTTGCTGACCGCCGCGGACAGATATTCACAAGGGTCATCACGGGCCTGTGTGGTCGGTGGCTTTCTCCCCCGACGGAAAGCTTTACGCCACGGGCTCGGAGGATGGAACCATCAAGATGTGGAAGAACTGTGAGGGATTCTATGGGCTCTGGCGCGGAGGTGCAAACGGTGGAGCAGAGCGAAACGCCGAATAGAGTGGCGGGTTTCGCGGACAGCCTTCAATCGCCTCGAGCCGATATAGTTCGGATGTCTCAACAAACTCTAGCAAGGGGTCTCGATAGGAAGCCATATCCGGCCCGGACCAAAGCCCAGCGGTCAAACACTTTTAGTACAGCATCATTCAAGTCTTGGCATGTTACGAGCACAATTCCAAGGAAGAACGTCTTAAACTATTTTGGCCAAGTAGACGAATAGCCCGATATGATTTTTGCTGGTCATCTTATAGTCATTATGTAGATGTGCAAGAATGCTATCACAATAAGGCGTTTGTCGTACTATTTTGCTTGGACCTGAGGAACAGATGCGGCAGGAAACCCAGAGTAGACTACAGGGATATGCTCATAATGCAACATTGTTTTAATTGTTCTTGTACTTAGTGGACCGCATAACAACCAGTCTAGATAGACATGGCAATAACTAAAGGGTATGAATCACAGCAAGGAGTCGCCAGTGAACCGTTTTTCTTGTGAGAGTCACATTGAAAATTAAATCCGCTTAAGGAATACAATGTCAAAGGGGAGCTACGCGTAATCAGGAAAACTGCGTACCCAGGTAATGTTGATATATACTAGGGACATCAATACAAAATCTGAAGCCGAGTATGATACGTGATGATCTAACTGCTACTGCGCTCATCGCATCTAGCTGAATATAGCTAGGTGGTATGAATACGATATTAAACGATGGATAGTATGGCTCGTATTATGTTCCTATATCCTAAGTATTCATAGCCGCTTCGACTCATAGTTCCTCAGCATTTTGGAAAAAAAATATCTTGGAGCTATTATTTTGCTAAAGCAAACTTAGTATTAAACTTATGTAACTAATTATTGTTCCTCTTATTTTAATAGCATTGAACAATACGCCTATAGTTAGAAGTCCAAAAGATTAAATAGGTATTTTAGACTTTCTGAGAAACTGGGCAAAATTTACTCGTTCATCTGATCGGTAGTTGGATGGGAAAGTAACAAGAATTCCTCCTTGCAGTCTTGCTCCATAACTGCAGGGCGAGAAGTAACTTTTCCTGATAGGAGAACCTTGCCTTTTAACGAGTCGTATATACTTGACTATGGAACAGCTTTCCGCCCTAAAAACTTTCAGTTTCCGGTTTACATGTAGACCCCCAAGGAATTTTCGTAGATGGATATCGGTAATTGGTTGTGAACGCCTTACATACATGAACCTCCTTTCGCGACCGACGCAGGTAATAGCTACGACACGCACCGACTATATACGTGCTAATCAATATCATTTCACATTTACGTTTATATAAAATTATATATTCTACTTATAATCCGCCGAGTTCGTTGAGGCAGAACGTAGACACCTTTACTGCTGGCTCCTGCGCATTCTAGATTATATTTGAAGATCATTCTTCCATAGTTCAGCTACGAGCACGATTGAGTATAATGAGAGGGGACAACAAAGGAGGCGAGGAAATTATTTGATCGGTCCAAATATTTTTTCCTTTTCCGTCCTCATGCAACCGCACTTAGCAAATTTGGCTAAGATTGTGAAGTGACCAGACGTCCAACGGAAGATATAACCAACTCTGATAAGGCATGACATTCGGGCATTGTAGTTGGTAAATCTGACCGAAGTTGAAATACGCTAGCATCGACAGGGGCTCGATGCCCAATCTACGATCTCATGCCCAAGGAATGAGTAAACGAAAAGCACACTATAGTGAGTTCAATGCCCCCCAGTCAGGACCGCCATCGACGGGTGTGATGATGATACCAACGATATATAAAATGATGGTTTCGACCTTAGTGCTGGAGTTCCCTTCGCATATGTTCTGGCTCATACTTCATAACTTTCCTTTGAGGATCTTGATGAATACTGTGCATTATTTTACCCCCTATTTAGAAGTTTTTACACCCAGGTAATGCTACAGGATGTTTATGAACTTGTGGCAAATTCCAACCACCTTTTGCCGTTCACAGGACAACACCAGCTTAGCAGCAGCGCCTTTACCAGAAAGAGAAGTAGAGTCAAGGTTTTGCCTAATTCGGTAAATTACTTTCAGATTTAACCTGGTGAACAAGACGTTCTTGGTGTCCTTGAGAATGCAACGATGTTCCAAAATATATAATTACGGGGTAGGTTAGTCCAAGGTGAATTGGAATGTAGTGTCAATGAAGTAAAGGCTAGAGGACGAGCTAGCTGCTTTAAAACATAAAACTTCATGAACACCCTTCGCCGCACTTGAGACTGCGAATATTAGTCCGTCCTATAATTATTTGGCAATACTGAGAATATGTTGGCGACTATTTACTACAAAACATTCCCCGAGATCTTGACATATGGAATATATGAGTACTGCCATTGTTGAAACTGCAGCTGCACTACTTCTTTGAAAACGAGTACAGCAACTTCAAGAATAGGAACAGCAACCAGTTTATTTACTTGGATTTACTTTCTTCCAGTGTATATGTCCAACAGCACGGTACATGGAAGGTGTTAGTAACTCGGTGGACGAAGAAATTCTTTTACAAGCCAAGAGAGGACCTTGGTAACTATCGGCCCTTTATTATATACTTTAGCTAAGAAGACGATATATACAATTCAGCGGGGATTTAGAGAGGCACTGAGTATAAGAGCGAGACGAGGGGCTCCCACCAATCCATGTGAACAATGAGCCCATGTGTACCCGGATCTTGGGAATAATTATAAATGACGCAATCGGCGGGATTAAGAAAGAAGCTCAAAGAGATATTCCAGGATTTGTGGTAGACACCAACTCTCGTTTCTGTTCAGCGGCCTCACGAGGCGGACGGTAAGGCAGTCTTCACATTTGGGCAAGCTGTTTGGCGATACACACCTTGCTGACACTAAGGCCAGAAGACAGAGTGTTCCAGATGTGAATAAGCGACATGGAAATCGACTAGCTAGTTTCCCAAAGAGGTGGTTGTTGGTTGGCGTGATAAAGTGAAACTATATGCAGGGGTCGTTCCAGATGTTCGAAGCGGGGTGGCATCACGTTTTGATGGTGTTTTGGAGCAGTATTTGTATGGCAACCTAAGTTCTTGGCAAGCATCGTACCGCCGACAATCCAATCGGAGGAGTATGGTTGACTGACCCTAGGCCTTGCGTTATCCAAGCAGTCGACGGCCATAGTAGAGGCCAGGGAAGACTGTAACCGAAAAGGTACACTCAGCCGCATAATATTAAGGCGAGCTGCAGACTGGCGGTTGGAGAAGCCGAGGGGGTCATTCTACAAACTTGAAATGGTCAGGATCAAGTAAGAAGCTTCATTACTATTTTGCGACTTGTCTTTGTAGTACCGCTGGGCGGGCGAGAGAAGCGAGTCTTCCGCGAACA
The DNA here is from genome assembly GCA_002120325.1 of Daldinia sp. EC12. NCBI lineage: Eukaryota > Fungi > Ascomycota > Sordariomycetes > Xylariales > Hypoxylaceae > Daldinia > Daldinia sp. EC12. The sequence continues at coordinate 65,304 of KZ112994.1, forward strand.
AGGTGTATTTTCTTGCATGTTGTCCTACGTTTTGCTAATGGCGCAGACGATAGCAACTCCTTTACGGTTTGGCGATCGCCTCTCCGAGCTCACCACCGTATTCACCCCGCCGTGCCAGATAACCTGGCTGCGAACTACGACGAAAGTCCCGTCCCAATACCCGACATTCCCTACCACTGGACCTGCCTCCTGCGATCCTCCCTCTTGGGTAGATAATATTTCGCAGAAAGGCTTTGCATATTACTCGCCTGCTATCTGCCCGGAAGGGTTCATGGTAGGTTGCACCGCCAGCGACGATCGGTCGACAGAAGGGTTTCCTGTTATTACAGCTGGGGAAACGGCCGTGTATTGTGTTCCAAAGTATGTTCTAATGGCTTGAAGTACCGTAAACAACTTGATTAATATCTAGAATCTTCTAGCGGGTTTACCTGCACTTCAGATACCACCGATTTCCGCGGGGGCGTTTGGGGCTTCAGGCGTACCGAAACAGCGAATGGAAGTCCCGTTACCGTAGGACCGGCAATCCAGATCCGCTGGCGGGATGCGGATCTAGAGCGCCTCGCTACAGATCCTTTGATGCCTTCTGCTGCTGTTTTTACCCCAACATCTACCACATCCATTCTACTCACAGCCGCCACATCTACTTCCACAACAGGACGAAGACAGATAGTAACACCCATTCCAACAACATCAACGGAAGTGGAGTTCGACGAACCGTCCTTGCCAATTGAAGTTGAACCGGACCCTATTAAAACTAAGACGGAAGGATCGCCAAGTTTGCCATCTGTCCCGCTTACCAGCAAGACGAGTATAATATCGCCGGTCGAGCCCAGCAGGACGAGCAATGCGGATAACGAAACCGCTGCGAGTCAGAACGGAGCCGAAGAAAATAATTCCGGCAGCGCTACTTCCAACACTAATACGGCAGCGATGGCTTTGTCTGGGATTTTAATAGGAATTATACTTGGGTACTTCGCCACAAGGATGTTTCGTCGCTATCGCCGGTATCGAGCGGGTAAGATAGAGAGATTTATCCCCTTCGACGTGAGTCTTTTAGCGAGTCGGGTCTTTGCAAAATGTCTTGGTAGGGTTCCCTCGCACCAGACAGGCGCATTGGAGCGGCCGTCTAGATACGTGGATGCCGAATTAGGTACAGATGGGCCAATACCGGAGCTCGGTTCTGGGGATCCATTGGGAACAAAAGAGAACCCGGCGGAGTTAAGTGTTCATAGCGCGAGGAACAGTTGGGTATCACGAATGTCACGGATATTTACCGTAAAGCTAAGAAAAGAAGTATGGTCGGGCTGACATCTTTACGGGTAATAATTTCAGATAGTTTACTGGGTAGTCTACGAAGCTGAAATATTGATAAGGCAGAACCTTCTATAGTCTACTCATTTTGATAGAGGCGTGATCAACTTTATGTTTAAAATCGATAGATGCTGCTACAACGTCTCTTTACGCAGAACCATATCAAGAATCCGAAGGGAGATATGAACGAGAGCAGATATATTGTGGTAGAATAGTTAATATAAACGTATAGACTCCGGCCTCAAGGCTAGTTGATAGCCACGACAAACCCTTACGTCCGAGTTGAGTATATCCGTGTACGCCCATCCTCTACGTACGCATTCATTAGCAACTTCCCTTCTTTTTCTGTTGACAGTAAATTAAACCATTCTAATGAACCTTAGTAGCAGCCCCGCTAGCCTCAGCCTCTACCAAGCCAATTTCTGCCAGCCTATAGCGATCACCCAAAATGTGATACGATATATAGCCTAGGATGTAGTCGTTCAGGGCCTGCTCATAAGGTTGTCGCCCATTGACGACGACTCTCATGCGTCGGACAGCATCTTCAGTCTGCTCAATTATGTCTTGTAGCACCGCTTGAGTATCCTTGCTGTCATAGTAAGCTCTGTAATGGATATAGTTATGAGATTCGTGTGCTTTTTCTTCTTTGTAGAACCTAGTATGTCCTTAGTATTATCCCTTCGAGCAAAAGTATTGTACGTACGACAGGATATCATTGGCGAGGCAGAGGTATGCAGATAGGTCAGGGATCGCCTCCAGAAAACTGGACACATCAGGATAGACGACCTTGGGGAACGTAAAGTACGCGTACGCGTCCGCGAGTCCGTTTTTGCTGCGGATGTACCAAGGAAAATTCTGTCCTCCTCCAGTCCGCACCAATCGTCGCAATCCGGAACTTGCTTCTAAAACGCAGGCATTGTGGAAGTCAAGAGACGAGGCGACGATAAAATTGGCAACAAGGGGGTCCCAATGGTGGAAAGAAGACCGGATTATCTCGGCCCAACGCTCAAGGAGAATCGTGGGCTGAGGAGCTCCGTTGGCGAAGCGCTCGTGGAAGGCTGCGAAGTCATTCAAGGATCGACCTGCTACATCATCCACTATGATAGCAATCCAGGTATATATCCCAACGTATAGTTGGACATCCAGGGGATGATTGGGGAAACATACCTGTTACAAACTGTCAGTGCAATTCAAATATTGAAAGAAAGTTGCTTTCATACGATGCCATAGTTGCCCGCTACTATTAATGTTTTGTAAGCGTGGGATCCTTTAGGATGGGGAATTCCGGTATCTGTGGCCTGCCGATGTAAAGCTGTCCAGTATACCTCATTGGTAGTTGTTGGTGCTTTTGTATACCCAACATGAGCGAGAAAGGAAGAAATCAAAGAATGAAGAGAAAGCTCAGCAGCAGGGTTTCCTCCGGCATCCGGTTGGCGTTCAATCCACGACATGGCAGTTTCCTAACATCAAATTATAATAACTCCACACGTGTAGCAAGACCTCCGAAGTGATGAGGCTTCTCTAGTAAAAATCGAAAGAGCTATATCACAGCCGTTTCTTGGTAGGGCTTAATGGACAAGGGAAAGAATACAATCACATATGGAGAGCTACTGAACGACGGGGATCTATTAGATTCTTATGAGATTATCTATGATGTTTGATCCATTCTCTTCATTTCCTCCCATGTTTTCAGCATCTTATGTACATGTTACTCGATGATCGTACTATCTTGGTGGTTCGTTCCACAATGCAAGCTAAATTGAATACCCCTTAGATTGATCAATGGGAATTGGATAAAAGAAGAGGAGACAGATTGCGGCGGACTCAAACACGGGAAGATGATCATATGATAGTCAAAGATGAAAAGTCCGCGATAGTTGGGTTTCATCACAGGTCGAAAGGGTCAGCCACAGCTTACATTCAGCCGTCCGTGGAATGCATTTCCCGTGTCGCGCTGAACAAGGTCTGATTAAGCTTATCGAAAAAGGTTGATAGAATAAAATCTAGATGATGAGTGAGGGGAAAATGGTGTATCACGGAACCAAAAGATGGGTTACAAAAAAGATGATGTCCTGACTTTCAAAACACCATCAAAGTTGTTATCTCAACGAGCTCAAACCACATTTAAACATTCGAGTTGTTGTGCTAACTATTAAGCAAATTGATTTATAAGTAAAAATCGGTTGATTTATATGGGCGTTTTTGCCCCGCTTTAAAATAAGAAAGGTAAAAATCAATTTGTGGGACGCGGTTACCTTGTGGGGGCCGCACGTGATTATGTATATATTTTAAAACGAAATTAATGTTTTATTAATGTAAAATTTATTAATTAATTTAATTAACTTATACATTAATATTATATAATTTTATTTTTATAATAATTTAATATATATTTAAATTTTTTTATAATAACATTTTTACGTTTTAATTATAAAATTAAATTAAATTAAAAATAAAATTATAAATTTTAAATAAATTTAAAAATTTTTTATATATTAAATGAAAATATATAAATTTTAATAATTAAATTTTAAAAATATAAAATTTTTAAAAATTAAATAATAAATATTTAATTTAATAAATTTTATTAATTAATAATTAATCGAAAAATAAAAAATAATAATAAAAAATTTATAAAACGAATTTAAAAAATAAAAAAAAATTATAAATCATTTTATTTAAAAATAAATTCAAATAAATATAAATAAAAAAAAACATAAAAAAACGCGCGCGTAAACGTAAAA
>KZ112995.1:0-65441 GCA_002120325.1 Daldinia sp. EC12
TTTTATTTATAATATTATATTAAATATTTTTTAAATAATATTATTAAAAAAAATTAAAATTATATAAAATAATAATATTAAAAATATAATTTTAATATAAATAAAAAGTAAAAATATTTAATATTAAATTATAAAAATAAAAATTAAAAATTTTATATATTTAATTTTAATAAAATCATAATTTTATAATTATATTATTTAAATATAAATATATAATTATATTATTAATTTTATAATTATATCATCTAAATATAAACTTACAATTATATCATCAATTTTATGATTATGTTATTTTTTTTTAGCGGGTTGGCAGTTTCGGTTCAAATGGCCCACCGTCTGCTGGGGTAATAAACAATAACAAAAAGTCCTGCAGATCGGCTTAGGAGGTCCTAAGTTTGGGTAAGACTACCTACCTACCAAAGGAAGCGAAACTCGCATTTAATACCAACTTAACCATGACAGAATATATGCGCTTCTATTCAATTTCTGCCTTACGATCCCAATCTCGTAGAGCTTGCAATGAATATTATTGGCTAGGAGTTCAGAGATTCTTGGCATGAGTAACGGCCAAGAAAAGATTTCAGGGATATTCGATACAGTGACAGCGATGCTACTAAGCCTAGATCATTTTTCTAGTTAGCTCTTGTCCGCGTGATATATGCTTGATATGCACGATTCCGACCTGGACCTCACTTCAACGTCACAGGCTTCCTTGTCGAGGTACTAAATCTGCCTCCTAACATGGCGCCTGCTATTGTTGTCAAGAATGCCTACAAGCACTACCGAAGCAGCCTTTTAAGCAATAACTCATTTAGATGTAGTCGATTCTCCACAGCCAGTAGCCAAGTAATTCATCCCTTGGCTTCTTTAACGTTGAAGGTAGTATTTTTTTCCTTATATGAATATATCAATTGGAAAAGCGACTTTACTACTGGTCTTGCTAGTCTAATGGTTTCTTAAACGATCGTATACCCGCCATGCAGATCCAACCCAGAAGCATCAAGGAGCGAATAGAGTTGTTGCTTGCTTTAAAAAAAAAAAAAAGTTGATGGCTTTGCGCGATGCATGTGGTTGATAGCAATGTGCGTATAATACTTATTTTTCCTTATCAGTCTTCTGAGTACATTAAATCCCATTCGAAAAAGATACTATGCTCTTAATATCTCACAGACTGCCTCTTTCTAAAAGTATTAAATCGGGCAGACTCAATCTATTCGAGCCAAGTATATGGGTGGCAGTGCCTCCATGCCGATCAATGAAATGGGTCCGTGACTTCTTGGGGCGCGCCACTAGTTTAAATATAAGCGATGTGACAGGAGCTCTCAATCATAACTAAGGGGTCTTGAATGAATTGAACATGTTTGATACAAAACTCACCAACTAACCTGGCAACAATGATAGCAAGGTCGAGCTCTGAAGAGTTCCTATTCCACGGGGCTCCACATAGACGCGATGTCTTGGAACCAACAGCCCTCGTGCTTAAGGATCGATACATAGCACCCGAGACCGACCCTAAAAATTCGCTTTATGAGATAGGCCGGGATGTTACCGCCATCCCTCTGAAGGCCACTTCAGTGACCTTCGAGAGGATTGAAGACCATCAGCTATCGGAAGTCAGTTTACCAACCTCCACTGAGAGCCAAAAGAAACACCTCTTTTATCTTGCGCATCCGTTAGGCTCGCAGTATCGGATGGATACCCCAGCATATTATCTCACCTCTTTTTCGCCCAACACGCTAGGCAATATCAGCTTGGAGATATCTAAGTCGCGACTCGGGAAGACTGAATTCAAGGTTCTGGTTAGCTCAGGGAAAACCTGGTCGGATACCCCTTTATTCGTCGAGAACCCCGAACTCTTGTTCAATGTCAGACAGAAGTGGGCGCATGCTCGTCATGTATGGACGGACTCCAGCGATGAGGAAGTAGCATATGAGGATAATAAAGACAACCAGCATAAACTAGTGGTCACTACAGCAATGGGTAGAGAGAGGAGAGATGCGCTGGTGGCTGCGTGGTGTTTAAAGTTGTGGCACGATACATCCGAAAGCAGCCGGGCCAAGAGAGATCGTGAGCTAGACACCGTCTTATATGTACTACTTGATATGAAGACTAATGCTTTTTAGATATGGAAAGATTAACACCACCCGAGGAAGTGCTGTTAAAAGGAGGTATGCGATCGATGAAGAATATAGGGGCACTTGGCAGTCTTGCCGGACTGGGATGATGAATCAATTAAGTCCCTACCTCGCTAAGGTAAAGTAATGGTGTTGTTTTTTGGGTACAGGATGTCCAGCATCAGGACCTGGGATACGAAATCTCTCGTTAAAAGTTTGTAATTTTAGCCCTAGTTGTCTTTAAGATCTTCCCATTGCTAGATTGTTCTTATGTGTCTTCGAGCGTGTAATCCGTAGTGAACAGCGAAGAAACATCTAGAGGGGTTTACTATCCAGGCCCTGTTTATGATCCACATTACAGAGCACAGTCATATCGTGATATGCGGATCATCTTAAAGCCTCGCGTGCGGCTTAGAGTAAATCCATTGTGCATTCATAGTATTTTCTTTCAGGTACGGTAGAGAGTACGTGATTACCATGTGGTTATTTCCACGAGGATGGTCCCAATCCGGTTTGCTTCCGGAACGTTATGGAGAATCGTGGGGAAGCTTACCTGAATAGGATAATATCCAATCGGAACCACTGAACACCCTTGCCATCATTTCAGGAATGTTACTAAATCTGGTATCTTTACAATCGGATTCCAAGAGTCTCTCGATATCTTAACTCTCGCAAGGGGCTTGTTCAATGCTCTAGGAGCTATGTCGGCAGTAGGAGAATTTAGCTTTCACTGGCTCAAGCTCAGATAGCTCATAAATAGTCGAAACATCTTGCGCGACTTTTACTATGCCTTTAGGTGGGCAATGTGAACTGCATCTCTTACCAATTTGGCAAACATAACCACCCCCTGAATCACAGTTCAAACTCGCAATGCGATCACATGTACCTCTCGCTTATAAAGTGCGTGCCACCTGCGATGGCTGTTATAAAGCCAAGACAAAGTGCTCTAGAGGAAATCCATGTCTTTTTTGCACGAGATCAGGGAGTCAATGCAATTATAGCATCTCGAACCGACTAGGTCGTCCGCCGAAGGGCGCAACTAAGAAGCATATAACAACTTCAAAAACCAAGACGAAAGAATTACCTAACCAAAGTCGTCCCTTCACAGCGGCAGCTCAACGGTCTTTAGTAAGTGGCCAATCGCAGCATGAAAGCTTGATTAGCCTCGACGGTATACTCGTAAATGCATTTGCCAATTCACCGTATACAGCGTCGAGCCCTGAACTTATACCTCCACGAGAATATACCAGTCTCGATGAGAGTGAAACCGAAACCAGGCCGCCATTCGTACGGGTAAGTAGCCCTCGTTTCGGACGCTTTCGACTATCATTTGCCTGCTCATAGCATCGGAAGCATCTCTAACTGAAGCCTGTTTATTGCATATAGGATGATCAAGAGTCATGGATGGCTCTAGACCAACTACAACAATCTCCTATGATAAGGGCACAGCAGCTTAACGCCGTTACCGATGGTTCTCAACGTATATCCAATGACGATACTACATTGCCATGTTACCAAGACTCCGAATATCGAAGTGAGCCGGCTCGGTGCAGCTGCCTCCAGCAAAATACCCGATTCTTGTGTCATGTCAAGGAGCTCGACAAAGCTCACAGTTCCCATTTCATCGTTATTACCCTGGATATGGCCAACCGATGCCTACAGTTGTGGAAATCAAATATGGGTTGTCAATTATGCTGGAACGACGAGGATTGTGGCGCGTTGCAAGTATTGCTTATCAGCCTCAGCACAGTAGTGAAACGTGTGTGGACATTCCTTACGTACCAAGAGCAGAAGAATGTGTCTACTGAAAGTCCACCCCCGGGAGGCGAGTTGGAGTTACCCAGAATAGGGGTTACGGAGGGGGCGTCAATCAGTACCGAAGGTGAATACTCCAAAGGACCTAATGGAGCGAATCGCGGCGTGCAACTACAACAGAATCTGAAGGTACCTCTCATAAAAGCCCCTCCTATGAAGATTACCGTCGACGAGTTCCAAGTCCCAGAGGAGGAACAGATGTTTATTATAGGGATGCTAATTATCCGGATGTTAAAGCGGATTAAAGAGGGACTGGAGGACCTTCGTAATAGGATTAACGCACATAATACGAGCGAAAGAGACGCCATTCAAAGCAATTGGCATCCTCTACATAGTTCGGTTCCTTTGATATTGGGCAACTTGGATAAATCAGTGTTGGAACTTGAGCAGTCTCTACAGAATTTCATCATGCCATAAACAATAGTTAATTGGAACATGTCGAAACTAAAGCAGTATCTTCAGAGCTATCACAGTACGGTCCTTGTAGGTGGAGATAGCAACGTCAACCCCTCGAGTTGACATCGTTCTACCTTTTGGTGGTGTAGTGGTTTGATAGCTACCTCCTGAACCCTTACAAGAGCTACATAGATAGCCGGCAGTATTCAATAGTCAAAGACTTCAGGTATACTTACGATGTTTAGATTACATCTATAATATAATTTAAATCGAATCATGACACGCACGCCCCGCTTTCCAGATTCAGGCCTTGCCGAGATTCTAGTTGAACGGTCCTTCATAAAGAGATGTTTTATGGATGTTCTAAGTATTTTGGATAAGTAATACCATGCATCTATCTCTAAGAATCAATTGGTATAAAGCCACGTCTAGAGCTGAAGACAAACAGAGAGCATGTATATCATGATAGGGGTATGGTCTGCGGAAATCAGAACGGATTTGCCTCGTAAGCTTTATCAGCTTCCACTACAGCATCGTAGCTATATAGCCACGGTTGTACTGTGGGACAGGTCCTACATATTAGTGGTTCGTTAGTTTGGTGAACTTTATTGTGAGGCTTAATTCTCGTTTAGCTCTTACCATCGACTAGGAAAATTTGGTGTGGGTTCCTTGCCCAAACTTGCGAGGAAGATAGCGTCTCGTTGTTCCTGAGAAGGACCGTCGGGTAGATGAAACGAGTCTCTCTTTAGTCGCGCATGAGTCAGTACACTTGATATAGATACATCGGATTGGGAGGGTTGAACCGACCTGTCCTAATGCTTCTTTTGCTATTGCTTCACCCCTGGCCTTTCGTAGTTGCTGGTATAAATCGAGCGCAGGGGCTAGCTTATCGCGACTAGTTACATATTTCAGCAGCCGACCGAGGACTGCTCCGTCTTCTAGGGATGAATTGGCGCCCTGAGCGAGGTACGGAAGCATTGGATGACACGCATCTCCACTAGATTTGATCGGATCAGTTTCGTCTAATGAGAAACTAGGAATAGGAGATGTATAACTTACGCAAGTAAGAATGTGGCATCTTCATCCAGCCAAGTATCCAAGGGTGAGACTAATTGACACCGTTTATGTTAGACTTATAACTCATATAAGTGGCAACTAGAAGGATATAGGTAGAATTACTATGCATCAGTCGCCATTTGTCCACACGGTTCACGCATGCTAGCAATTTGTTCAAGCTGTAGTAGATTTTAGTGAGCGAGTGAAAGCATATCTGTCAATCAAAAATAACTCACATTGGGTCCCACGGCTCGAACAATTTCCGCATCTCATCCACGTCAGCAGCAGAACGACTCACGTGTTCCGGTAGATCATCAGGGCATAATAGAACGAGATTATACACGCGGCCTTGTCTAAGTGAATAGCCCACGACGTGAGACTCCGGACCAATCCAGAAGTTGACGGACGGGTTGGCTACTAAGTCCCGTAGCTCTGGATCCTTTATGTCCTCTAGGTTTAGGATAATTCGGTATGCAAGATCTCCAGTCGGTTTTGGCGTTAGCTCTTTTTGCAGCAAAAAGCTTCTCGTTCGCGACCATAAGCCATCCGCACCAAGAACTAGGTCACCTTCTATTACCTGTCCGTCTTGCGTGAATACTGCGGCGCGTTTGAAGTCAACGCGTTGAACATCAGCACCTAGCTGAATCTCGACACCGAGCGAGCGAGCACGACGCACCAATGCTTCTTGCAAGTCTGCACGATGAAGATCCCAGAATGGAGCGCCGTATCGCTCTAGTATTTTCTTTTGAAAATCATCTTCACGAGCTAGGACACGTGTGCCATCATATCGCCGTACGGCTAGGTAAGACGGAATGGCGGCTTTCGAACTTAATTCGTCAAAAACTCCCCAGTGGTGAAACAGACGGCTTGCATTAGGGGTAACCTGAAGTCCGGCGCCAACTTCTTCTAACTTGGTTGTTTTCTCCAAAACTGTAACTCTATGGCCTTCAAGGCGTGTGCTGATAGCAGCGGAAAGTCCGGCTAGCCCTGCTCCTACAATAACTAAATGAAGTTGAAAGTTGTTAAGGTTCTTGTTCTGGGGTTCGCCGCCGGACATTGTGAGAGAACATAAATACAAATGAGACGAAATCAACTATATCTTCGAATAATGCGGTACAATTTTTAGGAAAAAGAAAAGATTTTTAAAAAATTAAATTATGCTCAGTTAATCAGTATTAGTCTTCTTATGTGAGGGGTTTCGGGAATGCCGCATTCACGGAGACATCTTCACTCACGGTTGACATCTCGGTACCTGTGAGAATTGGGGAAACCCGTTAAGTGCATTTTGCTTATAACCTTATCCAAAACCTAATTAAGCATGAACATGTGTGTGGTTAAGACATTAAAAGTTCTCTATGCAGTATATTACCTCATGTGAACAATGTTGAAGAATATGTGTAGGACAGAGGTCTACTTCAATTTACATATTCATATACCATTAGAGGCAATGTATATTATGTGATAACGATGTAAATGGGTTCTTCTTATAAGGAACTGAAATCAGTACTTACTCTATGAATGTTCTCTTATCTCATGACAGAATAATACATCTCAGCAGGTTTGATCGAAGAGGAGATTTAAACGAATTTCAAAGGAGTCAATTGGGTTACATACATCTCGATACGCTAGTAGCATGTAGTGAAGTATATGAACATTTATCTCGGATACTACCTTTCGAATACCTCATGTCAGGGGTCAAGATATTAAGTGAGCCACCTACATAGAGGTACTTACATGAGATGCTTTAGCCATGCAGACTTAGGGACGGAAGCCCACGTGGCGGACGAAGGAACGTTATATCGTTACTACTGCTTATAAGTTTCCGATGAGCTACTGTTTACTAGGTTCAACCTATATCTCAGTCGACATCAAGGTACTAAACTGCCGGACGCCCTATGTGTTACACTGATCCGTCGAGATTAAAAACTCCGATTGGCTTCGTTGTCTCTCCAAGTAAACCCAACGGAGAGCCCGTAGCCTATATTTAGTCTCTACTCGATGAGGTTTAATTGGTAATAAGAAGTAAGCATTAAGACATTTATACAGCAAGGTTATTGAATACCAGGTACCTGGTTATGCCATACGAACAGAACATAAAGGTCTCAATCAAGATTGCCAACTCTGGTTAGTTCTAGATATTATCCATTACAAAGTAGTAAGATAAAAATATTGTCTGGCCTCAAGGTGTTGATATGAGTATGAGTTTGAGACATCCTTGTGTTAAAAGGGATAAGAGTATTGACAAAGAAAATGTGGAGCGATATCCCCTGCTTAATCTCAAGTAGCTATTATGTACGAATAATTAAACCTTAGAAACACATCACGTCGTGATGTTACTGCTAATTTTGGATTGTAACTTATGTTTGATTCAATTCAACGATTACCGCCGCCCGGAGCTTGTTATATGAAAACAACGACGCATATAACCCTGGGTATAACTACATGATACTATGTCTGAATCTGCTAGGGGTTCTCATACCATAAGATATCAAAGCCTAGGTCCCTATCACGCGCATCTTTACTTAGGTGAAAATACATCCAAACCCGAACGTTGAGCTATTCTTCTAGATATCCCGTTTGTATAAATTTCAATAACTAGGTAGAGAGAAAGTCCCCAAGGACTCAGACTTTAGGACAGTGTATTATGTAATATCACTAACTAGGTATTTCAAGATAGGTAGTAATGGCTAGTCAAGATCTAGGTACGTATTAAAATCTAGAAATGGGATTGAGAAAAACTTAATATGGTTTGAGGGTTTGGCTACTTGTCAAATAACGACACGTAATGCATCTAGCTAACATACATGGACACTATTCCAAGTAAATATTATGATAAAATATGAAACCTAAAGGAAAAGTCGAAGGGTCATATTCACCCCTCTACCTTGTGTGACACCCGGGACTTGACGATGAAATGGTAAGCCAACGGGGTAATGGTTTTATGTAGAAACAAGTTGTGCTATTAGAAAAGGATGTCATGTTTCGATACGATCATAAAATGTATAATCTATGAGCAATAGGTAATATGGATTATGAACCCAGGGATATTCATCCGGTAATGAGAACAAGAAATGAGAAGAGGAATGTTGTCACCAGGAACTTATAAGTATATCTAGAATAATAGGTAGTAATATAACCACACGCGTTGCTCTACCTAAACGGTTAGTCTTAGAGCGAGCTTCACCATGTTATAACGAGAATAGTAAATGAAGCAGAGAAAGCCAAAGAATTAGGCAGATACTCTTGTCGAACCATAACGGCAGAAACCGATCCTCTTTCTCATGCCACTGGAAAGCTCTGGGACGATGCAAGATGGGGTATAGACTGCAAAACTATGGTAAAGTCAAGGCCTAGATTGCCCACGATATTCCGTCTCCCTATTCCGGTTGGAAACAGCTACCTATATCCGCCGTTCTCGCTTTCGAGGTGGACTAGGGCGATCGTCAGAGAAATGGGCTGGGTCAAAGCAGTCTCTTTCACAACTTTTTTCTCGCAATCCTATTAGGAAGGTCACGCCTACTCTGACGCGACAGGGAGCCCTCGCGGTTAACGTCGAAACACGGTAGGCGAGGCATTGTGAGCGAGGCCGGAATCAAATCCGCCTAAACGTTCAAGGATGGGTCTCGCCGCTTTAAGCAGAGGAATTCGAGACCGAAAAATGAGTCTAGGAAAAGAAAATACAGGGAGAGCCGAGGACGACTCCCGAATACTGTCTATCCACATCATTAAAGAACGTGTCAAGACAGGTCATCCCTAGAGGTCTGCTTATTTGTCACGAAATTGTGACCCCGCGGAATGAGGACTACATCTCACCTTGTATGCAATTGGTTCATAGAGATCGTGATATTCCGAATAGAGTATGTATCATGCATATTTGAGTGAAAAGATTTAATTGGACGATCCTTTACGTGGGACAGTAGAGCTTGTATCCTGCAGTCGTGCGGCAATGCATACGATATATACACCCCATCTCCATTCACATAGTATACACCTCCTGGTTCTCAAGACCAGGTTTAACTCATGCAATGCACATGCATTCTACCTGGACATGCAGACGAGCTGAGTTACAGGTATATAGACCCACTGGCTAGGGCCCCTGGTGAACTCCAAGAGATTCGACATGCCTGCTTGACATGTCGTATTTTACGAGAAGGTAATTACTTAGGAGGTACCTGTCCTGCTTTATAAATGGCAAATAGGATGAATATGCATTTACAGATTATATTTAAGTAAATACCTTGACGTATAAGATGTCCTGATATAGTTAACTTGGACATGTGAAGAAGAATTGTGCAATATGTCGGATAGATATTTAGCTAAACGTGAAAAGCATATAAGTACCTAAAGATTGATGTCTTAATAGTGGTATTATATACGATTTCTCTGCGAGCCTCATATCGCAATAATATATCAAAATGACAATACACTGTCCGGCCGGACACGAACGAACGTCGTATGACTCGGTAACAGGATCAACTCATGGATGAGCAACATGGTGAAAGTTTCTGTAATGGTTAACGGCGGCAGAAGCCGGCTAAAGCAACAACATGGTTTTCAAGTTGCAGACGGCACAGGTTTGGCGCTAGTTTGCTAGGCCTCATCTACCGCCGAGCGAGTGTTAGAGAGCTGCTTCTTGATGCAGGTCAGCACAGCGGCGGTGAGGCAGAACTTTCCCCTTCGAATGACATGTTCCTAGATGACCTTTCACTAAGACCACAGGGATTGTACTCCTTCAGTTTGGAGCCGATAGGTCGCCGATTTCTATGTAACTACATCAAGAAGTTTGTATATTCTTAATGTTTAAGGTGTATATAAAGGCGTCAATCAACCATATTGACATAATCTTCTAAGCCTGAATCGTACTATCCCACAAAGAACATTGATCCAATCTCTTCTATCATAACCACACCTCCTTATTGACTTTTTCAATTTGATTTCAACTCAACATGGGCTCGCTAGGGAAGAGTGAGACTCAGTATCCGAAGCCCCTTAAGCTGTCGGGAGCACTTGAGAAATTCTCATACGATGATAGCACACCGGCTATTGGCCGAGAGTTCAACAATGTGGACATTGTGAACGATATCATCAACGCACCCAATGCTGATGAGTTGATCCGCGACCTAGGCATTACTAGTAAGTTCAACCGAGAACGAAGTAAGGGATAATTGGCATCAAGCTAACCAGCATTCCGCTAGTTGCTCAGCGTGGTGTTGTCTTCTTCCGCGCACAAAACAACCTGACAGACGACCAGCAGAAATTTCTGATCCAGAGACTGGGCGAGCTTACTGGCAAGCCAGCTGAGTCGAGTCTGCATGTCCACCCTATTCTGAATGACACATCCGAGTTTGGTGTAGGAGACAAACACATCAGCACCATCAACTCAGTCCACCGTAAGAAGGTGTACAGCGGAGACAAGGATGCCAACAAGCACAGCCAGCAATGGCACTCGGATATCCAATTCGAGAATGTGCCTCCAGACTTCTCGTCCTTGCGACTGACCTTGCTGCCTAAGAACGGTGGGGACACCCTCTGGGCTAGCGGTTACCACATTTACGACCGCCTCTCAACGCCGTACCAGAAGTTCCTCGAAGGCCTGACGGCGACCTACATCGCTAATGGTTTACTGTTCCACAATGACAATATCTTCGAGGGACCGCGCGGTAACCCGAAGAACGTGGGAAAGAGCTTCACAGCTGTGCACCCCGTCGTGCGCACCAACCCTGTCACGGGATGGAAGAGCATTTACGCAGCGGCAGCGTTCCCCAAGTACATCAACGAACTCAACGAGAATGAGTCTCAGGAAACCATCAAGCTGTTGACTCAGACTCTCATCGAGAACCACGATTTCCAGGTGCGCTTCAAGTGGAAGAACGAGAACGATATTGGTAAGCCCCCCCCCTTTTTCCCCTCCCCCCTTTTCCCCCTATCGGTATCGCGATTTGAGTAAAGCCGACTAACCGCGACCAGCCATCTGGGACAACCGCAGCACGTTCCACACCGCGACCCACGACTACGATAGGCTGGGAGAACGAGATGGACACCGTGCCGTGGGCATTGCAGAGGTACCATACTTGGACCCCAACAGCAAGTCAAGGAGGGAGGATCTATATGGAAAGGCCTAAAAAAACATAATCAACCTATTTAAGTCAAGCAGCCCCTTATAAGTTTATAGGAGTGTTAAGTTAAGATGAAGGGTAGGCGATAGTCACAAGTAGTCATGATTAAATTAGGTAACAGGTATAACTGGTTATCAAGTGGATACGACAATGAACAAGAAAAATAAAAAAGAAGACTTTCTACGCTCCCTACCAATTCAGGCAATTAATAGTCTTAGTCATTATTGCATGCCGTAAGCCCTAGTATAGCCCTAGTAATAACCCAGGCGGAGTCTCTCTCAAGGAATTGGTGAATGATTACCTACCTACCTAGGTAGATATGTATGCTGTGGAGTATAGTACCCATGTCCTAGCCTAGTCACGTAGCACTCAATTTGCCTACCCTATTAGGTTATCTCGGGTGCTTCATTTTCGTTTCCTATTGGGTCTCTTTTGTAGCCCCTTGATTGCGCCATGTATCACGTGTCTATGTACGGTACGGGCCGTGCCCTGCTATTGGCGAGCCTGTTTGACTAGGTACTCGACCTACATGTACCTTAGGGCTAGGATGCAGGCATCCGTAAGGCGAAGTACCTGGTTACCTACCTAGGTATATACCTGGCTCTTTGTATTTCATGCTAACTGAATTCAAATTCACAGCTGAGTTTGCATCCGTATTTCCCATTTAGTTAACCAAGATTCCAAAGTCGTTCACTTTCAGCTTGGAGACTTCAAACAAAGGACGCCGATAAGAAGTAGTTAGGTACCTATCTACTGCCCAATAAGATAAAGTTATATTGTTTTGTATATTGCTTTGGTTACTGTTTCTTATACTATGAGCTGAGAATTTCAAATAGCAAGTCTCCTTTCTCAACAGAAGTCCCAGCTTCTACGTCTAAGTTCCGCAAAATACCGTCAGACGGGGCGCTGACGTTGATGATCATTTTCATCGCACTGATTGACAAGATCACATCGCCCTGCGACACTTGGCTTCCCTCTTCCTTGAGAACAGTTGAGACTACTCCCGAAAACGGTGAACCCATTTGAGAAGGTACACTGGGATTAGCTTGTCGACGCTTTGATCCAATTTGAACTATAAAATCATTAGTAACAATATAAAAATGGAAGAATACATCATCGAAGTATAATAGAGTATCGAAGTATGTGTGACAGCGATGTTGTAAAAGGAAAAGGGAAAAAAAAGGAAATTAAGATAAAAACTTACCAGATAAGTCACGGACAGTGGCCTGTCGGTGTTTACCATCGACCCGGAAGAAAACAGTACGATTCGGAGAGACTTCCTCACCTTCGGCGAGCGGCTGTACTGCGACTACCTTAACGCGTACGAGCCGACCACCAGGGGTAGGGCATTCAAGCTCCTCGCCAATCTTAGGTGGGGCAAGTACTTGTTGCGAAGGAAGCGAGCTGATGTCGCCATATTTCGCTAAGTATGTGCGATACTCGGTAAATACATCAGGGAACATGACATAGCTGCATACGTCAGTTTCGCTGATTGAGTCGCCATATTTTGCTGTCAGCTCCTGTTTCACACTCTCTAAGTCAACTGGCGGAAGACGAGCAGATGCTTGGCCTTCGATCTTCTTTCTTCCAGCACGGGCTAAGACCTGAGTACGGAAAGGCTCTGGGAAGCCATCGAAAGGCTGACCCATCAAGCCCTCGAAGTAATCAAGGACTGAGTCTGGGAAATCCAATGAACCCGCACGAGCCAGGACATCGTCTTTGCTAAGATTTGAATTTACCATGAATTGTGCCAGATCAGCAACAGCTTTAGAGGTAGGTGTAGCTTTGATGATGTCTCCAAGAAGAAGATTTGCAGCAATAAATGCTTCCTTAGTCTCCTTCCATTGGCTGCTGAGTCCAAGCTCGCGGGCTTGGAACATAAGATTGGTCAGTTGGCCACCTATTCAAAGCGTTAGTTAACAGGATTTTGCTATGCGATTGTTTAATTGCATACCTGGGATCTCGTGGAGATATACGTCTGGGTCTGGTCCCGAAAGCTTGGCATCAAAGCCAGCGTACAACAGACGCAGCTGAGCCCAGTAGCCGTCAACAGCACGGACGTGATCAAGGTCAAGTTCTCCTTCGTCTTTTCTGCCCATAAGGCTGGCAATAAGGGCACTCATGGCTGGCTGAGCTGTTGTGCCGGACATGCTATCCGTTGCACCGTCAATTATATCAGCGCCAGCCTCGACGCATGCAAGCATAGTAGCTACACCAGTTCCTATTCATCACCCATTAGTACCTAACTTAATATTCACAGGGCTTGGATTTAATGCATACCTGCTGCATCGTGTGTATGAACATGGATTGGGAGGAAGGGATGGCGGGATCGGATTGCACCGACCAACAGCCTAGCCGCTTCTGGCTTCATCACGCCTGACATAGATTTGATTGCAATGATATGCGCCCCAGTCGCCACTAGGGAATCTATGAGGTCGATATAGTAGTTGAGCGAGTACTTGCAATCCGGATCTAACATATCTCCGGTATAAAGAATCGCAGCTTCAACAACTGCACCAGCTCGTAAACACGCATCAATTGCGACGTTAAGATTGGCCACATCGTTCAACCCGTCAAAGACCCGGATAATGTCGATTCCATTTTCCACGGCGTGGGAAGCAAAGTACTCGAGGAAATTGTGCGGAACCCTGTTAGATGTACGTCAGCGACTGGGCTTCATTGCCGAAGTTGAGTGACTTACGCTGAATATGCAAGGCCGCTAACGCTTCTCAGAAGCATTTGAAATGGCACATCGGGGACAAGTTTACGGAGAGTAGCCTATTAGAATTATTAGCATTATTAGCATTCCTTCAATTTCCCAAACCGGTTATGAGGGGGGAGATATAGATTCGGGGTTTTTTTACCAATCGCTTCCACGGATCTTCATGAAGGAATCTCAGCGCGACGTCAAATGTTGCTCCACCCCAGCATTCAATGCTGTATGCTTGCCGGTACGCAACGTTCGTAGCTGGCGCAATTCTCGCAAAATCAGCAGTGCGAATGCGTGTGGCCAAAAGAGATTGTTGGGCGTCTCTCCATGTCGTGTCCGATAGGAGAATACGCGGATGTCTTCGAACTTGTTGGGCAAAAGCTTTGGGGCCTTCGGCTAGAAGAACGCTCCGCCAACCATCCGAATGGCGTACGTTATTATGTAGGAGTTTTCGCGAATTGCTTTCCTTTAGAACAGGTAATTCGATTTCTCTCAGAGATTCCGGTTTACCCTAGAAACATTGAAGGTAATTAGTATTGAAATATGCCATTGGCTGAATATTAGTAAACTTACAATTTGTCCCTGAATTTGCGTTCCGTTAATAAGACTCTCAGCGAAGAATGAGATGAGCTTTTGGTCGCTTGGATCTTCATTTTGCTCGGCGGGCTTAGTCAAAATGACGTCGTTGTCAAGAGATCGTGTGAAGAATTCCTGCTTAACAAATCGTGGATCTTCTAGGATGCGTCGTAAAAGGTCTATATTTGTCTCGACGCCGGCAATCTGGGTAGCGCTCAACGCGCCGAGCATCTTGGCACTTGCGGCATGCAAGTCATTTGCTTGGACGATGCACTTAAACAACAAGGGGTCGTAGTGGGGAGTCACTTCAGCACCCGCGAATAAATTGTACCCGTCGATCCTCACGCCTGGTCCGCCAGGGAGTTGAGCATGAGTGATCGTCCCGCAACTCGGGACGAAGCCTAAACATATCGTTAATAATTCAGTGCTACCTTTTTCGTTTATTGGGAATCATTTATAAGTTACCTACCTAATGACGGCTGTTCAGATGTGATACGACATTGGATAGCGACGCTGCGGGTCTCAGGAGCCAAGTCAATGCCCAGAACAGGGTCCTTAAGAGATGCGCCACGTGCAATGCGTATCTGTGCTTGGACCAGATCGACGCCGAGTATCTGCTCGGTTACTGTGTGCTCCACCTGACTTCACGATCCGATAACATGGTTAGCTTATAAGTGGTCTGTGCAGATATAAGTGCCCGTTATCACTTACATTCGAGGGTTTACTTCGATGAAGTAGAATTCATCGCCCTGCACCAGGAACTCAACCGTCGCAGCATTTTCTGTTGAACTGACAGTAAGTATTTAATCAAAAACTTACAGAAAAGGATAAAAGGGAGACGCACCATATTTGACGTGCTTGGCTAATCTCACGGCCGCATCGTGCATCTTCTGTCGTGTTTCTTTAGAAACAGACACGGCCGGCGCAAGCTCAACGATTTTTTGGTGCTTTCGCTGGATCGTGCAATCCCGCTCGAGCAGGTGAGCGACATTTCCATGCTTATCGGCCAAAATTTGGACTTCGATATGTTTCGGACTAGGTAGAAACTTTTCTACGAAAACCGCATCAACGCCGAAAGAATCTTTGGCTTCTGAACGTGCTTCGGAGAGGATATTCGCTATATCTTCAGAAGGGTCTCCGTAGAGTATCCGCTGCCCGCGACCACCACCTATTCATTCAAATTCGTAGTTAGCGGAGAATTGCATAAATGAAGGAGTTTCATAGAATAGCATACCGCCGTGCGACGCTTTGATTATGACAGGGAATCCGTGTCTAGAATAACAGCCAGGGTCAGTTTATCTAATCGTCGCGCTTTTATGTGGTGCGCTTACTTCGATACGAAATCTTCTATCTCCGAAAGCTCCGAAACGGGATGGTTTAAGCCCGGAATTGTGGGCACGTCGCACTCCGTCGCGATCTTACGAGCGGAGATTTTATTTCCGAATCCGTCGAGCACGTCGGCGGGAGGTCCGATAACTAAAAATTGTTAGATATTCCGACTTGTTTTTCTAAATGACAACACTTAGTATAGAGTGATATTTGGACCTACATGTAAGGCCAGCTTCTTGGATCGCCCGCGCAAAATTTGAGTCTTCAGCTAGAAATCCGTAACCCGGATGTCTTGGAAAGAATACAAATTAGCAACCATACCCCCTAAGTTGCTGCCAGCATAAAAGGTTTGGTTTACATCAAGGTAGCTCCGTGTTTCTTTGCAATCTGTATAATTCGTTCGATGTCTAAATATGCGCCCCTAAAGTTAAGTAATGATAGGTTAGATTCCAGTAGACAAGTTTATTATATGAAGTATAGATATTCACCTTGGTCCAAGTTCACCTGCTTCGCCTAGGAGATAGGCCTCGTCCGCAGCTACATCACGATATTGTCAGCGATGCTCAATGCTTTTTAAGTAGTTGAAAACTATGCTATTGAGCAGGTATGGTTCGCAATTACCTCGGTAGTGGTCAGAATAACGATCTTCATGAGCGTAGATAGCAATTGAGGGAAGCGAGAGCTCCCGCGCAGCTCGAGCAATACGCACAGCTATCTCGCCTCGGTTGGCTATAAGAATCTTGTCGCTGTTGCATCTCGTAGTCAGTAACCAGGTGATTCAAGAGAGCAGAACTTACGCCTGGAGCATAAGCAAAGTACATACTGAGGTAGGAACGTCATTTTTGGAGTTGCGGTACGAGTCTAAGACCTAGCAGCGAGCTTTACTTGCTAATACTACAAGACTCAAATAACTTAGGAATAACTAGTTGTTTAGATTCATCGAACGATACGAGGGACCCTATCCAGACCCTATATTGAACGTCGCTGGCTTCTACCGACAACGGAGGACATGCGCCTCTCCTCTAGCTCGTTTCCTTTACCAGACGCGTACACGAATAGCATCAACTTCATCAAAAAGAGCATCACAGGGCCTAGATTCCTAATGCTACATGTACGTGCATCAGATGCATCAAGTGCATCAAACTCCCCGCTATCCATGCTAGATAGTTAAGGCAGGCCATGTCAGGGTAATTGAGGGAGTCATCTAATGGGATAGGGCATTGTTACGGGATGTGATAGTTGCATCACATTAGTGGTTACCAAGTTCTTCGAGTATCTGATCATTCACAAGGAGCGGTGTGTAATCAGAGCCCCTGATATCGTTAGAGAGGGTCTTTATTCGACAAGGGAGATAGTCCTACCAAGCCCATAGTTTAACATTTACTACTCCATCCGAACCCCGTCCGAACTCTAAGCCTGGGGTAACCAGCTTCACGATGCCCTAGTCAGCTTGATCAGAGAGTACATGTGGTATGTCTTTATAAGTACACCCCACTGTCGCTGGAATCTTTTAGGATCTAGGATACTAGCATATGATTTGCTTTAATGGATAGGGGATGTTGAAATCCTGTCGTTCTATGCCGTATATGTTACTTGTGGGCCTGATCCGACATCCATATTACGAACCCACGTGGGCCGTTTAGAGCAGATTTCTTGTGTCAATTATCGAAAAGCATGTAAGAGATTTTCGGTAAGTCGTGATTCCCAATTCCTAGGTTGTAATTGGCGTAATATCGTACAAAGCCTCGGCATCTTACACACTAATGTCTTAGCGCGGGATGAATATGTAGCCTTACGAGGGAAAATGTATATTCTTCTAAGCCAAGGTTGAAAGGTTACATAATTTAAAGTCTACTTCGATGTTTTCATAAGTGGGGATTGTAACGTGCTGTCGCCTAATATCAGAGCAAGCCGTATTCGGGCCGTCCCTGAAGTTCTTTATCAAATACTTGCGCCTGAAACTATTGGTTGAGAACATTAAGCTTACTTCTATCCTAGTCCCACTCTTAAGCGCATCTACTAGTTTAACTGCCTAATAGTTAGTAGTATGCCCGATATGCTTGTTTAACTGCGCTAGATCGCCACACTAAGTATTTTCATGGCTTTTGCGTTGGCCGTATAAGTGGCAATTAGCTTGGCATACATTGAAACAAGCCTCACTAAGAAAGTTAAAATACTTACAAGCTTTTACAAGATGCACGCTTTCTTGCCCCGGCACGGCCCGATCTAACCTAGGCCCGCTTTTCCACTTCGCTTTTGCTGCCTATCCGAGTAACGGGGCGGGCTAATGTCAGTCGTATATGTATAAGGCTACCCTGTCGGGTGGCACAATAACCCAAGTTTCACGAAGTACATAAGTGAGACTATTTCACGTGCCGGCGCTACCATGTCTCGCTAAAAGGTAGAAGTAAGACGGGAAAGCAGCGATATGATGCTTTAGCTCAGTCTTCATTAAATTTCCCCAAAATGAAAAGTAGGAATAGAAAGGATTCGAGCCTAAACTCTTGAAAAGGACTTCATTATGTAATATATAGTACTGATCCATGCAGCTTCTCACCTAAGACTGATATGCACTGGCTACCTACATTAGGTAACGTTTTAAGTACCTAAAGCCCGGCAGAAGGTTAAGTACCTTATATTTCAACAGAAAGACAAAGGTGGGCCTATAAACAGGCTTACGTATTTTCGAGGGTGCATTCAATTAAAAGATATGACAAGTTGGGAATAGGTAACTACCTAAGGTACCTAAGCAGATTGCATTTTTGATGAATTCTCAAACACAACGCAATATTCATCGTAAACTTGAGCAATGGTTGGCTACTTGTAAGTACCTCGGTACCTAGGTAGATCCAATGTTAAAATTGGTCGTACCTAGGTACCTAGGCATCCTAGCGTTTATCGGCTCTCCATTCCGTTAGTCTTTCCATGTTCCGAAGAACGGTGCGGGGAACCCCACATCGGTCAGCTGAGGAAGCCTTACTTTTAGGCCAATCGGAATAGGAATGATTATAATCTTGACTCCGCTTAGGTATATCTTATTTAGAGCAGGGTAAGGGGGTTCCATAAAAGGTACAGTACCTATGGTACCTGACTTGTACGTGTACGCCGTGTCACTTTATAGGTTGATTCTATCTTTTATTGATAAGTCATTTGACTATAGTTGATAACTACCAGGAATTAAATACACCCGGTGCGGCACAGCGTATATTAAGTACTAAGTAACTGAGCCCGTGTCATATTGCATCATATCTTGAAACATTACTAATATTTTATCAGACGTGGGAGATATCGCTGTGCCATATTATTGCTGATACGTTAACATGGTTGAGGTAGAATGCTTAACGCTTAGGTGGGATCGGTGCCGAAGGCGGTTACAATTACCGTAGCAAGTTCCGTGCCCAAATTTAATGTTGCAATGCATATAAGATACCTAGGATAGAGCATGCTTTTCAAGGATCAAAGCTCCATTATTCTAGAAATTGGGAAAATCTGGTTTAGCTATCTAAAGTACCTAGGTAGAGTTATGTAGTATAAGTCAAAGCAACGAACTTTCAAGGTAAGGCTGCGTTATGCGCCACATAAGCACATAACCGCGTGCGCCGCTTACATAGCAGCATCAAGCACGTTATACGAGACTTATTTGGCGTTAGTAACCTCCCCGAAGCGAAGATCGCGATAACGAGAAGCCCGTGTAGGTACCTCATGAGACCGGGGGAAAGGGGAAATCAAATCGGCTTGCATGAGCTGTAAGCCCCCTCCAAAGTATAGTCTTATTCCGGTTTCCTGGTATTATGTAACAAGTATTCACAAAAGTACAGAAGCCCAATTACCTACCTAACCAACATAATAATATTACCTAGGTATGTTACTCCAATTTGTCAATATACTTAATTCTGTGATAGTCGCATATGTAATAATCGTCCATATAGGGGACTTACAAATGGGCGCTTCCCTGGCCTCGGCGTATGTGATAGACCGAATATGAGGATATGGAGAAGACTACGTGGAATCTTTCCGCGTAGATAACCCTAGTAGTTCCACTCTGTGACCTTGATTTCCCTGGTGAGATTCAGCTGAACCAAAGATTTGGTAAATTCTATGGTCCTTGCAAGGTTGTAAAGTTACACAATGCTTGGATCTGATCTAAATAATAGACCTGATGAGCATAGACTTACCAAGACTATACAAAAGCTTACAATGTGGGAACTATAGTCTTGGTTCGTCTTGGGCTAAGAGCTTGTTTGCTTAATTCCTTGGCTATCTGAATGCCGTCATTCTCCTGACGTACTATTATCAGAGCATGATGCAACTGTTATTTACTAATCCCTAATTGGCGTACTTTTGATTTAATGCTTTAATCCGGGATCCTCTACGTGCAGGTTTATGGCTCCTCCGCTATTAGCCGCTCAAGGAATACTTTAATCATCGTATTTTGTCGTATCATACCCTTGAAAATTGAAAAAAAAAAAAAAAAAAAAAAAAAAGAGAAGCCTTGCTCAGCAAAACAAGCCTAATCGTTACTAAGCGAAATCGCCACTTGGTTTTTTTAAGTGGCGGTCTCAAGCATGTACTTCTATGTATAAGGATATATGTACCTAAATTTAAGATATACAAAATTGCGTGACGAGGCACATGTTGATGTTCATATCTCCGGTATTGTACAAGCCATATGAAGTAAATCAATGCATTTATCCATTAACCATAAGCCGTAATCCATATAGAAATCGTCGAATGAACTTTATATCTACGAAAAACTCTGTCTTGTAGTCTCGTCAGTATAAGGCCTTTTTACTTACCGCGAGACAGTTGTCGGCGCCCCGACTCTCTGTGGTCGAACAATTGCCAGAAATATTATAGGTACTATAGCGATTAGTATAAACGCTAATATCGTATTGGCCCAGCCATAACCAAGTCTGTCGTATAAGTAAGGGGCGGCGACAGGTAAGAAGGTCCCGCCTAAGTAACGTAGTGGAAGACAAGCCGCGACGGCCGAGGCCGATCGATCACCAAAGATATCCACGAGGTAATTCATTATGGGCGTCACGCTGCTCGATAACGAAAAGCCATACAACACTGTGGCAATGGCGGGAACTATCCAGTGGAACTGCTTCTCTAGAGACCACCCATAAAGCAGGAGGCCGGCAGGGAAGGCCACCATGGCAGGAATCGTGGGAATTAGTCGGTTTTCGGGATGCGGCGTGGTATTCTCATCTGGCTTTTTCAAGGAGAAGCCACGTAGCAAGAAAAAATCGAGCGTGAAGCGGCACATGATCATTCCGCTAATCGTGCCGATAGCTGGCGAAGGTTAGATCTTTTTTTCAAAGCTAAGATAACGCTTCTAGACTTACTCGTTGCTATGTAGATGAGACCGGATTCACTCTCGGAAAACCCGTAGACTTCCTGAAAAACAGTAGCGTTTGTAGAAGCTAGAAGGGAGAGGTAACCGAATATGACTCCAACATACACCGCCATAAGCACAGCAATGCGGGAACTTCCTAAGATGATGAAGGGGCGTACCACAAGCAAAGCAAGTGTCTTGACGGTTGTCATGTTCCATCCTGTGAAGTACTTTGGTGGAGACTTGACTTTTTCCTTGTTGAGGTTAGCCTTCTTGAGTGCCCTTCGGCGTATTACTGGTACATATGTTTCTCTCATTACGATAACCAGGATAGGCATCAGAGCCGCCGTAAGGATAGCCATCATCCAAAACGTCCATCGCCAGTTAAGGTACTGGGTAATGTATCCTCCGGCGATGGGACCCACGGCGCTGCCAAGGATAGGGATAAGACTGGTTATTGACATGGCGGAGCCACGCTCGTGGATGGGGAAGAGATCACCGGTAATGGAGGGGTTTAAGCCCATAGAGGCAATGGATGCGCCACCTAGAAATCTGAAGGCGATAATCATGCCGAAGCTGTTGCTGAATCCAGCAATCATGGTGAAGACAAGAAACAAGGAATTGAAGAAGTGGCAGACAGGTACACGACCAAAACGTTCAGACAAGGGGCCGACATAGAAGGCTGAAACGACTTGACCCAAGTTAGGAACGGTGATGTAAAAGATTGAAAGGAAGTTGTCGTAATTGTTGAACTCCTTCTCGATAGACGTGCTCGCAGGAGCGTTGATAACCAGGGACATGGAACTAAGGATGTGGCATTAGCACGCCTGGCCATTACTATCACAAGGATAATTGTAACGTACACCATCAAGGACATGAAGGAAAGGACTATTATGATGAGCCACCTCCGCGTACGGGACCAGTTTTGAGGCAGTCTGGGGTCAGTATCTTCCAATTCTGCAGCAGCGGGTACTGCTTCTGCTTGGGACCCATCCGTTGCTACCTTCTCTCCCTTCGACGTGGGCTCAGTCACAGGCTCACTTGACGCTACTGCAGGACACGCAGTATTATCCAGCATAGGCGTCGGTGCGCTACTGATACTGGCCCTACTGACATCTTCGCTGCTGGCACCGGCGCCGATGGTACTAGACCGACCGGTACTTGGCTGCGTAGACACCATCGCGCTGTCTTTCGGAATAGTATTGCTGTAAAAGAAGGCGAAAAGGCGGGTGGTAGGAATAGGAGGAAAGAGGACAGTGCTAGTTTAAAGCGAAATTTATACAGCCCAAATTGCATAACAGTTAAAATTAGCTACGAACTACGCAAACTAAAGGAGGACACTAAGAGACGGGAGACTCCAAGGCCAGGTCCAGGTCCAGTTCTGTCTCGTGTTTTTTGGGAAAACCCCTTGCGTTTTCTGGAATAGTTATGCTCTCCTGCAAAGTCTCGTACGTGCCCCAGTGGGCATGATAACAACTAGCTTCTTTTGGTATGAGAACCCGCAATTTGACAACGGCATTCCATCTTACCTTATCTTCCAAGTTACGGGCTAGCGTCTAGATGGAGTCGACGCCATTCGGGATTCAAAATACGTAGAAAGGCTCGAGCTTGATTGGAAGGAATCCCTGTCAGATCCTTAATAATCCTTGCGTGAGGCTGGTATGTACATCTTCTCGATACCCCTGAGCTTGGGCTTAAAAACACACCCGGGGTTGAATCTATAATCTACACGCGGTAAACCACCCTTGTTATGCCAAAAGACGGAGTTTCCTATTGTAACTAATCGATATTGAATATCAGAATGGAAGATACACGAGTTTAAATAAATAAATTGACGAAAATTAGTTAAGCCATGTAAAGTGAAGTAAAGGAAAAGAAAAAAGTATGTATTAGGTCTATTATTTATCTAAGCATATCGAATTAATATCTATAGAGAAATTGTGAAAAATAATAAGCTACATATTGCTCTTATTGGTAAAGTCTAATATCTCATATTAGGTACTTGACGTAGAAGGTAAGCATGTGCTCTCTCTATCAAGTGTATTATGGTGGGGAGTTCTTCCTATGGCGGGTCTCTGAAAGACGTGATATACTTATAAAACCTTCCCTCTGTCATGGACGTTGTTTGTTTACCATCATTATTGTAAGGAGCTTAGACGAAGGTATGGCTGTTTGTAACCATGATTGTCTCCCCAACCAACGCCGTCTTTGCTAGTCATAGCTCCCTTAAAAATGACATCCGGGTGTCTGTCAACCCCATTCCGAGCCCCCCTTCCACAGACTATGCTTTGTTCTTGAAGTCCAACAGACACGAGAGGAAAGTCATATTTGATCTTCTCATCCCAGAGCTCGGCTCTGGAATTTCAGCAGCTGTCAGAGCATACACTGCCTGGACAGTTCTCCTTGCATCCCATGGATGTACGTCCGAACTCAGCATATTCGCCCCTGGATTGGGCGAATTTATCGGGCCTCTCGACACACCATTACAGTGGAACTCCCAAGTTGGCGATCTTACACACCAAGTTAAGACCAAGCTTAAGGATGCTTTCCTAGGTGTGGTCGAGGCAACCTCTTCAGATGATGCTAGTACATCTAGTGAAGAGAAAGAGGGAGAATATACGTTTCTGATCTCTATTACTCGGGATCAACTCGGCCCTAGAGAAATCTTACTCGAGTGCCACATACACGATGATCATATCTGTACGAGGGCAGTTACCCATGGTACTCCCTCTGATCAGGCTCTGTCGCTTCACCTCTTCAGACGGCAGTATGAATACATTGTCCGTCAGATTTGCCAGCCTGACGGCGATGAAAAACCGCTTGTCGACTTAAAAGCCGTCTCAGTCCAAGACCTTCATAATATCTGGTCTTGGAATGCTCGGGTCCCGCGTGGAGTCGAGGATGTCTGCATACACGAAGCATTCATGGAGAGAGCGCGGCGGCATCCCGACCTGTTGGCTGTGTCAGCACATGATGGAGAATTGACATATCGTGAGCTGGATGATTTATCGACTCGTCTAGCTCATCTCCTCATCCAACATGGCCTCCAACCCCATAGCACTATAATCGTCTTCATCGAAAAGTCGAAATGGGTTCCCCTGGCCCAGTTGGCGATTATGAAAGCTGGATGTGTCTCTACCGTCCTAGACGCATCTCTTCCACTTCAACGGCAGAAGGCTATTGCCGAGCTGGTTCAGCCCTTGGCTATCTTGACTTCGCCAACATGTGAAGACCAGGCCAAGGCTTTGAATCTCGACTGTCCCCAATTCGTTCTGGATCAGAGTTCAAGCCAAGATTGGCCTCCTGCTCACCCTAAATTCCTCCCAACAGTCAGTCCCTCTTCCTGGTTGTACATAGTTTTCACATCAGGAAGCACGGGTACTCCTAAAGGCGCCATCATTAGCCACGCGAACTATGCCAGTGCTGTTGCTACTCAGCAGAAAGGTCTAGATTTCAGAGAATTCGATCGAGTCTTTGACTTTGCATCGTATGCTTTCGATGCTGCCTGGTGTAACTTCATTCATTCTATAATGATTGGGGGTTGCCTTTGTATCCCTTCCGATGAGGAACGAAAAGGTGATCTTGCTGGAGCTCTCCGCAAATACCAAGTCAACTACGCTGTCCTTACCCCTTCAGTAGCTTGGTTCCCTGCTTCCGAGCTTCCATCAAGTCTCCGAACGATCCATTTCGGAGGAGAACCGCTCAAAGCTGCTCTTGTCAAGGAATTGTCTACCAACTCAACAGTAATCAACGCTTACGGTCCAGCTGAGTGCTCAACTGTCAGTACTGCAATCGTGGCGGACCCTAACGATGATAGTGACCCGACCATTGGTACCGGCCTTGGTGCTTGTACATGGGTCACCAAATTAGATGGGAGCGACCTTGTGCCAATCGGAGAGATAGGAGAGTTATGGGTTGAAGGTCCAATCATAGGTCAAGGATACCTACGCAACCCTGAGGTGACAGCTAGGACATTCGTCGAGGATCCAGAGTGGCTTTTACGTGGCTGCCCTAGCCTTGCGGGTATTAGGGGTCACACTGGCCGCCGGGGACGTCTTTATCGAACAGGTGACCTTGTTCGTTATAGGCCGGATGGCAATTTAGAGTTCGTAGGCCGCAAGGACTCTCAAGTTAAGATCCGTGGCCAACGTGTTGAGCTCGGAGAGATCGAGTACAACCTTAACCGCGCCTTGACGGACGAGGCTAGGGCCAAGAATGTCCAGATCATCGCCGAGGTCATCAAGCCGGAGGGTAGTGATGTATCAACACTTGTATCATTTCTTTTCATGGCTGTTAGCTCAGGAGTGTCCCCAGAAGAAACAAAACCTATCCTCAGCGAAGCTTTGGCAGGCATTGAAGACCGCCTATCCAAATTTGTACCACCATATATGATACCCTCAGCCTTTCTCCCTATCGAAGAAGTACCTATGACACCTACTGGAAAAGTGGATCGTCGCCGTCTCCGTGAAAGCGGCGGAAAGCTATACTGGCAACAACTAAATGCTCAACCGGTAGCGGAAGAAGAGCCAGCCTCTGAGTTAGAGGCCAAGATCCGTCAAGTTTGGAGCGAAGTCTTGAATCTTCCTACGCGAAGCATTGGTTTGGACTCAGCATTCACGCGTCTAGGTGGCGATTCCATTACCGCCATGCAGGTCGTCTCACGCTCGCGTTCGCAGAACATCTCTATCAAGGTTGCTGATATCCTTAAGCTTCAAACAGTCCGACTTCTGGCTCAAGCTAGTAAGCCTGTCCAAGAGAAGGTAAATTTGGACAGCGCACAGACGGATGAAAGCAAAGCTTGGTCTTTAACACCTATTCAGCAAATATTTTTCGATAACAATCCCCAAGGCGAAAACCACTATACCCTTAGTTTTATAGTCAAGCTAGTCAGACATTCCACTCACCAGGAATTACTTGAAGCGCTTCTGGCTCTGACTACTCGCCATAGCATGCTCCGTGCCCGTTTCCGCAAGCGGACAGAGGATTCTGCTTGGGAGCAGTATATTGCACCAGCTGGGCCCAACTCGTTCCTCCTTGAAGAACACGACTTCATAGATCGCTCATCTACTGAGAAAGTGGTTCAAGAGAGACAAGCAGGTTTGGACCTTGTCAACGGCCCCGTCTTTTCTGTGGATGTCTTCAATAGTCCTAATGAAGCGCAAACACTTCTCATGAGCGCACATCACGTCGTGATGGACCTTGTATCTTGGCGTATCATTTGGCACGAGCTGAGCCAATACCTATCAGGGGTTACTCAATTACCACGGCTAGAGCTGTCCTTTCAAGCGTGGTCTCGCTTACAGCGTGAGGAGGGCGAGAAGCTCAACCCAGCTACTGTTCTGCCATTCGAAATTACGCCAGCAAATTTCGATTATTGGGGCGTAAAACCTGGAGAGGTGTACTTTAGGGATGCTACGCTGAACTTGTCTGTCGTCGATGCTGAAGCTACCGCTTTGCTGCTAGGCGCGAGCAATGACAGTTTCCGAACCGAAGTATTGGACATTCTCGTGGGAACTCTCATCTACAGTTTTGCGCAGACCTTCCCTGATCGGCGCCCACCTCCTGTGTTCCTTGAAGGCCATGGACGTGAACCTGTAGCTGGTATGGATGACTTTGACTTATCTGAAGTTGTCGGCTGGTTTACTTCTATCCATCCCATTGAACTCGGCGGTGGTCCGGAAAACACCATTCTTGATATGATCAAGTTCGCCAAGGACGTCCGTAGCAGAGTACCTGGCAAAGGCAGGCCTTACTTTGCCTCCCGCTTCTATAGCGAGGCTGGAAGGAAGGCCTTTGAGTCTCACAAACATGTCGAACTGATATTCAACTATCGTGGTTCCTTCCAGCAACTCGAAGATGCCAAATCCATCATCAAGCTTGAAGATAGAGATGATCGCAATGTATTTATTCCTGGTGATGGTGCTAATTATCAGCGGCCGTCGCTTATAGACATCAATCTTGTCGTGCAGGAAGGCAAGCTACAGATCTACACAAGCTCCCACAAACACATGAGAAACCACGAGTCGGTACTTCGCTGGGCGGACTTATACGCTGAGACTCTTACTAGTGTCGCGCATGAACTTGCCAACCTGCCGGCTCGTCACACTCTAGCTGACTTCCCGCTGCTCGACATCTCATATGATGGTCTAGAGACGCTCACAGCGCAGTTGGAGAGTGAAGGCATCAAGGTGACTGATGTACGGGACATCTATCCCTGCACGCCTATGCAGGAGGGTATCATTATCAGCACCAACATAGGCACTGCCTCCTACCACAGCGTCAACATCTGGCAGGCGACTTCTACAGGTTCAGAAGTTTCTGCTTCCCGCCTGAAGGAAGCATGGGAGAAGGTTTCACGCGCACATCCTGTGTTCTCTACTATCTTCTCAACAAATCCTGATACTGGTCGCTACGTTCAGATTGTATTGAACCACTTTAATGGGGCTATAATCGAACAGGCTGCGGATTTCGAGACGGCCGTCGAGCACTTGACGAAGATGGAAGGCTTCAAAACCTCTCCATCTCAACCTCACTGCTTTTTCACAATATGCACTGGTAAAGATGGCGACATTGCCTGCCGACTAGAAATGACACACGCCCTTATGGATGCTTTGTCTATACCCGTAATAATAGGAGATCTCGAGAAGGCATACTCAGGACAGACTCTGTCATTGCGACCTCCCTTCCGGAATTATGTCGAACATATTCAAAGTACCCCAGCCGAGAACCGACTGGCATACTGGAAGCAGTACCTGGCTGACGTCAAGAGCTGTAACTTACCTGGGGATAGAGCCTTGAATCGCCCAAAGACGGAGCGCAAGGGCAGTTACGAGTGGATAACTCTACCTACTGCTGTTACAGCCCCTATTTCTAGGATATGTCGTGAAAAGGGGTTGACCCGATCTGCGTTCCTTCACCTTGCCTGGTCGTTGGTACTCTCGCATTTCACTGGCATGCGACAAGTCTTGTTCGGATATATCTCATCTGGTCGCGACACTCCAATTGAGGAAATTGAAGATATTGTTGGCCCTTTGATTAACATGTTGATCGCACGCGTTGATCTCGAGCAGTCTCTGCCCGATATAATAAGTGCCATTAACAAGTACAATATCGAGCACTTGGAGAACCAGTACGTATCGCTAGCAGAGATTCAGCACGAAATTTCAGTAAAGCAGCTTTTCAACTCGAACATCACGGTTCGTGAAGCTCGTGGAGTTTCTTCGGCAGCTGATGGAAGCATTCAGCTTGATGAGATATCGGAAGAAGATCCTCACGAGGTAAGTTCGCAATATTCAACTTAGTAAATCGCCGGTTTCTAACGATGTATAGTATGACTTGGTTTTAGCCGGTACCCTCAACAAGGGAGATACCGAAGTTAGCTTCCAATATCGAACCGACTTCATAAGCTTGGCAAATGCCCGAGCAATCCAAGTCGCTTTGGAAAATGCTATCAATTTCCTCGGTTCTGTCACGGAGCAGGATACATCGGCTGCTGCATCATATGCTAAGTTCAACGAGTCGTTTTACGATGCTTACTTCTACCATACGGCTGGTACGGACGAAGCATACGCTCTCGAACAATGGAAAGCCCCGTATCAGGGTCTTGAACCTGGTTGCCATTTCCCAGTCCTACCTCCCACATCTCTTAAACCAGTTGCTAACGCATCGACTTCGCATGTGATTGAGAACCTCGAGTGGAGAGACGACTACGACGTGAGCGCCCAGATACTTGCGTCGTGGGCTCTTCTACAGGCGTCTTATGGAAGCTCTACCGACGTTGTGGTCGGAGCTAGTTCTCTAGGCAGCGAACATGGAGCCACAAGCGGTAAAATCCCAGCACCAATTCGGACAAAGGTTGATCTCAACCAGAGTGTTTCATCCTACCTTGACTCGGTCCAATCGACGGCTGAAACATGGGCGAAGTTGCCGTCTCTTGCTATACATAGACTACGTGAGCTGAGTGAGGAATCAGCTCTTGCATGCGATTTCCAGACAGTGTTGAGTTTCAGCAGGGCTCCAGCTCAAAACGAAGGACAATATGAAAATGCTGATTCTAATGCGTTCCGAGCACTCTTCCTTGACTTCGCTGCTGTGTCATCTGGCATTCAAATCAGTGCCAGATTTGATGAAAATGTTATTAGCACCGAACAAGTGACTCGATTGCTTTCGCAGCTTGAGGCAGTTCTCCGTCAAATTGTATCAACCGCCAAGTCCTCCTCAACTCTATCGGAGATCGATACAATCACCGAAAAGGATCTCGAAAAGATCGCTGCCTGGAATGCGACTCCGTTAGACGAAGTCTATGACCTTATTCACAATCTCATCTCGAAAACTGTGCAGACAATGCCAGATGCTCCTGCTATCTCCTCTTGGGATGGTCAGCTTACGTATCGCCAACTTGACAAACTCTCGACTCGGTTGGCTCATCGACTGGTCCAGCTGGGTGTTGGTCCCGAAGTTATCGTACCTTTCTACTTCGAAAAGTCTATGTGGGTGCCAGTCTGTGTAGTCGCCGTGATGAAGGCCGGAGGAGCTGGTGTAATGATTGATAGTACACAACCTATCGAACGAGCTAGTAGCATCGTCAGTCAAGTAAATGCTACACTCACTCTGACATCAGCCACCAACGTGGAGAGGGCGGCGAAATTTGAAAGAGTACGACTTCTTGTCATTGATAAAGCCCATATGGACTCATTGCCAGACCCAGAGCCAGGACACTCTCTACCTCAAGAAGTGAAGCCCTCAGACCTCCTCTATGTTTCTTTCACGTCGGGAAGTACAGGTAAGCCAAAGGGTGCTATGATCACTCACTCGAATTTTGCAGCATCTATCTGCAACCAACAAAAAGCTCTTGGATTTAGAGCTGGCCAAAGAGTCTACGATTTCGCCTCTTATGCGTTTGACGCTAGTTGGTCAAACGTACTGCACTCGCTCACGTCTGGTAGCTGCTTGTGTATCCCATCAGAGCACCAGCGAAGCAACGCACTTCTGGAATCCATCAGGGATAGCAAAGCCACGCTTTTGAACGCGACTCCTTCTGTTCTGCGTCATCTCGACCCTAAGCAGCTCCCTGACATTGAGCAGGTTCTGATGGGCGGGGAAGCTTGGGCTGAAGCGGACTTCCTGGATTGGATTGACAACACGAAACTGATTAACAGTTATGGTCCAGGAGAATGCACGATCAAGTCCTGTCTCATTCGTGCATTTAGAGGTATGGTCCCCAACACCATTGGTGTTGGTATAGGTCTCCATACCTGGATTGTGAGAACCGATGGCTCAGAAAGGCTTGCTCCGCTGGGTTCAGTCGGTGAGCTTTGGCTTGAGGGACCTCAAGTCGGACGTGGCTACATAGGAGATGAGACAAGAACCGCAGCCACGTTCTTGACGCGTCCGAAGTGGACGGATAACAGCAACACCCCACACCGTTTCTACCGCACTGGTGATCTAGTTCGTTATGGTGCTGACGGTGCTCTCGTATTCGTTAGCCGTATCGACTCACAGGTCAAGATTCGCGGCCAAAGGACAGAGTTGGGCGAGGTCGAGCACAGTCTGAAGAGAGCCCTTCATACTGGTGATCTTAAGGCTCAAGTTGTTGCCGATGTCTTCAAGCCCCTCAATGGAGACAACCCCATTCTCGTCGCGTTCCTAAAGGCTGAAGAACCAAACGCCTGGCACAAACTTGCTGGCGTAGAGGAACGGCTCGCCGAAATGGTGCCCCAATACATGATTCCGACCGCGTACATTGCCCTAGAGGAGTTTCCCATGACGGCTACAGGCAAGATTCATCGCAGGGCTCTACGTGCAACTTACGAACAAAAGACGCTAGAGCAGCTTGTCGCTCAAGATGTCTTCCGCGTAACCGCTCACCGGGCTCCGAGGACACCATCTGAGAAGTTCTTGCAGGGTCTGTGGGCGGATATTCTAAAGATTGATCCCGCCACAATCTCGGCTGACGACAGCTTTCTCCGCATTGGAGGAGATTCGCTGGGTGCTATGAGGCTTGTTAGCGCTGCGCGAAAGCGTAATGTCTCGCTCAGTGTGGCTGATATCTTCAGGAGGCCCAAGCTCAGCGCTCTTGCAGAGCTAATTGAATCACAAAAACCTACTTTGGAATCTACTGAGTCGGTCATCGAGCCATTCTCTCTCATTGACGGCCGAATTTCCGCAGATGAAGCTAGGAGTGAAGCTGCGCGACTCACAGGTCTTGAGGTTGCTGATATTGAAGATGTTTTCCCCAGCACACCTTTACAAGCAGGATTATTGGCTGAGACTGTCCGACGGCCGGGTGATAACATTCTAACCGAGACATTCAACTTTAGAAAGGACATAGATGTCGATCGCTTCCGCACTGCGTGGCAGAACGTTGTCCGTGCGCATCCCATTTTGAGGACTAGAATCATTGAGCTTCCCCAGCAAGGTCTCGTTCAAGTCATCATCCGATATGAAAACTGCGGAATTGAGGATGGTGTACCAGCAGAGAAATTTGGACTTGGGACACCATTAGTCAACTACAAGATTACAGAGTCTTCTTTCTCATGGAGCATCCACCATTCTCTCTACGATGGGTGGTCCGAGCCTCTCATCTTCGACTCCTTGGTTAAGAGCTACCGATCCGAACCAATTGAAGATGCCGCTCCTTTCCAGGCATTTATTAAGTACGTCCAAGAATCTAACGGAGCTGGGGCAAAGGAGTTCTGGGAAAATCAGTTCCAGAATTTTAACGCGCAGAATTTCCCCATCCTTCCTTCAAAGACCTACAAGCCAAGATGTGACCAGCGTTTGGAGATTGACATCAAAGACATCGTTTCCGATGACGACTACACGGCAGCTACCAAGATCAGACTGGCTTGGGCCATCTTGCTATCGACAGTTACTAACTCCGCAGATGCTTCCTTTGGTGCAACAGTCTCTGGTAGGCAGGCGAACGTACCTGGTATGGAGAATATCAGTGGCCCGACGATCGCTACAGTACCGCTGCGAGTGGCAATCGATCGCTCAAAGACCGTAGAGGAACTGCTTCAGCAAGTACAATTGCAAGCTGCGGATATGATGCCCTTCGAACAAACTGGTCTTCAGCAGATACGGCGTATTAGCGAGAACTGCGATCTCGCGTGTCAATTCCAGTCACTCATGGTTATCCAGACTGGACGTAACCAGGATGCAGAAGATATTCTTTTCGAATCTTCCTATGTTGAGCCTGAGTCTGAGGGCCTTGACCCGTTCAGAAACTACGCCATTCTTCTAGAGGTTCTTCTCAAGCCTGAAAGCATTTTCCTTCGCGCTGACTACGATTCTAATGTGGTTTCTTCCTCCCAATTCCGTCGCCTCGCGGACCGATTTGAGAACATCTTGAGGCAGATCTCATTACCTGAAGTCCAGGACAAGCCAGTTTCCCTACTTGACACGAGTAGCTTGGAAGACCTGAAGCAGATTTGGAGCTGGAACGATACTTACCTAGAGAGAGCCGAGAAGACGATCCACGAAATATTTGGAGAAGTCGCTGCAAAACAGCCTGATGCCCCAGCTGTCTGCTCATGGGATGGTGATTTCACTTACGCCGAGTTAGACGGTGTATCCACAAGAATTGCCTATGAAATCCTCCGGGCTGGTCTTCCGCAGACTGGTCAACGCATCGTCCCCTTGTTCTTCGAAAAGTCCAAATGGACATCTGCTTCTCAACTGGCTGTCATGAAAGCCAATGGCACCTGTGTCACACTTGATGCATCGCTTCCCATTGCACGTCTCCATACCGTCATGGACCTGACCTCACCTCAAGTCATAGTAACTTCTGCTGAGCAAGAATCTCGCGCACGAGATGTCGCACCTCCAACTGCACGGATTATAGTAATCAGTGACGCCAGTGTAGCTACTTTTGAAGTCGCTGAAGACTCGTCTCTACCAGTTGTGGACCCGGATACTTGGCTCTACGTGGTCTTCACCTCAGGCTCGACGGGTGTTCCTAAAGGAGCGATCGTCAGCCACGCCAACTTTGCAAGTGCTATCAAATATGGCCAGGAGCCGCTCAGATACAGCCCCGAGACTCGCACATATGACTTTTCGTCTTATGCGTTCGACGCCTCCTGGCTCAATGTGCTATATACTCTTTGCGGAGGTGGATGTCTCTGCGTCCCATCAAACTACGAAATCCAAAACGAGCCCAAGGAAGCAGTAGCACGCAGAGGTGCAAACTCGGCGCTTATGATTCCTTCTGTTTCTAGGTTCATGCACGGAGTAGACTTCAAAGTAATCAACTTCGGTGGTGAGAAACTGGGACGCGACGAGATTGACTATTGGAAAGATCATGCTACTCTCCTCCACTCGTATGGACCATCTGAGTGTACACCCATTGCGATCCACACCACGCTTGATCCCGCTCGCGAACGTATAGTTATTGGGAAAGCCCTCGCGACACGTATTTGGATCGTTGAACCGGAGCGCGGTACCTCGTTGGCAGCCGTCGGTGATATTGGTGAGCTTTGGATCGAAGGACCTACTGTCGGTCAAGGTTATCTTAACGAACCAGAGAAGACAAAAGCATCATTCGTTGAAGACCCGCAATGGCTTGTACAAGGATGCCCTGGATTCCCTGGCCACCGCGGACGTCTGTACCGCACAGGTGATTTAGTTCGATACGAAGAAGACGGTAGCGTTGAGTACATCGGGCGCAAAGACGCGCAAATCAAGATTCGTGGACAGCGTGTTGAACTTGAAGAAATCGAGCACCACGTCCACGATGCTATCGGAAAGAACATCGCATCCCAAGTCATCGTGGACATTATCAGACCGGCTGGTTCCACTGAAGCCGCGCTAATTGCCTTCATCAAGCTCTCCAAGGATGGAATTGTTTCTGGCACACCAGAAGCATACGCTTACGCTCAGGAACTCGCTTCTTCCGCAAACCGTCTCCTATCTGCCACAGTACCGGGCTACATGATTCCTAATGGTTACATGATTGTCGATACCATCCCTAATACAGCATCAGGAAAAGTCGACCGTGGTAAGCTGCGCGAGGCCGCGTTGGCCATGCGAAAAGAGGATCTCCTCCGCGTGGATCGCATTGGTAGACGTGCACCGGAAACTCCCAATGAAGTCAAGCTTCACGCCATTGTTGCCCGAGTACTTTCTTGGAGTGGAGAATCTTTCGGCATGGATAACAACTTCATCCAGCTTGGTGGCGATTCTATCAGCGCCATGAGATTGGCCTCAATCGCCCGTGACGAAGGCATCCCCCTAACAGTCGCAGATATACTTACTAAGGACCGAATCGCTGACCTACTCGTTACAAACTCGGAAGCTGACCTAGTGAACGAGAGCGAGCAATCGCTTTTTGGTTTGCTCGATGTACCAGATCTAAGAGCTTTCATCGAGGAAGAAGTAATACCACAAGTTCTTCCTGGCCGTGGAAAACTTGTTGATGTCCTCCCGACAACAGACATGCAATCTGCCTACTTAAGAGATAACCTTGCTGTACCCCGACTGTCTTGGTTCTACAGCTACATTGACTTCGACCATATCGCAGATGAGCAGCGCTTAATTCAGAGCATCGAGAAATTGGTTGAGTTCTGCGACATCTATCGAACGGCCTTCATTCGCTCAGGTGATTCCTTCTACCAAGCTATTTTTGACTCGTGGAAACCCACCGTCAACATCATTAACGACGTGAATTCCGCCGATATTGCTCTTGACAAGGTCATTGAAGAAGAGATCAGCTCACCTATCTCTCTGGGGACTCCTTTAATACAGTTTGCGCTTATCAAGGAGACCAGCGGAAAATCCAAACTCGCCTTTGGCAGATCCCACGCAGTCTACGATGGTATCAGCATTGGTCAAACCTTGAAGGTCTTGGCTGAGATTTACAATGACTCGACTCCAGAAATCAAGGACTTTAGACAATACGTAAATCACACCCAATCCAACAAGGCGAACAGCTACCCCTACTGGAGCAAGGTTCTCGAAAAGTCTTCGATAACTACCCTACCTCACAGCCCAACGTCGCTTACAGAGGCTGGTCCACCTGCTGTTCTTAAACGCACCATTCCCATTCCCAAAGCCCCCTCTGGAATCACACAAGCTTCTCTATTTACGCTAGCTTGCGCCACTGTCCTCGGTCGCCTGACTGGATCTCAGGACGTTGTTTTCGGCCGAGTCGTTTCTGGTCGTGCATCCGTTCCTGCTTCACTCCAGGATGTCATCGGTCCCTGCCTGAACCGAATTCCCGTCCGTGTACAATTTACTCCCGGTCAGACCAAATCCGAGCAACTCTCAGCTTTACAAAAGCAGTACGTAGAGAGCATTACACACGAAATTACAGGTCTCCGCGATATTGTCAAGAACTGCACTGACTGGCCAGAAGACACTAAGGACTTCGGCTGCTGGTCGCAGTACCAGAACATTGACGAGAATCCCGAGCTAGATCTGCCCGGCGCCAAGGGCGGACTAGGAAGCCCAGAGATGTACCATATACCGTTTGCGGCCAACTTCTTGGAGATCTTTGCGATCCCAAGCCGCGACGGTACTCTTACAGTGAGACTTATTGCAGGATCTGGGTATGAGGAAAATGTAAGAAATGAGTTTATTGAAGGAGTTTGCTCGGAGTTGACGGATGTATTTTGATGATGAGGATCATACTATTGAGGACGGTTCAATGATAAAAACGGTCAGAAGGCTTCTGGAATCTACGGATTCGTGGCTGTTGCAACAGCACGTACATTCAAGCAAGTTGAAATTTGCTCTTGGAACATTCTATTCACAGATTGATACAGTTAGAACCCTCCTTTGGAGGGTTATCCTGGGTCCCGTTACCGTTAGAGTCTTCCAGATAAACGCCGCTCCAGGCCACAGAATAGGGGGGCTCAGGGGCTCACTGTATCCATCAACGAACAAAATTGCTCTCTTCGGAGAAATCAGTACATAGATAAAACGGTTAGAATTAACTAGCCGTTTAGACCATTTTATAGGTGTATATACGGCGAAATAGACTATTCCAAAATACCTAGATGACTCACGATCACTCCTCCATATTCTCTAAACAGCGTGGTGTAGTTCCAACCGCCTCAGCTTTCGGAGATGCCACAACATCCAGACTCTTCGCCCAAGCTGCCTCACTTCCAGTATTTCCGTACCAAGGCACCCACCTCAGTCCCGCCGGCGTGCATAGGTGATTTCTGTAATATCACGCTACTCATCGCAGGATCCCTAGTCGGAGTAGGCATGCAGCTCGTCTCCTGTAGGAACCTCCTCTCCACATGGAATACATCATGCACACTGCCTTCAGCCAGGGCCCAGGTTAATAGGGATTCCCGATGACGGAATACTTCCGGCGAATAAGGGAAGGTAACGTTACTAGTGCTGAGTGAGTCTGTAGAATATCTTGCGAGCGAATTCCCACGAGACTGGTTTCCCGTTTATCTCCAACATTCACCTTTCCATATAACCTTTAAGGAACTTTCTCCCCCATAACACCTACGCTAATACACTTTATCACAGCCATGACGTTAAAAGTTCACCATCTCCAAGTCTCTCAATCTGAGAGAATAGTCTGGCTCGCCGAGGAGCTAGGCATCGACTACGAGCTGGTGATTCACAAGCGCGATCCGTTCCTCAGCCCTCAGTCCATCAAGGACCTCAACCCCATCGGGCAGGCGCCCGTGATCCAAGATGGTTCCCTTACTCTAGCAGAAAGCGGTGCCATCATCGAGTACATAATACAGAAATACGGCAACGGCAGACTGGCTCTCGGCCCTGACCACAAAGACTGGCCGCAGTATCTGTACTGGTTCCACTTCGCCAACGGCAACCTACACCCTCAGATGAGCCGCGTGATGGTGCTCAAGCACTGCCACGTGGACGAGAGCGAGTTCCACGCGCAGCGCCATTTCGCGCAGCTCGCCAAGTTCCTCCGGTTCTTCGACAACCACGTCAAGGACAACGAGTGGCTGGCCGGCACCGAGTTCACAGCCGCCGATATCATGAACGTTTTCCCACTAACGACGATGCGAACTTTCTTCGCGTACGATCTCTCGGAATACCCGAATATCCTGAACTACCTGAAGCGCGCTACGGAGCGCGAGGGGTATAAGAGGGCTAGGGCCAAGGGCGATCCCGAATTGCCCCTCATGATCGACGGAAAGCCACCAGCACAGTTTTTCGATAAGCTTAAGGCGGAGGGCAAGATCTGAATCGTTCGCTCGTAAAGCCACAGCCAAGCTGGCGGGTAGCTTTTTATGACTTAGGAGGGTCTAAAACGGCGGATTATCTCGAAGTCGCGTGAATTACACATATAGTTACAGTGTAATTAGAATGCGAACTTTACGTAGAAATTTCCGAACCTCGGTATGGTTTAGGTTAGCTAGCTCCTGATATAAAAAGTAAAAATGACTTATGTCAAATCAATCAACCATTTGCTGAACAGTGCTTCAAGTTTTCACCTAAGTACCTTACCAAGGAGATATATTAAATCATAAACTAAACATACGAGTACCTAGAAAACCCCCCGTATTACCAGATATCTCAGGCAAACTCCTAGGCTACCTTTTTAAAATGATGCAAATAATTACAACTAAAGAGGTGTCGCTGGTTAAATCACCTCCTCCAGTACTCACATTAAGAATAAGTTGTTTTGCTTCATTATGCCACTGAATTCAGCATATTGCAGAATTCCCAATAAAATATACCGCCTTCGTAGTCTCTTGAATATCACAGGGAGTCCCCCGCCGCCGTCATCGCATCAATATTCATCACATCAGAACTAGGTAAATAAGCAGAACATGTGATAAGTCCTCGTATAACCTCCTATAAAAGACCGCCTCCAATTAGTCTACCCGTTAAAGTCCTAGGCAGGTAGTCTAGAAAAGGTATGGATCCCGCTGATAGCAAGGGTGGATATGTGGATTCACAATCCGAACCCATACCTAGGCCAGGTAGGTAGAATACACACTAGCTACAGATATCTGCAGTAAGTTGTTAAGATAACCACTGCCACTAGTGAAGTGCCGTTAAATGTGGGTAGAAGAGGTGGACCTCTGGGGAAAGGAGATAGAAGGCTGACATGAGGATTCTGAGATGTGTAATTGCCTAATGGAATAGGTAATATCAACATTTTCTATACTACGTATATTATATTATGGCAATCAATGACGACAAGCTTCCGAATATTACTGAGATGTTAATTAAACAGTTAAACGATATAAAATAGATATTTGAAATAAGCCAGTTAACTCCGGAGTCCTATATAGTTCTAGTTGTATAGCGTAGGAGAAATAAATACGAGCCAGGTTGCCATAAATGTTCTTGATGAAGAACACGCGGGCCCCAAGTGGCTTAGGGTGTATGACACGATGAGGATAAAATATTGCGTGATGGTACGGCAGCATTTTGTGCGGGCCGTAAAACTTGCCTTGCGCTGTTGCTACTTGACATCAATTAATTCCATAGGGCACGATAATATGAAAACCCAAATAGTTTTTGCCAATTCGGCAGGCGAATAACGTGCTGTAATCTAGTCATCCCCATTCAACGTCTAATACAAGGCAAATCATTAGTAGTGCGGCGTATGTCAGCATATTATTGTGGGAAACGACCCCGATTCGTTCCCCTGGCTTTCAACCCCTGTAATGTTACCATTCCAAGGGGGGCGTAAGCTGGCGATAAAACCACCCCTGGAAGCATCAGGTAAGGTGGCCAAAGGAACCAGGAGGGGGTTATGCATTACTCTGAGTCAAACTCGGTGACTCTCTCAGCCCGAATGAAGCTACTGGCTACTGCCGCACCGGCCATGAATAACGCCATCGTCACAAATGGTAGGCCCATCCAACTCCATCCCAGTTCCAGACCCTTCACCAACAAGGCACTCAGCACTGGCCCTATCACGCTCCGAACCACGATGCTCAGCATATGTGCTGCACTGTAGACGGCGCTCACTTCACTGGGCCGTACCGCTCCACCTAGCAAGCTCATCAACAATCCCGTGGAACAGCTGCCGACTGCGACCAGCAATAGGCCGAGGGCTTCAATAACCAGAGCTGGTGCAACACCTATAACCATTAAACCCGATGCTGTTGAGGCGATGGACACAATGGCATAAAAGCGGTCGCGCGCCCAGGCGGACCAGCCTTGCTTGTCAGCGATGAGACGTGTGATTAAAGGGAGAATCGCGAGAACGAATAGACCCTGGGCACCTTGGAAGAGCGATAGAAGCACATTCCCCCGAGCGTAGGAGAGGGAGAATTTAGCATTAGTGTATTGCAAGCCGATCAGAGTGAAAAGCTCTCGGGCTCCAGTCTGAGGTGAGAAGATTAAAAGGAGCAGCAAGGCTTGTCTGTTGGATGATAGCACGCCAAGCAAAGGGCTTAGCAGGTTAGATACTTCACCAACGATAGAATTAGACAACTTAGTTGGCATCAGTGATTCAGAACGTGGTGAGTCCGTAGTTTGCGGAGATGAAGAATCAGATAGTAGAGCGGAGTGTCCAGTAGACCTCTTTCTTAGGTTCAGTGTCTCCGGGATGAATATCGTAAGCAAAAACGCCCCAGAAAAGAGCGTGCCAGCAGAGAGCAGCAACACAGTCCAGGTGTGTCCCTTTTCCATCAGCGGACCGCTGA
This sequence comes from Daldinia sp. EC12, assembly GCA_002120325.1. NCBI lineage: Eukaryota > Fungi > Ascomycota > Sordariomycetes > Xylariales > Hypoxylaceae > Daldinia > Daldinia sp. EC12. The sequence continues at coordinate 40,050 of KZ112995.1, forward strand.
TAGCTGGCCCGAAGAAGCCGGAAATCACGTCTGCGGCATGAAGATACAGGAAAATCTGAGCTCGCTCAGCATCGTCAGCGGTGTCAGTGACCATGACATGCAAAATGGTGGAAATAACGGCATCCCCGCCGCCGAGGAAAAGAAAGGCACCCGATAATAGAGCCCAACGGATAGAAGCAAATCTCCAGTAGCATACAGCTAGTACCCAAGAAAGAGCAGAAAAGACGCCAGCGCCGCTCATGATGAGCACTCGCTTCCGACCAATTCGCTCGGCAAGTAATCCATAAGGCACTGTGCACAACAGCGAGGGGAAGATTGGTACCAGCTGCTGAAAACCGCGAACGAGAGCAAGTTCCTTCTGTATAGGCTGGGCCTTGCAAGGATTAGGCAAGGTGCCATTAGAAGACGGAGGCAACGAGTTTGTCTTGTAGTAATCATCGCAAATAACATCTTCGAAAACTTGAACCAAAGCAGCTGGCTGTAAATTGTCGCCAAGCATCATGGTAAAAGCAAAGGCGCACAAGAGAACGATGATGCGTCGCTTATGCTTCAAGGGTATAGCGTGTGGTGGCTCAGAGGAAACAGGCACGTCCCCGGCGACCTCAACACCATTTTGAAGTAAGGGAGAAGACTCGTCTACATGGCGAGATTCATCCTCATTGCTGGTAATATCCGTGGAGGTCATTATAACCACTATTCAACGACCTCTTAATCGCCAAAACACCAATCCCCGAAAACACAAAAAAAAAGAAGTGCACGGGTGAATGGTGGATAAAAAGAAGAGGGAGGATCGTGCAAAGGCGAGATTAAGTTGAAGGCGGTAACAGCGAATACCTAATGGTTTTTTTGACTGGGTGCGTTACAACTGCCAATCCGAGTTGCTCTAGGTACCAGAGGTACCTACCTACCTTATCCAATACCTCAAGGTCGCCCATTGAGCACCTATAAAAGCACGGTCCAGGTTTAAGCTTATTTGCAAAATGTCACACAAGCACACCACCTCAGTCAGTTGCACAACAGCGTAGATCGCAGATTGCTCAATACAGTTGATCTTAAGGTACCTGATACTTGTTTAAGTTGCATTAGAGGTTTAGTAATGTGGACCAGTATAAGGCCCATTTCCTAAATCTTTCATAAAAGTCCTATTATTACTCCCAATACTAACAATTACCTTCATTTAACCAGCAGTCAATTTATAGAAGCGTGATCTGTGATAGTCCAGTCCAACTGTCAAGATCCCATTCCTCCCACCTAGCCTGGTACTCTTCATACGAATTCTTCCGTTCATTTGAGGAAATGTCCGTATTCAAGGGTTCTCCTCGATCATAATTATATAGACACTTTATGATACCAGTCCTTTGGAACATTTTACCCTGTGTGTGATCCAGTATGAGCACATAAAGAGTCCAGTCGCTAGATAAGCGATCGTCTACTAAACAAACTAGAATGCACATCCCCTCAATAATTTCTGCTTCCGCGTATCTTTCCGCCTGATCCGATATGTCAAAGAGTACGTCCAACGCTCTCGCTGTGAACTTGCCGTAACACTGGGTCTTGCCTTCATCAGTATATGCTTCAAAAGTCTCGAGTGTTCTCATCCATCGAAAATAAAGAAGTTTGCATTCAATATCGAGCTCCGCAGATCGAAGAATTCCTGTGTTATCTCCACCAGGCGGTTCTGTCACGATTCTTTGGTCAGTTACTCTAAGCAACGGTTGAGCTATCGAATCCCACTCTATAAAACATAGCTCAAACCCGCTCCCTGTCTCCCTTGTTGCTACTGAGGCCCAACTCCAGGACGGGGCATAAGATGTGTTGCGCCGAATCAGACTTCCTTTCCCAGCCTTGGTCTTCCACAGCAGGTCGTAGTATATCGAGTCCTTCCAGAGACCAGCTAGATATACATTGCATTTAGCGCCTTTAAAAGCTTTAGCAATGCCCGACAAGGCGACGAGTTTGTCAGAATCTTTTGTGAGAGTACAAGATGAATAGGTTGAGAGAAGAGTGCGCCAAAAGAAAGGATGTATTGGAATCTCCGTATGTCGAGCTTTTATTATAAAAATCATTTGCCTTGCGGCTCGATATCCAAAGTCGATCTTGCGGTCAATATAATCTTCCGAGGCTCTGCGGAGACCCTTCCCTGAATTAACCAGGCGGAGCATAATATCACTCTCGCAAAGGGAGCCCCCGAAGCATTCCCAATATATCTGGTTGCGAGTAAAATAAAGAATTCGATTAGACAGGAATCGCTCTTGCGCAACCCATCCTCGGGTATGAAGAGGTGCACGCTCAATTTCATCAATCCAGACCGAGTCATTCCAGACTATCCACGGCCCATCGCAAAGCTCAGACGATTCGGCCAAGGGTTTCCAACCTGTGGGAACACGAATCTCTACATTGATTATAAATGGGTACAAGAGCCTCATATTATCAGCTCTACAATGAGATATTCCCCCAAGTGATGGGTGAACACATGGAGAAATTGCTGAAATATTGCAAAACGAGTGACGGTATATATCAACCATGGTACTAGCCTCTCGTTGCCAGTCGCTTTCAGAGTCCTGGAAGATACATAACGAATCGATCCAGAGGTACTTATATCCGAGGCGATGTACAAGGAGGGCTGCGTCGCGAAAAGTCGGTGATAACGTATCAAGAGAGATACCGCCACGAAGTTGGTGCTCGGTATTCGTACAGAGCTTATAGACTTTGCTCGGGTCTCCCCAGCGATGGGAAAGGGTCCAGTACGTAGGATATCCTTGCTGCATTAGTGAGGTACACACTAATCGATATATGGTGGTATATGCGGTTTTTCCTTACCCGTGCTATAATGAGATATGACTTCATCCCTATCCCGTAGGAAAACTATACCATGACCCACTTCTTGGACATCGATAGCTCGAGCTGGGAAGAAGTTTCCAGTGTTCGACGGACATCCGCAATATTTGTGATTTTTTTCGCAGGACGAAACCCAATTTCGAATGCACTCTAAAGATTGGCCAGATCCCATGTAAGACTCGAGCTTAGACCATGGACGGGCCATTAGATCATGAGATAAAGCCCAATGATGTTCACTCTTAGATAGGTAGACTATATTTATTACTGAGGTCAGCACTTGCATATTCACTCGGCAACATTTTGCGATTCACGGAAGATACAGCGCAACACGTACCTGAAAGGTCATAGCAAGCAGTCGCTGAACAGGTAATTCGAAAGGTTACGAGACATTCGGCTTTCGCCTGATATTTAACTTCATCACCATTCCTCGTAAAAATATCGCAGGTAACTGAAAATTGCTCCCTAGCATCTCCCGCGAGACCCTCCTGAGATCGTAGAGCATGCCTCGACAAGATCCAGGCACAGATGAAGCAGCCGGAATTCTGACTCTGCACCAAATCAGAGTAGCTCTGGTGATGGCCGATGTCTTTATCGCGTCTCCCTTTATTATACGTTTCGAAAATTGATTTGCAAGTAGCGCATAATACGCCTTCGACGTCGTCCATAACTGGTAGGTGTAAATCCAACAAAGCGACCTGGATATATAGTAAGTTTTCTAGCTATCTAAGCTAAGATTATCACCTAACTTTACGTAGTTATGAAACTAGTCAAAAGCCACCCATGGATATATAAATGCGAGTATTGTACAGGTACCTAGATAAGATGAGGCAGGGTATCTAAGGTAGGAACGATGCGGTCAATAGTCAAAGGTATAGTCTAGTAACCAGGGGATATCCTGATTCAAGGAAAAATGGGAATCTTGTAAGGAGAAGCTTTGAACACGTTAACATCAAGGGCTAAATTTTCCAATGTTACCCTACTCCCATTGGCCGAGCTGACAATGATAAAAGCAGCTTTTTACGCCCTCTGGTGTAATAAGGCTATGGTACGTATCCCGCTTCTACCAACAAATCAAAGCCTCGAAAATCTTTCAAAATATCACCTAAGAGTAGTACAAAATTCCCACCAATCATTTTCGAAGACTCTACATACTATAGCCTTTCCGCACCTGTCTAAGACAGGTACACACATCTATTCGCAACCCTTCCTATAGACCCTTCCTATAGCAACCTCCGACTCAACGCAAAAGACAGCTATGTAAGGTTAGGTACCTAGGTACATCACCAATAAAGACCCATGTTATAGGCGGCTAGTTACACTCCAGTTTCAGTTATTAGTGAGCTATTTCTGCGATTGTATTTCCCTTATTGTAGACCTTTCGCGCATGTTCTCCTAGTGACAGTCACAAGTTTCTCATCTGGGATTCTGATGTTCCGTACGAGTGTTAGGGATATAAGGGGCTAACACGGATTAGGGATAGTTCTAGGGGGAGATAATATATAAGCGATGCGCAGCGCCCTTGCAAGAGCTTAGAAGGTCAAGCGTTCATGGATTATTATCATTACATTGTTGCTGTTTCTAGTATGCACTCTATGTGTTATATACATCACGGGATCTCTCTGTCAACGAGTCTATACTCTTTGTGGTGACTTTACATTAACACGCGCGGTAGTTTTGATAAGGCACTATGACTTCCAGCATGTCGCGAGGAAGACTTGTGTGCCTACACACTTAAATATATCTCGTTGTGTGATTTGCTCCCTCGTTTAGAGGCATGTGTGGGTATAGGCATGTGATAGGGATGATTAGTAGAGTTAAGCAACCGAACGGGTGAGACGGCCGTGCGTACATTAGGGAGTGATCCTGGCCGAGGACTTGAGTTAGGGGTTGATTACTACCTAAGACTATACAGAGGTCTTGGTATGGCAAATTTAGTATAGTTCGGGGATATAGGTGAGCCCGAGATCCCCAAGATGCCTATAGGCTGTCTTGGGTTCTTTATCGCTGGGAGTTGCCTCTTTTCTAAAGAAATCACAAGATTATGACGTTATAATCCCAGTATCAATCTCTCCATTTACCCATGAACCTGGTATCATTATATGCATGAACGGCTGTAAGATCCGGAGGAGATCTGGAGATCGTCCTAGATAAGGAGGTGCGAACACCTCTCCTGTGGGATGTCCCAAACTTGAGGCTGTCTTGGCACATGCGTGGGGGTATTTTAAGCTGGGTTTGGCTGCTTAGCCTGGATGGAGATAACCCAAGACATAATCATATGTAATTCTTGGGTCCTGCTTTTTTCCAAATCCAGGGTTACCTATTGCGCATAGCTACCAGAAATATGTATACTACCCAATTATTCCCAGTATATTACTGTGTGTGGGTTGTTTCACATTCTTCCATCGTGCTGGGTAGAGGTCAGAATAAAAAGGCAAGGGGTTTCGGTAACTTGGCCTATATCGGACAGTCATCCTCATAAAGTCTCTGTTAAACCGTGCTCCTAGTTATATCGTTCCAATAGAAAAGCCCAAGGGCACTTCAACTTGATACTGATATTTCTTTTACCATCTCTCCAGAGAACTAATTCTATTTTTCATTATAACCATGTCTTCTATCGAAAGTTTAGCATCATCTATAACCGAGCAAGTCTCGAGGCTCTCTTCTTTACTTCAAGAAGAGCGCTTAACTTCCCCAACGTTTGATGAGTCAGGTTTTGGTGACTTCGCCTATGGGGCGGACACTCCGGCAGGAAAATCATTGCGAGAAATACGCCATAGAATACTAGATTCAGCTCAGGATCTCATACGACTAGTTCAGGGTCCTACTGAACATATTCTGACTTTAACATGGGCGGTTCGTATTCCCCTATTCTGATTGTTTTGTTAGCTATCCGTTTGCCTTTTGTGAGAACAGTGCTTATACCCCTTGAATTGCCTTGCAGACTGCAGATACGGCAAATATAAATCTAATTACCCAGTTACGAATCCACGAACATGTTACCATAGGGTCGTCCATATCAATCAAGGACCTCGCTGCTGCCGTACGCATCCCTGAATCCTTACTGGCCCGAGTAGTACGATATGCTGTTGCCAATGGCGTTTTTGTTGAGGAGTCACCTAACATCATCCGACATTCTGCATCATCAGCTGCGTTAGTGCAGAACCCACACTTAGCTAACATTGTACGTTTCGGAGCCGAAGACTTGGGCAAAATCATGACGAAAATACCAGAAGCAGTTGTGTTGAAGCGTGATGATCCAGTCCATGCACCCGACGCCGCATTCAACCTAGCGTATGGAACTACGGAGTCATTATTCAGCTACTTCCAGAGGAACGAAGCCGTAAATAAGAGATACCACGAGTATTTGGCGGGGAGAGTACATACGCCCATGTGGTCTGTTGATCGCTTGCGTGCAGCCTGGCCATGGGGATCCTTGGGGAAGGTCAAAGTAGTTGACGTATGTCTTTGTTTTAGAATGCTTGCCCTTATTTGCTTTTACCTAATTCCGTCTCGTGAACTGACAGGGCATAGGTTGGCGGCTCGAGCGGTCACACAGTTCTGGCATTGGCACCCTTGATGCCCGATGCAACATTCATCGTTCAGGACAGCAATCTTAGTGCGTTAGAGATGGGACGATGTGCTGTTGCTGAAGATCCGTCTTTGAGATCTCGCATCAGCTTTGAAGAATATAATTTCTTCAAGCCCCAACCAGTTCAAGCTGACATTTACATTTACCGTCATATCCTACACGATTGGCGAGATGAGGAGGCGGTAAAAATTCTATCGTCATTGCTTCCAGCCCTAAGACCGGGGGCTAGGGTCTTTATCAGTGAGGGCATTATTCCGGAGCCACCTGCGAAGCGACTGAACACGTTGACGAGTAAAATGACCCGGTGAGTTACAATTTCTTTTTCCTTCACTCCATATCAAAGACCTCCCTTCTGAATGCTATTCATCTACTGACAGAATGAGCGGATGTAGGTTAGAAGATGTGTTTATGCTCGGAGCGCATGACTCGCGGGAACGCACCGTCTCCGAATTTGAGTCACTGTTCCATCGAGTCAACCCTGGGGATTTTCGGCTCGCGGGCGTCACATCCGGTGTCCAAGCAGGAGCTTTCCAATCATTGCTAGAATTTGAATTTGTTGGGTTGAAGAACTAGGATAGTAAGCATGTGCTTGGTTACCAACATAATAGATGAGACTTTCTAACCAGATTCATGTGAAAGTGGGTAACCCAGGTCACATTGACGCATTGTTGCTCTCAGTGTCGTGATTTTGGCATTTTACAGTCCAATTTATACAAGGTCAACATTACCTAGATTAATATACCGGAACGGGCTGCAAAGGCATAGTTGGATATGATAAGCCAAGAAAGATGCCAACATTATTAACGCAGCAGCTGCAGTCGAAGTACCTAATATTGTTCAATCCACATGGTCTTACGGGGATGGCTAACCTTATATCAAGAAAGTCATAGGAATTGGAGAAGAGGGGAAACATACTACAAGTCGGTAATTAACTTGTTTGTTATATTGTCCATTCCAAGTACGGGAATGCCCGAGCCAAAATGGCCGTATTTCTTCGAAAAGGGGACTGAAACTAGCCGACAGAATCGAGCTGCAATGTACAATGTTTCCCGGATGATGGATGCACCAAATCAGACCTCAGGTAGATTGAGAGAGGAAGGTGTTTCACTGTCAAGAGAAAATCGCTCACTACCGCCCCGATAGAACCCCTCTGGGTCGGTGTATGGAATCCAGTTTCGACTATGACAGATAGAGATCACTCTCGGAGCCAGTCTAATGACAACGGGACTGAAATTTGGATACATACCAGAGACCACCAATTCAAAACACGGAGACCGCCGGTGGCCTAAGGGAGAGGAGAGAAGCCTTCATTTCCGAACGGGAGATTCGGGAAATCGGCCAGAACTCCTGTAATCCCATCAGTGTAGCTCAACCACGCGTCGGGATCTGTCGTTTCGATCCATGACCACAATTCGTCACTACTTGGGCGTGAAAGATCGAGCGGAGCGTTCGGGTTGTTCCATCTCATTATGCATTGCCTCTCCGTTTCAGGAGATGCTGCTCGTCCGCCGTTCGATCTCAATATATGTACCAAACTGTCTACCTTGGCACAAAGTGAGCGGGTCACAGCAGCTGCTCGAACGGCTACCAGATTTCTTGGGTCTGCCGCGGTGAAAATCTCCAAGGCCAGCTGTGCATGGTGGCGAGCAGCAGGAGCATATATGCAAAACGGATACCCCATAAGGAAACCAATCAATGTGAGTAGGGCATTCCACTGCCATTGCCATATTTCACCGTGTCCGCAGAGTACATCAGTAATTGACATGATGCGATGTGTGAGGTCCACTGTAGCTATAGCATGTTGTAGTGCCGTTGTCGCATGCTTATCTATCTCGGGGTTGGTCTTCGGAATCAATAACCCCTTAGGAAAAGAAATGAACGGCCGGTGTAGACCAATTATTTCGTCATAGTATTGAAGTTCGAGAAAGATTTCGCCTAAAACTCGCGACGGGTTCATGTCAGCCATAGAAGATATCCAACTGTAAGCCTCCTTGCTATCCCATTTATTATCTACGTGAAGTGGATGCCCAAGGGCTGGGCGCAATTGATGATCTCTCCATTCGTGTAGTCGGTAAACTTCTGCAGAGAGGGCTGATGCGCGTGACACAAGCTGCGCGGTACGATCATCCTCTTGAAGACTTGGATGCTTAGCGAGCGCCTCGGTAACATCTAGAGCAGCCCTTGTGAGAGCAATCGCTCGAGCGTGGTAGGGGAATTCATCTATGGATGGTAAGGGACAAGCTGTGTCGGCAAGCTGTACCCCTACTGGTCGCCCCAGTAACCGCGCACATCGAAAATTGAGATGAATAATTGACCACCAAAGGCGTTGAGCGAGGTAAACATCGGGGTCGGTTTCTGATAGCCCATTGTGTAGATTGAGGGTTTGTGCAATGCGCATGGCTAACCCAATCATATTATATGCAGGCTGGTGTTCACCCACGTCAAGAAGATAAAAAGTCATGAGGACATAACACTGCAAGCAGTCCAACGACGGTTCTGCAAAGACAGCATACTGGCTAGTATCGCCTAGGCAACGCTTGAAGTACGCGAGAGAAGGGTCTTCTTTCTCAAATCGCAGACTGAGAAGACGGCGATTTAGGCCGGAATTATTAAGATAGTTTAGGCCGAAAGCAATGATGCCGTCTACTACGGGGTTACTCTGCGACTCAACACCATCAGGGCTCCATAAAGTCTGTAAAAGCGCATCCACACGAGCACGATTGACAATCGGTTTGAGAGGATAGCATCGTGCCCAGTAAACATCCAATAAGCGTTCTGCCTGTGATTGAGAGAGCACGGTAGTAAACCCATTACTTCCATTCAGTAACAATCGTCCATCAGGGGATGGATAGGGGGGAGGTGGTGATTCACCTGTGGAATCAGAGGATAATTGTGATATAGTAGAACAGAAAGCATTAATTCTAGACATGAAGCCAATCATTGAATCCATTCCCTCGGGTTTTGATGAAGCGGGACGAGATGTAGCGGGCTGCGGACACGGGTCAGGTACTTCTTGGATAGGAATGGATTCGGTATGAGAGATTTGAGTGTCCCCAGTAGGTTGTTGACCAGGAGGTGAGGAGACGCATTCTATATTGTTGGCCAAACATCGTGAACAAGGTAATTCGATGTCACAACGCACCCTGTGCGTGCGGCAATAATTACATGCCCGTGCCACTTTAGACCTTCTAGAATTCCGACGAGATGACCGATTACGGGAGGGTGTTGATACAAAAGTGAGGAACATGATAAATGAAACCTAAGATGGAAATATGTCCAAGCATATTTGAATCGCGATGGGATTCTGAAGAAATCAATCACGAAAATAGTAGTTGAAGAACTGCAAACGGGAAGCCGTCAGACCAGTGAAGTCGAGATATTATTAATAGCTGTCTGGTACGTACTGTGTTATAGCGCCTTACAGCCCCATAACTTACAGTGACCGGCCTAAAGTAAACCCACTTACAGGGACTCTGCACAGCTTCCAATCGTGTAAAAAAAGGGGTTCTCCTTTCTAACAGGAAAAAAGAAAAGGCCATATTTTACACATACAAATTTGAAGCGAAAAACTACAAACATGGAATAACATTCACCGATTTACATAAAAAATAATAATAAAATAAAAAATATATATAAGCCTGCATTAGATGAGATACCCAATGTGCCTGATAGGATGAAGAGATATTATTAGAAGGGGAGGGGTTCAGAGGTAAGAACATTTACCCAACGCTTCCGCCTTAAAAATACAATTGTACAATACCAAACGTTAGACTGCCCTTTATCAGGTGGGTATAAGATTTATAAGTCATCCAGTCATCCGCATTAAGTCCCTAACGGTCATCGCAATCCCATCATAGTGCCTCAACATCCTTCAGCTCATTAGAAGTCCATTCCCAAAGCTTATCAGCTAAAGCCTCATCTTTAGCCAGCTTCGATGGTCCCGCTTTCTTCCCAACAGGCTCGTAATATTGGCCGTTCTCGAGTTTTTGAAGCGGAGCGGTAGCTGCCCACAGCGGATTATACGCCAACTCGGCTGCGCTCTTAAGCAGGAAGCTGACTGCTGAGAGAACACTCTTTAACCAAGACTGCTTGGTATTTCTTAATAAGTTCGTGTTGCCAACGCCCGGATGAACCGGAACGCTAGTGATCTGAGGGTACCGCTTCACCATCGCCTTACATTACAATATCTGCGCCAGCTTGCTCTGCCCATACCGCGCGAAGTCGCCCACGGCATCGGACTTTCGTAGGTTCTCGAATTGGATACCCCCGGGCGGCGCATAGTTATGACCGTACGATGTGACTTGAATATGCCTTACGTCGGCGCCGCTCTCGGCTGTGCGCAGCAGGACGGGTCGTAAAAGCTGCAGTATCACAGCATGGCCGAGATAGTTGCTTCCCCATTGTAGTTCAAACCCTTCTTCCGTAAGGCCGGGAGGCGCGGCCATTATGCCGGCATTGGCGATGAATATGTCAAGGCGATCTGATTTAAAGCCCCCGGCGATAGCTTGACGGATCTTGGCGCGGGATGAGCAGAGGTCACACTTGACGAAGATGACCTCAGTGCTCGGACCCTTGGCTTTAGCCGCAGCGACAACTGCAGCGCCAGCTTCTTCATTCCGCCCGGTGAAGTAGATATGGGCAGAATTATGTGAAGCTAGGAACAGAACTATTTCTTTTCCAATACCCGAGGTGCCTAATTATTGTTAACTACAACCTGCGTATACATGCCTGTCTAAGGCTCGGGTATATTTAGTTATGCGCACCTCCTGTGACAAATACGACTTTCCCCGATAAGTCCGGTATATCCTTATCCGGGTTGAAAGAAGACATCTTGGATGGCTGATGGAATAACTAATAAAAAGTAATGATTTAATATTCAAGTCTCATATAACTATAACTATCGAAATATTAAACATTAATTAAGATGAGAACTTGCTATCTATCTAGATGACTATATAGTACCATATAAGTTGATTTCGGATTCGGGCTAGCTGATCTTCCCGAGATCTCAGATCGTGGTTCAGGTGCTATTCAGCTCCGGAACCTAAGTTATTATTAGGTCCGATTAAACGTAACTATGGTTGTTTAGGTCTAGGTTGCTTATGTTAGGTAATAATAGGATCTGATATAGCCTATCACTTCTGCGTCGTAACCTCCCGCCGGAGCCACTCTGCCCCCGATGTTCCTCGGGTTGTGGGGCTATCACAAGACGGGTTTTCAGAATTCGGCTACGGGATAGTGAAAAGCAGGGTCCGGAGCTCCGGGATGGTATTTTGGCATAAGCATTCCAAAATTACGACCCAAGACAGGCTATGAAATGGTTACAAGATCTCTGCCAGCAACTTTATGTCTTCTGCCAGTCAAACTCCCAGTCCTTGGTAAACTGACTATACTCAATACTGGAATTACCCTTGAAGATATCCTCGTACTTCTCAATCCTGCTTAACGGGTTTTCGGCTTGTCGGAAGTACTCTTCTGCCTGGCGTTTCATGGTCGGATCATTCCACATCTTCGCCGTCCACTTTAATCCATCTTCGCTAATGCCAGTCAGGGGTAACTGGTAGCTGCGGAAACGCTGGATTAAAGATAAGTAATACTCGAGATATAAATTCAAGTTGTCCAATAACTTACCCATAAAACAGGCCAGAAGAAGGCATCAGCAATACTGAACCCGCCGAAAAGAAATCCTTCATCGTCTTCACCAAGCTCTTGTAGTCTCTTCTTCGTATCTACTCGTGCCTTGTTCCAAAGCTCAACCATCCCCCTAATTTCCTTTCTAACAGATTCAGTAAGGGGAATATTGCCAGTGTATTTTCCGAGGAAGTTGGTTGCGTATGTATTGCGGATCTCACTGAACCCCGAATGCATCTGTGCTGCTGCAGTTCTTGCCAATGCCCTCAACCTGCGGTCCTTCGGCCACAAGTGAAGTTCTGGGTGTTGCTCTGCCAAAAACTCGCTTATGGCAAGGGAATCGGCGATTACGAAATCATCGTCTTCCGGACCTACCTGTAAGGCCGGGAGGAGACCATTCGCGAAGCGCGCTGGAGGTGCGGCGGCTGGATTGCCCATGCCATAGAGCTTGATGTCGCAGGGGATATGGAAGTATGAAAGAATAAGTTCTACTCGGGATCCCCAACCTAATTTCGGCAGTCAGCTTTCAAGCCCTCAATTTTGTTTAGTTCTATACAGCTATTTACGCACTTGAGTATCGCGTAAAATACACGTGAAGAGTGTAGTCTGTTTTTGCTTTGTTATCTTTCATTATGATAGCAAAAGAGAAAATTGATTATTACGGTAGCAGAGAAGAAAATGTTGTCAAGATAGCAGGGGAACTAGTATTTTTCAACTTATTTTTAAACTTGACAACTGCGCTAGAGTATTGAGAGGGGATGTCGCCATAGTTCGTGTCGTAAGCCTTCAATATGCTGTTATACCCGGCCGATGACGGATAACTATGAAGTTCTAGATTGACTCACGAAAGACCCACCAACTTATACTATACTAACGCCAACCACATATGGCGATATAGAGTCCTACGAACATCCCCAATGAAATATAATTATGACGCATTCCACGGGATGGGCCCGACGATATCTGTTTCGTCTTTCCATCTTTGTTCCCTATTGACATCCATCCTGAAGATCTCGGGACGCTTATAATGCCCCGCTCCATCTACATACACCTTCACCAAGTCTAATTGAGATAGATCAATCTCTGAAGTAACTATCGTGTCAACTGGGTCCCTAAATGGCCCCCCGATGATTGGGCAAAAGGGGTGAATGATAGCAGTCCAGCCACCGCCAGCCTTCACCTTGTCCTGCGGACCTAGATTCTGCTCCATCCACTTCAGACATGTATCATCAACGTAGCTACTTGGGCAAAGTACGAATACCTGTGCTGTCAGCGCGTGCGCCTTCATCAGTGCCTCAATTTGTGAACACGCCACATCCTCAAAGCCATCTAAAATATCGAGAGCAGGCCAACAGCCCACGTGGATGTGCTCGCCCTGATCGATAAGGGCTTGTCGAGCTCCATTTATGGTATGCTCCCAGCACGCAAGCGCGCCGATTCTATAGCCGGTATTCTTAGGCTCGTAAGTTTTGAGCGTGTAGCCGGATCCCTGGCCCCATACAAGGCGTTCGGCCCAAGTAGGCTGGACCTTGCGATGGACTCCCAAGATGGTACCGTCCGCGTCGATTGTCACGATACTATTGAATAGCGTGTATCCATCACGCATGCGCTCTGAAATACCCAAGACAACGACCATTTTATGTTTCGCGCAAGCGGCCTGTACTTCAACTAAGTCATCTGGGACTACAACGCTCTGCGCAGCATAGAGCGCCACCGTCGAAGCATTGGGCGCGTAGCAGTTCGTGAAGTAAGGGAATCCAGGTACGAACACTTCGGGGAAAGCGAGAAGTTCGACTGACTTGGCTGACGCATCAGATATTGTAGCAATTACTTTACGTAGGCCGGCAGCCTTTTCCATATATACCGGAGCAGCATGTACAACACCTGCTTTAAGTTGTTTGTTCAGCATTTTAAATCTCTCTGCTAGGGACGTAAACCGTAATTTATTTGATATGATATCTGTTGAGGTTGACAACGCCACGTCTGTGGCTGTAAACGCTTAGTATAACAGATGAGGGGTTCCCCCTTTTCAACCTAATTAGGTACTTTATAATCTGTCTTGTCAACAGTAGCGGGGCATTGTGCCGTCATTGTACAACCCATCGGTAGTTCGATAGCAGGCCATGTACCAACCGATCGGATATGTAGATGTTTATTGATATATTCGTCAACTCATGCTTCAACTTGTCTCAATTTGCCTCTCGTCGTGATGGTATTAATTGCACAGGTTGGTTAATTGATGGGAGCCCCTAAAGTGCAGACACCCTTACTCGAAAATTAGAGTGACTACCTTTTAGTATATATCATAAAAAGGGTTCTGTTATGATATACCCTTTTAGGAGCTGAAATCTCGCCGATATTCGTTTAGTCTATCTTTCCTGACCTGAACTGCACTATCAACTACTAGGTAGTTTGGAATATGATATCATGCTATCTTTATGTGCTTACAGTCGCTCGTAATGACTTAAGACAGCAAATTCTAATAAATTCATTTTTCTTACGAACACTCAATTCGACATCCATAGTTGTCTTAATAGTATTGCGGTTCTAAATGGATGCTTTAGCGAGTATTTAACCTAGGACCTAACAGTTCCGTAACAAGTACCTAGGCATTTTCTCTGTTTCCGATATCATTCGGTATCATCAAATACTAGGCATTTTAACGCTCAACTAGTTAGTTATTTTTTAAGACGTACTTTGTGTGTACGCCTAGATACATTGTATATATGGTAGTTAAACGAGGGATCTTGCATCATGTCCCTCTTTCTTCTTTGTGCAACAACAATTCTACTATGAAACCCTAATAATACGACTGTTTATCGGTATATTATCTACCTCTAGTATTCTCGTTTAGCTTCATGTGATAGAGAAGATATATCTAACAGACGGGGCGAGGGTAACTAAGTTGTACGTGATCCATCCTGACTTGTACGGGAGCACGATAGCTGAAGCATTAGTATAAGAAATAAGGTCTTTCCAACCGAATTGTCACGGTACGGTCCCGTGGACCCTCGGTGGGTCACCGTCAGGTATATATAGAGTAGCTGGATAGGGGACCTCCCACCGTTCCCTCTTCCCTCCTCGTGCAACAACAATGATATCTATTGAGCCCAAAAACGGATTTCCAAAATAGAGACACGGCAAACTATATCAATACCAAATAACTTTGAATGCTTGCCATGATTTGTACACAGCAGGGAGTTTTATGGCCTAACTCTGCTTATAGGTAGAATAAAGATAGCTTGCACTTCGCGAAACGAGGAAGAGATGTATGCCTATCATTAATACTATAGGCTGGCAAATTAGAACACAAAGTTTGGTTCCAAGGTTAAGCAAATAATTAACAAAGCAAGCCAAGAGCATAGATAGGTAGCTATAAAGGGGGCATAGGAAACGATTCTGTAAACCTTCTAACCCTTCCCCTATCGAAGTCCCATTTATTTTGATTAAATGGATATCCCAGAATACCTGTAATATGATATATATTGGCCCTGTTGATTTAATGTAGCTTATTGGAGGCGCAATATGACAGTTGACAGTTGATATCAAGAATATCTCCATAGTAACACTGTAAAGACAGCTTCAACCCCACAGATATATTTTGAATACTGGTTTCAAGTGTGGCTTACCTATAACCTATACTAGCAGCTTGATCGTCCGTGACTCATTCAGGTCTTTTAGGGCGTTACGGCTGTGTGAAATTCAGGTTGTTAAGGTGATAAACGCCTGGCAACTCTCACTTGGTCACCCAGTATTGACTTGCTACGTACGTACGTACGTACCAGGTACTTATATATAGGTAACTTTTAGGTCTGACCATATAACTGTTTATCCATTTGCCACGTTCCTGTTGCTAGTGACTAAGGCAATAGATCAACAACAGGACACGATACGAAACACCAACCTAACTTGGTACCTAAGTACCTTAGGTAGGTACGTTATCAAAACATAATATATAGGTACGCACCTCTGTTCTGCTCCATATCTCAGGTATTTATTCACATACAAACCTCCCCATCACTCAGACTTTCCTTCTCCTCAAGTCTCTCCTTCTCAAGTCACTCTTCAATCCCATTTGATTCACGAGACCATCAACCTTAATTGGCACCTCTCAAAAGTCAATAATCTCACACAACCTCTCTACACGCCGGTGTCATCGTAAGTCATATATTAATGAGAAAATAAACTTTTTCATCACTAACCATCTGTCAGAAAGGCTGCATCTCACCATGTCTGCCGCGTCGGACGACGAGTTTCCTTGTTACCTTAGAGCGTACTTTCCATGTCGCATAGACTATACCAAGTTCATCCTGGGAGAGGACAGCCATGACTTGCGGTTTACAGTCACCTTGGACCCTGTTCCGAGAAAGAATCCCCTTATGGTTATTTACGACGGACCTACCGACGACGGCGACACCTTGGTCACAATCAGTAAGCCAAAAGATCATCTGGGCAAACTTAGCACCACAATCCAGGTCAGCGATATCGCTACTGTCCTTTCCAATCGCTTTGACGACATTCATCGACTGTACAAGTTCTCGTTGAAGGTGGGGGGTTCACGCCGCGAGAAGTTTGAATGGCGACCTTCCGAAGGCAAGGAGGTGCAGGAGATGTTCAGACACGCCAAGGGATACAAACTGGTACGACTCAAAAGCGTAGGCCCGGGAGCTGGAAAGGGCGGGAAAAGAAAGGATCGACAACTAGACGAGACTAGCGATGGAAAAGAGGTCGTCGCCGTCTGGGCCACCAAGAAGAGCTTAGTGCCATCAAACTTGAGGATGGATGTCAAGCCATTCAAATTCGAGCTACGTGCAAGTGGCAAGTCCGGGGAGCTGGGCAGTGAATTCGGATATTTCGCCCTCGCGACAGCTCTGAGGATCTGGTCTTACAAGGCACTGGGCATCACAGGCTTCAGAATTACGGACTAGTTGGTTTGTGTTTGGTTATTGAGGAATAAGACAGACTCTAGAGACCATATTGCAGAACTTTCAAGTTAGCTTACATAGTGAAGCCAAAATAGAGTGAAAGTCCCCCAACTTTATGGATAAGATATCTATAACCCTTGTGTTTGGTTGTATTAATTATCACAACGCCAAGCTAGGTGGCTGAGTTTATGGCGGTGCTACCTATGCTTTAAATATCCAGTCATGATCTTCTAGCTGCTATTTTAAATGGCGACTTTATTTCTTTAAAGACACTTGTTATGTCCTTCCAATATTATTTATCATTCTAAATAGATGATCTACTTTAAGTCTAACTCGTCGAAAATTAAATTCCGTGTTACGAATTGCCTACTGTTTAATACACTGGCCGACAAAAGAGAAGGGGCCCCTTTACATAAGAAAGATTTATTATTTGTCCTTGGGTATTTTATATACATTTAGATCATATTCACGTACTATAGGCTTTTAACAACGAAAGAATAGGGAGAAAGTCTTGGCGATACTTGTAGTAATTGGTTGACGTTACACGAACATTTTACTATGATCAACAACAGAATTCTTTTCTTTGAAACAGTCCCTCTAAAACTAAACTAACCCTAAGATCCCCTGTTAGTTTACCAAGGACCTATTTACTTAATCATACTAGAAGCACTTTACAAGTAGCTCCCTTACACATTTGGGGAAGCAGAAATGTTTCTATATAAACTCTCATGATTATCTACGTCTTTTTGAACGATTATTAAGCATTTCGCAACAAAAATATAGTCCCATGGGAATGGGAATGGTGTTAATGCTTTTTGTACCTAGTTATAGTTTGTTACACAAACGAGTAGTCCTCTCTCTACCTAGGTACTTTCTAAGACAAACAGTTCAACGCTATCTATGTGGGGTTAGTTGAACTCATACCACCCAAAGATGCAAAATACAAAGCAAATAACTACTTGATTATTAAAAGCATATGACCATTCAAAAGCTAGAGAAATATTCATATATTTTAGAATTGAAGAGAATCATTCCGAGCCAGAAACAATAAGTACCTCAAAGTTCAATACTCTTCTTCATATTAGTGCACAGTTAAATAGAAACTCCAGAGGACCAAATAGAAGCTTCCATATACTTAACACTAAAACCATTCGCCGAAGAAAAGTTGAAAACAAACGCTTAGATACCTAGGTAGGGAGTTAGTAGAAACAGAGAGACGCAATAAAGATAATAGATAGGTTAGTAGGTAGGTACCTGCATATAAGAAGGTGGGCTTTTTCTCTTAGTTATCGAAATAAAAAGTCTTGGCGTAGGGGTTACCCATACCACCAAGAGCTGCAATGTTTTACAATTGTGAGTTAACGTTAACTTAATGGGCTTTAAAGCCATGTTTCAATGAAAATAAAGTTTTTAGTTTATAGAGTTGCTTGGCTCTTTAAAACTCAATTAGTATTATTTGGACTTTGTATAATTACCATGCATGTTTACCCGTAACCTTAGGCAGTTTAAGTGGTTAATGACGTAACATCGTGAACCCCACTGTTACATAGTACAAAATCCGGTGCCTGGTCTAGGCAACTTTAAGAAGCTATTATATGCGTCGTCATATGATTCTACCTTACAAATAAGAAATAAGCCACTTGTATCCGTTTCAGAACCACCTCCGAAAACATTAGACTATCAAATTCTTGTCCTATAAGAACAAGGACCAGGGCATAAACGGAACTCTAACGAATGCTAAGTCCTGCGCCGATTCGTCTTCTTAGTACTCTTTCCAAGCGCAAAATGTCATCCCCACCAAAAGACATCACGATAATAGGAGGCGGCATTATCGGCTGCTGCACCGCTTACTTCCTCACCCGACATCCCTCCTATTCCCCCGAGACGCATCGCATAACCCTCCTCGAGGCCTCTACTAGCAATGCCGGAGGGCGCACACTAGACAGCATAACTGATCCGGCTACGTTAGCTGACCCTGAAACCGCATCAAAGAGAAACCCTGCCCACGATGGAATCGCCGGAGGTGCAAGCGGAAAGGCAGGAGGTCTTCTTGCATTGTGGGCTTTCCCTCAAAGCATCGTGCCCTTAAGTTTCAAGCTGCACGATGAACTCGCGAAAGAATACGGCGGCGATAAGAGATGGGGATATCGACGATGCTATGCGAGTCAAATCGATTGCCAGGCGCGTCTTCCACCCGGGTTTAGCAGTAGTGGAACGAACGGAAAGGATACAGGAGAGACGGATCCCGTCAGCAGTGGCGCGGAACATGGTTCGAAGGGGTTACATAAGGACCACAAGAAAGAAATCAAAGCATTACAGAAGCTTGGCGCCCCTGAAGATCTGGATTGGTTAGATACAGAGGAGGCGCTGACTGCGTACGAGGGGATGGGTACACCAGAAAATACAGCTCAGGTCCATCCTGAACTGTTTACCAGAAGCATGGCTCAATTAGCCGAAGAAAAAGGGGTGAAGATCGTGACGGGCGCAAGGGTCACGAGCATTAACAAGACAGCAGATGGGAAAAGTGTGGAGAGCGTAACATATGAGAAAGATGGAAAAGAGGAACGATTACCTACGACGGATTGCGTAGTAGCTGCCGGCCCATGGACGCGACGTCTTCTTCCCGAAATCCCCGTCACCGCAGCTCGAGCTCACAGCGTTGTTATTAAGACGCCAAAGCCCGTGTCCGCATACGCGCTCTTCACTTCGATCATGCTCCCAGTCGGTTTTCCCACCCCGACACCCAAGGACTCGAGAGGAGCGCCGGGTGCGCAACGGCCGCTTAGAGGACAACAAATCGTCGAGCCCGAAATCTACGCGCGACCCGACGGTACTGCTTATGCCTGTGGGCCTACAGATGATATAGTCGAATTACCACAAACAACTGCCGAAGTCGAAGTCGACGTAGCTCGATGCGAGGACATCATATATCAAGTCGGTGGCATTAGCGACGACTTAGGCAAAGATGGCCAGGTCCTTGCGAAGCAAGCGTGCTACTTACCCCAAGGTGGGCCTTATATTGGCCCAGTCGGCCACACGAAGGGGCTCGTTGTTGCCGCGGGGCACACGTGTTGGGGTATACAAAATGCGCCTGCGACAGGAAAGCTCGTTAGTGAGATTATCTTGGACGGAAAACCCAAGAGCGCAAGATTGGGCGGTTGCGATCCCTCATTAGTCTTATGACCGGAATGGATGGGTACAATATGGGATGGTCTGGCATAGGTTAGGTAGATAAATGTGATAGACGATAAACGAGGAGCCAAGAGCTTCGTGAATTAATACATCTGGGTTTGGACTGCGAGCCAGCCTCTCCCAAGACTGGTGGCTATAAGGCATCTCTTTTGACCGGTACGTGAACTATTTATTTGGTCAACGGCATCACACCACGCTTATTGGATTCCGTTCGGTAGAGCAGATGTCCTTATCCAGTATCAACATAGATATCCCATTTCTCTACCTAGGTAGGTAGTTAGACTAAATACCCAATTAAATGTAAGTGGAAAAACATGGTTCTATACTAGGTACCTATCTAGAAGTTGGGGGTGTCGCTGCGATTTAGTCTCATCCTACATACGATCCTATTAGATGATACTAATAGGCAATATGAGTCAACTGGACTCCGCTTCGGCCTTGTTTATGGCCACCCTCGTATATTACCGCTTAGTGGATAACTAATGTTAGATCAACATATCTATACCCCTATTATTCTACGCATCAAGGTCCCTGCTACATAATTTCAATACAAGCCAGAATTCTAAGAAGCAGAATGGCTACAGCTACCACAGCTCCACCGGACTTACGTTTGGGATGGATTGGCCTTGGCAGTATGGGTAACGCCATGGCAAAGAACATACATCAATACCTCCTATCTCATGGGCGCCAGCCGCTACGATTCTTCAACCGAACAGTTTTACGCGGGGATACTCTCGCTACACTCGGGGGAGTTCGATGCCAGTCTGTGGCACAACTTGCCACAGAAAGCGACCTAATCTTCATATCTGTAGGGCTTGCACGAACTCGGGTCAAGAGAGGTACTCGGGATATTTCGCTGACCGGGGAGCGAGAGTAGGCAAGCGACGACAAGGCCGTGGAGTCAATTATATCGCAAATTCTAGACTCAGGGGAGGTAGTGGGCAAGACCGTCGTTGACACGACTACAATCCACCCTGAGACCACCACCAAAGCGCTAGCTAAAAGGTTGAAGGATAGGGCTGCCGAGTTCGCGGCCGCACCTGTTTTTGGAGCGACGCCAGTGGCCGAGGCAGGACAACTGCTCGTCGCTTTTGGAAGTTCGACAGCTGTCTACGAGAAGATCAGCCCCTTTCTCAAAGGGGTAATTGCGCGCGAAGTCCTGCTCATAGGTGAGGAGCCAGAAAAGGCTACTTTGCTAAAAACAACAGGGTATTTCTCTCTCTCCCTATCTCGTTTCCCAGTTCTCGCTTCCAAGATGGTCCAACTGAACCGAATGGTTTATTGATTCAATTAAAGAAACTTCCTCATGGCCGGACTTATGGAACTCATAGCGGAAGCGCACGTCTTCGCAGAGAAAACAGGGTTAGGATCAACCGCCCTCGAACGCCTCTTAGAGCTCAACTTCGGCACTGTCGCCCACTCTGATTCCGTGCGTATGACTACGGGTGTATATGCCCCCGGAAAAGACCAGGCGCCGTGGTCGGACCTAGACCTTGCGCTCAAGGATGTAGGACACGGTGTTGACTGCGCCGCACGTGTAGGCGTCCAACTCAAGGTTGCTAATACGGCACTTGAGCACCTTCGTAGAGCTAAGGAGTACTCAGAAAAGAATGGGCGTCGAAGACTCGATTCATCCTCACTGTATGGCGTTGTGAGGGAGGATGCAGGACTAGATTTCAGGATAGATCTGGTAAGAAAGCGTGACGAGGAAGAATAGACCCTGCGTGATAGAGCTCTTTCAGATATTCCCAAAGGACAAAATAAGATAGTCTTGATAATATAGTTCTGACTGATGTAAATGAAGTGTGTATCAGATCTTATTCACATAGATTATCAATTTTTTATGAACAGACGATACGATTTATGGGATTGAATAGACTAAACTATACATGTCATAAGTCGGCTCTTGCTTCTTCTCCTGCCCAAGCTCGTCGAATCAGCTCTCTTATTGGGCCCCTTTCAATAGGCCGAGGGTTCCAGTAAGGATTGCTCACTGCTATATCTGCTGCCTTATCAATGTCGCTCTCCTGCATACCCAAGGCCTTAAGCCCCCTTTCTACTTTCAACTTCTGTAAGAGAATGTTCAATCCTCTTGTGGCGTCGCCTTCGCTCCCCGGTAATGCAGAGGCCAGCGCTTTCATTGCTTCAGGAACTTTTGGGGCATTATATGACAAGGCGTGAGGTAAAACTATAGTATGCGTCTCGGAGTGCGGGAGGTTAAAACTACCCCCTAAAGTGTGGCAAAGCTTATGATGGATGGACATTCCGACGCTACCAAGGCAAACTCCACAAAGCCACGCGCCATACAACGCGGATGAGCGTGCTTCCCGGGATGAAGGCTCAGAGATCAGGACAGGGAGGGAGCTTGCGAGAGCTTTGACCCCTTCCTGAGCAAGGAGGTTGATAACGGGGTTGGTATTGCGGGCATATAACGCCTCAACAGCATGCGCGATTGCATTAACACCACTAGTAGCCGTGAGTCCAACCGGGAGAGTCATGGTGAGATCAACATCGTAAACAACAGCGTTGGGTAATATCTTGGGATCAGATCTTGTCGTTTTCCTCCCAGCATCCGTCTCGCCTAGGATTGGTGTGACCTCACTGCCAGCATAGGTCGTCGGGATAGTCAAATGAAAGAGACCTGTCCGAATGCTGAGAGCTTTCCCTAGGCCCACTGTACTGCCACCTCCGATTGAAATTATTGAATCAGCCCCTGAAGATTTAAGTTGCTCGAGCGCCCTCTCAGTCACCTCGACCGGAGTATGCATTGTGGCTTCGGTAAACACTCCGGAAACAACATCACCGAGAACGCCTTTCAGTAAGTCTATATGGCTTACTTGCTGAGGCGTACTGAGAAGAAAAGGCTTAGATACATTTGCCCGCGAAAGCTCTTCTGGAACTTTTTTGATGGTACCGCTACCGAAAACGACACGAGAAGGATTGGAGTTGTATTCGAAACTAGTCATGTTCAATATTGAAGTATAACACTAGAAGACAGGTGTTCCTAGAATAATAAGAAGTATTTATATAAATCCTTCACCACTAGCACCATAGTAAAGCGAAGATAATAATCATGGAGCCATGAGTACCTATATATATCTGTATTTAACAAATTCAAGTCTTGCCTGAACTCAGTACCTACCCTTCCGGGCTAATAGGTCCCGCATTGGTATGGTAACAGCATGAACACTGAATGAATACCCTCCGGTATCAAGTGCCGACGCTATGTGATGCAATGGGGGTCGGCATCGCTGAGCCCGCTAAGAGCATTCCCCGCATCGGGAGCAGAAGATGAATTCGGATCAACTACAACTAATGTTAGTCTTGGGCTGAGAAGTAAGGCTGAGATTAGGGTCTCGGTAGCTCGTCAAAGAAAGACGAGAATAATGCGAGACCTTATCCGTCGGAAACTTATTTTATGCTTAAACTTTTGGAAATTATTATAGAAAATTGATAAATAATTAATAAGAAATTAATAAATAATTAATAAATAATTAATAATAAAATGATTAATTAAAATTTATTAATATTTTATACGATAAGTATAATTTATTAAATTTATTAAATAATTATAATTTATTAAATATTTTAATGTATTTTAATTTTATAAATTATTTTATAACGTATTATTTTTTTTTTTTTTTTTTTTTAATTTTTTTTTTTTTTATATTATAATTTAATTATAATTTTATAAATTTTTTTATTAACGTAAAATGTAAATAAAAAAATATTATGAATTTTAATTTAAAAATTAAAATTTATAATAATTATTATCGTAAAAAAAATATTAATTAATTTATTTTTTTTTATAAAATTAATTATTAAATAATAATATATTTTAATTATTATAATATATAACCGTAATTAATAAATTTTATAAATATTTTTTATTAATTATATTAATATTAATTTTTTTTAAAATTTTTTAATTATTATATTTATAATTTTTATTAAATTTTAATATAATATAATTTATTTAATTTTTTAATAAAAATATTATTTAAATAAACATATATTAAATGATTTATTTGTAATAAATATTATTTATTAAAAATTTAATAATATTTAATATTATTATTATATAAAAAAACGTAATAATAAAAATTTTTCGTAAACTTCCCATTTAAAAAATTTAATTAAACATTATCGATTTTTTTTTAAAAATTAATTTCGAGATAATTCAAAAACCAAACCAATTATACCGCATGGAAATCGTAAAAAAAAAAAAAACCCGTAAATAATTTCATATATATATTTCCTTATTAAACGTTTATGAAAAACCGAAAAAAAAAAAAACATTTTTATATATATAATATTTTCTTATTAATTATTTATGGAAAATTAAAAAAAAAAAAAATATTCTTATATATATAATATTTTTTTATTAACCGTTCGTAAAAAATTAAAAAAACAAAAACGTTTTTAAATTTATAATTATTTTTAAAAACTTTTTAAAAAACATTTTAAAAATTATTTTCCAACACGTAATTCAATTAATCGATTTTCCGAATAAAATTAATTATTTATTTTTTTTTTATTTAATAACCCATTTATTTTATATAATAATAATAATTAAAAAAAATTTTTAAATTTTAATAATATTATTTTAAAAAATAATTTAACCAAACTTTAACAAATAAAAAAATATAAATTTATTTTTATTACGGAAAAAAATAATTTAATGTTATTTTAAAAATTAATAAAATTTATAAAACGTATTATATTAAAAATAATAATAAAAAAAATAACAAACCATTTTTTTTTTAATAATAAATTTAATTTTAATAACATTTTTAATTATTTATTTACTTTAAAATTTTTTAAAAAAATATTAATTATAAAAATTTACATTAATATAAACATTTTTATTATATATTATTTAATACATTTATTATACATTTAAAAATTAATAATATAATATTTAAATTTAAAAATAATAATATAAATATCATAAACACATTATTTATTTTTTATATAATATAAATAAAATTTACGCCGAATTTTTTTTATTTTTTAAAAATTTTAATTATTAAACGAAAAACAAACCACAAAAATAAAATAATAATTCCATTATCACTTTTACGTTTAAAAAATTTTAATAAAAATGTAATTACAATTTTTAATTATTAATTATTTAAAATATTAAAATTTTATATTAAATGAAAAAAATTTTAATTAATTATTAAAAAATAATAATATTTTTAATAATTTAATTAT
>KZ112996.1:0-63579 GCA_002120325.1 Daldinia sp. EC12
TAATATATATAATAAAATTTAATATAAATTTTATAATATTAATATAAATTTAATTTATAAATAATTTTTTTTTAAAATATATTATAAAAATTAAAAAAATAATAAAATATTTAAAAAATATAATTAAAAAATTTATATAATATTATATATTTAATAAAAAACATTTATATTATATTTATAATAAATTTAATTTATATAATGTTATTAATAACAATTATATATCGGATTTAATAATTAATAAATTAATTATTAAATACATATTTTATTTAATTAACATTCCCATATTATAATAATTTAAATTATAAATAATTATTGTAAAAAATTTTAAAAAAATTGAATATATTATGTTAATTTTTATTATAATAAATGTTATATAAATATGTAATTTTTTAAAAAAATTAAAATTTATATTTTTAAAATTAATTATATTATTATATAATAATATGGTAGTTATTATATAAATAAAAGAAATTATAATAAATTATTAAAAAAAATATATAAAAAAAAATTATTATTATATATAATAAAAAATTGAAAATAATTATATTATAATAAAATAAATAAATAAAAAAAAAATTTAATAAATAAATTAATAAAGTTATTAGATAAA
This sequence comes from Daldinia sp. EC12, assembly GCA_002120325.1. Taxonomy (NCBI): domain Eukaryota; kingdom Fungi; phylum Ascomycota; class Sordariomycetes; order Xylariales; family Hypoxylaceae; genus Daldinia; species Daldinia sp. EC12. The sequence goes on from KZ112996.1 coordinate 611, forward strand.
AAAAAATATTATAAATTTATACGAATATTAAAAATAAAAAATTAAGAATAATTTTATAATTATGTTTAAAAAAATATATAAGATGTAATTATTTTATAAAGGCCGTACGTGATTATATATATATTTTAAAATAAGATTAATACTTTATTAATATAAGATTTATTAATTAATTTAATTAATCCATATATTAATATTATATAGTTTTATTCCCATAATAACTCAATATACATCCAGATTCCTTTAATATATATATATAAAAGGTAAAGAACCCTTCGAGATTCGCTCCGAGTTTCGGACTCGCATGCCGGGCCTACTTCATGCGTGGCGTACGGTACCGCATAACATAATCGAGGCGACGCACCGACGAAGTCTAGCCCCAGGACCAAGAAGCGACGGATAGCTGCATGAAGAGAAAAAAAAGGGCGTCGCCTACCGCGCGTGCGGTTAATGGAAGGCAAAACGCTGGCACCCGCCTACCACCACTACTGACAGGGTCAGAGAAAAAAACAGCGCTACGTCGGAGATAAATATGCGGCAGCCATGCGTCTTTACCAAGACAGGTGTTCTTGTACCAGAACACGGGGAATCGGACCACGGAGCATGGAAGAAAAGGTTTACAGATGAGTCGTATTCCGGAAGGCCCCGATTAGGTCCCATGGACAAGTTTTTTTGCAATTCGGACACCACTGCTGCTACTCAATCTAGATGCCACTCTATCGTAGCGGTTAGGCACGAGGCGTTCCCTTTGAGGGGTAGCGGTGTTAGGAATTAGGTAGGGACCTAGGTAAAGGTTGATGAAGATTCGGCTTGCCTCAAGTACAAGTAGTACAGCGAGAAGTATTGATACTAAATCTCTAGGTACAGGAGAATTTGTTCAGGTACATGTATGAACCCATCTAGATCTCATGTGGGCATGCAGGCTAGAGGTAAAGAAGTAAGTAGAAGCCGAAGCTTGGGAATAATTGAGTTGGGAATCGAGAGCAGCTACCCGCCGCTACGGTTTGTCGCCTTCAAGTACCGACCGTGTGTCACGTAAGAATCACTGGCGTCTGGGGTCTGAGTCTAGAAGAAGCATTGCCAAGTACCTAGGGCACCTGAGAGCGCCGCTTTTTGGAAGCCTACGATTGAGCCTCACTTCGTGATAGATATATGGCCGTTAGGGTATGTACGAAAAAGGGACCCAACTCTAAAATATAAATACTATGGGGTAAACTCGAAAACCTGGACGAGACTATCTTTATGGATAGTTAGGGGCCATTAACTTGCTAATTTTGAGTATGAACCCCTCTATAACCTGTTGCTTCGAAGCTGTAGCAGCCATTGATATCCAGTACTTAAAAAGGGTGATGATTAAGTAGGCATTCGGTAGCCTACACCATAGAGGGAATATATACCCAAGATGGAAAAAGCATGATAGGAAATAACTACGGTAATCATGATGATTCAGGTCTCCAATGGTAAATACGTGCAATACACTTGACGTACTAGATCGGTCCTCTGGTGGTAAGAGCGAATCTATGGACTGATTTCTGTAATCAGAATAGCCTTATTAATGATCTGCAACACAGTTCTTGTCATGGAACTGACGTGTTCATTGGGAGTCTTTATAGTAGAGGACGAGTACTTACAGAAAGCACCGATTGATATGGTATCCAATACCTTCTCTTAACACGATAGACCAGACAGTTGCAGTCTAACTTTTTGGCGGCATCTCTACCTAAACCTCTACCCATCCAGCTTATCTCACAAGAGAAGCTTTATATAGAGAGCCTTACCATCTCCAAGGATGTATCTCGGGATATTTTGGTTGGATGATACCTCATTTCGTGGTCTGATGGTGTTATTCCCGAGATATCATTTTTGGGGTATCATAGACTTTTGTCTTCGGATGCTTTCGCCATTGGACTTACAGAACCTCTTTATACGCGGGATGGCATAGCGGTGTGGTTCGTATTGCCATTCAAAGTGAATGACGCGGTCCGACTGAAGAGACGATGTTACGCTTAGTTCCTGATTACGACACCCTTTTTCTTGGAGGCTGAATGCTGAATGAGAAGTTTTGGTGATGGATACAAGCTACGACTGCCGATATCCGAGGAATTGCAAAATAACCTACTAACTACTTCACTACCATCTTTTTTTTTTCCCTTAGTTAATGCTTGTAATTTTTTAACGCTAAAATAGAATCCTAAGGGACCCAAGGCTGGGCTTCCTAGAGATAAGAATTGGCAAACGGTCAGTTGTATGATTCGTCACCAATAGGACGGTCGTTTTCCCCTACGTGCCTCAGCTTGGCCGGCTATGACGGCAATCCGGGTCCGCTGACCGGGGGTATTTTGAGATCGGAGTCTCCGTGAAGATGTGTCACGAGGCAGATTATAGACAGTATTGAGAAAGGAGAGAATTACCAACTTTTTATTCGTGTCTCATTTCTCATTCTAATTAGTTACATCATTATATGGAGTAAGTTAATACTTTGAACATGATCCCGTCCTGCGCATACCAAATCTAATTGCGCCGTCGCTGCCGATTAATCCCAACCATGCAGTCGTAGAGTAAGAACAAGAACTGTATCAAACAGAAATGTAGCGATCAACATGGTTACCCCGGGGGCTGATCTCAATTTAAAAAGAAGTTAAACTAATGCTTCTTGAAGATATTGGACCATCCACCAAAGAGGTACTGATCGGTGTGTCGCCCGCAGTGAGTATAGACATTCACCATTGGCGCGTGGTGCTTCGAGTGGTGATGAGGCTTCTGCGTCGGCTCAGGGCTGGACAGTAATTTGCGGCATTCTTCAGACTGACTGACCCTTGGGGTGTCCTGTGGGGAGTTAGAATTGGAGTTGAATGCGGCAACGAGTCGTTGCGAATAATAAGTAATTCTACCGACCTTGTCTTTCTCCGAATAATAAGAGCCGATACTGTCCTGTCGACGATGCGTAGATTCGCCAGAGTTCCTGGCTGAAGAAAAACCGTGAGGCATTTTGGATCGAGGTTGGTACGAAGAAGTGATCGAAGTAGGAGAATGGGTATCCAGAGCTGTGGATAAATGAACTCCCAGTTTCAAAAGACACAAACTTTCGCAGGATGTCCGTAGAGCTTCGAGTCTAAATTAAGTTGTAGGCGGTACGTAGATACGTAATAAGCTTCAAGCTTGAGTAAGGCTGCCGACTTGACAGTTGCGTTAAGGACAAGATGGAAAATGAATGCCCTCCAGGGTAGCTAGTGTCGCACGCCTGGTGCAGTTATTTATATTATGAACTGTTGAAGAAGCCCGGCTATTCGGAACAGATTTGTGTTTCGACAGTGAGAGACAAAACCTCGTTGCCTGGGGCTAGCCTTATATACATGTATTCTAGACAGGGTAGCTTGGCGGCTCAAGTAAAAGGCCACTTGAGCCAAGCATATCGACGTAGACAGGTAGGGAAGAATGCTGATTAGCATGCTTACGAGGGGCACGGACAGTCAAAAGGATAGAGGCAGGGTCTTCGGTTAGACGGCCTTTCTGTAAGGCCAATTGAAGGATGAGCTACCTATCCTCGTGGCCAATGGGTCTGCGGCTCTAATGCGGGTAGGGTAGGGAGATGGGCAGGGAGATGAGCAACAGACGGTGTATGACTGAGGCCAGAAGCACCTCTTATTACTCACCCCGCAAGTGATCTTCCGTCGCAAGTGGGACACGCATAGTCAGCCCTATTAAAATCATCGGTGCCGTGACACGCAGCCAAGACACCATGATATGTACGCATATTGATCAGGTCGGTATCGAAACCTGGTTAGTGGTTTAACATTGGGATTTATCTGTACGCTGCCATACTTTGCTGCCTGAAAGTTGATGGCCAACGACGTTCGAGTAGGTTGCCCTGGATTGACCGAACTGATAATGTTTTTGGTCGCCTGAAACGACAGAAACGCGGGGCATTCTGAAGGTATTGGTTTGTGAAGAAACAAAAAAAGAAAAACATCGAATGCGATGAGAGGCATCTGCTACGCTATTCAAAATGGCGGAATCGTATATAATTGGTAACTTTTTATATTAGAAATATCTTATGATAGATCGGTATACGAGTCTCATCTGTATACTACCTTAGATACACACCTAATGATACCTAAGATCAGGGTAGATGAGCTACATAGGTACCTAAGTAATGTGTAGGTTGGTAATTTGCCGGTTTGAATTACGGATAAATGACATGAGGTACTTTGAGTAGGTTCTTTTTTCGAGGTTCGCGAACCATCGGACGCCTAGGAAATTGTGAGAAAGCCATCCCCACATTCAATTCATGTGGGGGAAACGGGAATCGCTTATCCAATAGAACCCATTTCACATCAGATACTACATCGGGTATGACTAACTATTGATTTATGTAGTTGAATAGTTGAATGATTTTTACCTGAGATGTTATGTATTGAACTAATATTGATCTGATATTGATCTGCTAAATAGGAAGGGATCATGTACCTACCTATAGTGTACTTTGCGTGCAAGTATTTCTAGACGAGGTGATGAATAGTCATAGATATAATCTTGGGTGTTGTCTCTTTAGATACCTATTCAATTTGTGTAGTTGGGAGATTCGAGGTTAGACAAGTGTGTAAAGTACTGTCTTAAAGTTATATAATACTGTGAGATAGCACTGTATTATAAGCTGATAGCAAGATGATTATTAATGCTGTTAGCGAAGCGCTGTACGGCTTGACTGCCTCAGGCATTCAGGCCATTACGACTAAAAACATTGGGCCTGCCACATACACAAGTACCTGGCAAAGCCGTACCCACGCAACCACGTCCCCGGCCCCTTTCGAGCGGCTCATAGGGCTGACCTTGAGTTTTGAGCCGCATGGTAGCGCCGTTGATATGATGCAAATCTGGGGATGGACCTTGGAGATAATTCGAGTCGAAGATGATCAAGTTATAATTTCACATTTGATTCTATATGCACCTGTTACGGGTCGTTGGTGAGTTGAAAATTAGTCAATTGAATACTAAAACTTCAAGCGACCCGATAAAAGGTCATAAAAGCTATGTTTTGGTATCAGAACGGGGAGATATCTAGAATCTCGAGAATGTTAAGTTTTCGATGTTGAGAAATTGGAGTGAAGATGAACGGATTGTCGGAGTTGTCAGGGTTGGAGTTGTTATGGTAATTTTTTGGTATGACACACCAGATAATTCTTGGCAGCCATATTTTACTCTATCTTAATTGGTCAGAAGCTGTTGCACGGTGGGACAATCATGTTTTGCAGTGGACCGTGCTCGCAGGACCCGCCTGTTGCAGGGGGGGCGCAGAAACGCGACGAGTGACTACCTAAACCTTACAAACCCCCGAAGCTGCTCCTACATCCTTTTCAGCTTTGCGCTTTTCACGCAACGCCTCGTCTTATTATTCACCACGAACAAAAAGAGGACAACTCGCATCCCCCAAACTTTAGCACGTCCTCGGCTACGTCTATTCACTTTGTCTCAACTATTCGTCTCTTGTCTGACGCGACTCTGTGTCTCTTTTTTTCACGTTACCCCCAATAGATCATCTTTTTGCATATACTATTTGAGACTTCAGTTCGTCAAAGTCTAATTATTCCTTAGATAGTCATTGATTTCAATCGTCGTGAAGAAGCCTCTCTAGATAATCCATCTTAAAAAACCATTCAACAATCTCGACTTCCTATGTCCTACCTTTCCGAGCCTATCGCGTTGTCGTGCTTTTCCATCGAATTCGCGTCTCAGCTTCGATTTATCAGTTCTTTCCGTGTCGATCCCCTTGTCTGATAGGGTGGAATAAGATAAACCCCGAATACGTTACCAGGACGTTGACGGAGACGACCCATACGATTCTGACGACCTCTTCCAGACGAGCCCGTTAACCGTGTTACCATATGCCTTGATCTATTGATCTGGATATCTGGGACTTATTGTTATCTTGAAGCTTTGGGCGCATTCTGATGTGAATGGTGGTAATGATCCTCTGGAGTTCATCCCCATTGTAACCCCTTAAGCTGCTCCCGGGTACGTTCGCTCGGCGATTTCGAGGGTAGCACGCACTTTTGGTTCAAGTCTAACTTCTCGAAAGCTGATAACATCCAAGGTTTCAGCTCTGTCTATTTCTCTCGAGACAACCACTAGGTATGTTAACTCCTTGATATATTCCATTGCAAAAATGATGAGGTGTATGCTGATCTTCTCGACTGATAGCCCACTACAGTCATTGCCTCTACTGCGCTCCTCTGTGCTACTTCTAAATTAGGATCACGACGAGGGTAGACTCTCTCCTACTTTGTTGATTCTTCGAGTAAGTCCCAACACACTTTGCGCCGGCCACATTATATCGTCAGCTTCACCAGTTGCCCACCCAAGTAATGTTTGGCACGCGGGTCCCTTCCTTACTTAGATTTTCTATCCCCCCCCTCTCAATTTTCCTCCTCTTTACTTCCTTCTCTCAATCAATCTTGAAGATTTGTAATGGTCTTGAGTAAATCTTTCTAACCATTCCTCCTTTGCAGTCTTCCCCACCTACTGCTCGAAGCCACAATCTTCAAAATGGCTGGCAAACGAAAGCGGGATATTCTCGACTTCGACCCTAACAAGTCTGATTCTGACGATGAAAACTTCGAGCCCGAGGTCGACCGGCCTCGCTCACGCAAAAAGACTCGCCCGCACGGAACCAAGTCCAACACGCGCGGTAGAAGAGCCAAATACCGGGGTTCTGATATTGATGATGATGAGCTTGACGATAGTGAGCAAGAGAACTCATTTGGTGAAGACGATATAGAGGACGATGAGCCCGAACCTCCCATCAACGAAAATACCGGTCGCCGCGTTCGGAAAGCAGCAACAAAACATCAGAATTACAAGGAAAGTTCAGACGAGGATGAATTAATCCAAGATTCGGACGAAGAGAAGGATGACCTAATTAAGGAACCGCCTAAGAAATCGCCCCGCCAGAGGAAATTGATTACTCTCAAAGTTCCCCCGCAGTCGCAGTCGCGCAAAACGCGCACAGCTTCCAACGCGGCCGCTCCAATTGGTATTAGAAGAGTCACTCGGGCGCGCACAGCCGAAGCAGAAGATGAGCTTATGGAACTATCAAATTCGGGTAGACACGCGAGGCCAGCCCGAGGTTCTAAGAGTAAGAGCCCAGAAGCACTAGGCATTGCTGGCCGACCAACTCGTAGTGGAAAAGGTATTAAGAAGACGATCCCCACTGTAGTTGAAGAAGACGTCCAAGAAGAGAGCAAGCCGTCTGAAGCTGAAGCTGATGCCGAAGCTGACGCTATGCAAGACCCTATTGCTCAAGAAGCTGATGCGGCTGAGGAAGATGCTATTGGCCAAATAGATGACACAGTCCAAGATGCCGCTCACGATCAAGAAGAACCTATAGAAACGGTGGAGAAAAATGACGCAATGGAAGTCGATGATGAAGACGACGATGTTCCTGTCGCGCGTAAGACGCGTAGTGCAAGGGCTAACCAAGCTGCGGCTACTACCGAGGATGCACCTGCCGATGATGGGAGTCCTGTTAAGAGAACTCGCGGTCGACTAACTAGAAAGTCTCGATTCGGGAAGTCTCTTCAGGAACCTAGCAGTGATTTCGAGCCCGGAAACGAGTCCGGAGAGGAAAACGAATCCGATTCTGAAGCTCACAAGGGTAATGATGGTGAAGATGACGATGATAATTCAAGTCCCAGCGCCCGCGGACGAAGATCGTCCAGAGGCAAGGGAAGACGATCCGCGAGAAGATCGCAGCGGCGTGGCGAGTCTGGAGACGAAGACGAGGTTGATGAAAACGAAGTAGCAGAAGAACTTCGAGATCTCCGACAAGATTCTCGTTCGCGCAGGGAACGCCGCTCACCACAAATCCTCTTCGAGAAGAAAGCAGAGACGAGACGTCGCAGAGGTCAGCCGGTGAATTATGCAATTGCACCCCTCAATGCATTCACTGTTGAGCAGGAAGAGGACGACGATGATCCGGCTCCGACACCAGCCCGTCGTCGCGGACGTGCAAATGGGGGAGGCGGTTGGGATCATAGTCTGCATACAACTGCCGGTGCTTTAGGTGGTGTTGGTCTTGTTGGCTCGCTGCTCGGCGGACCTTGGGGTACTGGTGCTGCGGGTGGTGCCGATTCTGATAGTAGCGACGATGAGATGAATAATCGATCAGGGATGGCTGGGCTTGTGGGCATGACACCCACCACTGCGGCCCCTCCTGGCCCCCCTCTTGCAAACGCCGAGGGAGGTGGCCTCCTTACGCCTGCGCCAAACGTTGGGAAAATTAAGAACCCGAAAGCTCTTGCTGATGCGGACCCCCTTGGTGTGGATATGAATGTTGACTTTAGTCACGTCGGTGGCTTACAGGGCCACATCGACCAGCTAAAGGAGATGGTGCAGCTGCCCCTACTATATCCGGAGCTATTCACCAGATTCCACGTTACACCGCCGAGAGGTGTCTTATTCCACGGTCCTCCTGGAACAGGAAAGACCTTGCTGGCTCGAGCTCTCGCAAATACGGCTGGCATTGGCGGCAGAAAGATCACTTTTTATATGCGTAAGGGTGCTGATGCCCTTAGCAAATGGGTTGGAGAGGCCGAGAAACAACTTCGTCTCCTATTCGAAGAAGCTAGAAGAACACAACCCAGCATTATCTTCTTCGATGAGATTGATGGTCTCGCACCCGTACGGTCTAGCAAGCAGGAGCAGATTCATGCGTCGATAGTATCCACCTTACTTGCTCTGATGGATGGCATGGATGGTCGCGGTCAGGTTATCGTAATTGGTGCTACCAATCGACCGGACAGCGTGGACCCTGCCCTCCGCCGGCCGGGTCGCTTCGATCGAGAATTCTATTTCCCGCTACCCGACGTGGATGGTCGCAAGTCGATCATCGATATCCATACCAAGGACTGGGGCCTTACCGACGAGTTCAAGATGTCTCTGGCTAAGGAAACGAAGGGCTACGGTGGTGCTGACCTGCGTGCCATGTGCACCGAAGCTGCTCTCAACGCGATCCAGCGAACGTACCCGCAGATATACATGTCCAAGGAGAAACTTGTCGTCAACCCGGAGAAGATCAACATACACATGACCGACTTTATGCTTTCTAAGAATAAGATAGTACCTTCTTCAGAAAGATCCGCTGTATCCGGGGCTGCACCCTTCCCGAAACCTATCGAGCCGCTTCTTCGAGATCAATTTAATACTATCACCAACCTCTTGGATAGCGTCTTCCCGCGTAAGAAGAAAGTAACGGCTCTAGATGAGGCTATGTTTGAGCCTTATGATGATGAGGACTTTGGCTTTGGCCGAGAGGCATTGCAGCAAGAGTTCCACAGGTTTCGCGTTTATCGACCACGGCTCCTAATATGCGGCTCGCAAGGAATGGGCCAGGTTTATATCAGCGCCGCTATCCTCCACTACCTTGAAGGTGTTAACGTTCAGAATTTCGATATAGCAAATATTCTTGGTGATCCATTGGTAAGCAGTGTTAATCTATCCTTAAACAGTTTGCCTTGTGCTAATAGATGACCAACCCACAGCCCGCCGAGCAAGTCATGTTTGGGCTTTTCGCTGAAGCCAGACGCCATAAACCGAGCGTCATTTTCATTCCGCATGTTGACATGTGGTATGAAACATTGGCTGGACCCGCGCTTACCGCGTTCATGTCTATGCTCAGAACAATACAGCCTACGGATTCTATCATGGTTGTAGGTACCGCAGAGAAGGAGCTAGACCAGCTCAGCCCCGATCTCAAGCGTGATCTCTTTGGATGGTCTAATTCCAATTTCGTGGAGATCGCCCGCCCGGCGAAGGTAAGTCTGATCTTTTTTTGTGGGAGAAGAGAGCGAAGCTGACAAAACGTAGGAGAACCGACGCGAATACTTCGACAGGATCTTAGGGCATATTCGAAGACTTCCCAAAGACTTCCCTGATCCCACCAATCGTAAAAAGAGGGTACTGGAAGTCCTTCCTGTGGCTCCGCCGCCTCCGCCTAGGCAGATGACCAAGGAAGAGATCGATGCTGAAAACCTGCAATACAGGAAAGCTCTGAACTTGCTAAAGATCCACCTACAACCTATTATGGATCAGATCAAGCGCAAATATAAGGCCTTCCGGTCCCCCATCATACCCCTATCGCAGTACCAATACCTATTTGACGAGGCAGACCCGAATTATGTCAGACCCGATGTGGCAGATGCCCCACCGCGTCCCTATGTCATTTCTCAGGATGCGGAGGGTGCCCCGGGGCTGCTTGAGACTGCGACGGGCAAGTTCTACTACAATCTCGATACTGTAACGATTGAGACGAGGCTTGCCCACGGTTACTATGTCAATCCATGGGTGTTCTTAAAAGACGTTAAATCTTTTGAGCATGACGCGAAGAACCTCGGAGATAAGGGCCTCTGGCTCAAGGCTAACGAACTCGCTACTAATGTTAGCGTGGACGTGTCCGATATTAATGACAAGCTCCAGAGGGTTGATTGGGATGCTGAGTGGAAGAGAGAACAGTTCCGAAAGAGAGAGTTGAGGCGAATACAAAAGGCCCAGAAGAGAGAGGAGGCGCTTGTTAACCGAAACGGTGAAAAATCCCTACAGGGCCCTCAACCATTAGATTTACATAAGTCTCATACCACAACGGCTCATTTCCAAGTTATTGGCGAGGATGGCGTCACGAATGGAGAGAGCTCACTGCATCATGACAATACTAACGGGACCTCCATACCGTCTCGAGCTCTCGACGATGATGCTACTATGACTGACATTGATAGTCAGCCGCCGCCTGGTGGTCTGAACCTGCCTATGCAACCACCTTCTCAGTGGCCTCGTATGTCGGTTCAATCCTTGCACTCATCCGTGCAAGCGACAACAGGAAGTACTACGAACCAGCTCTCGCAGATCTCAGCTGTACAATCTCTTCCGCCTGGTGTATCGCCGTCGGCGTTGATCAATGACGCATCTACTACGAAGACGTCGGATCCTTCTAACCGATCATCGAATTTTAGCACACAGGCTACTAATGGAATCCATCACGATCAATCCAGTCCTGGTGACAACCTCCCAGATACCCAGCCGTATCCTGGTAACAGCCAGGGTACGTCCAGTGACGAGCAGTGGCCTCACTCTCAAGCTCACGGCCTCCTACGGGGCTATATACCCCAGCCCGGGTCTTTCCATGGGTCGCGCGCTCAAGCATCACCTGCAGGAAAATCGTCACATGCTCCAAGCATGGCAAATTTGCTGAACGACCCTCCCCTCGAAGAGCCTTCGCAATCACAGTCGCAGCGTCAGTCGGGCGTTTCGTCAGCTTCGCAGCAGGTTGAGCTAGATGATTCTCAGGCCTACTACTTCTTAGAGATGTTGACTGAGCGCACATCTGGTTGCACCATCGAACAGCTGCAACACATTTACCGTGAGATGATGGTAGAGATTTGGCGGACGAGAGGCGAGCATAACCGCATGAAAGTGCTTAATTCGGTCACCCGTGTTTTCAACGAGGCTATCAATGAGATCGAATCGATCCAGGGAGTGCTGCAACCGAGCCAATAGTTTGTTGATAGGATTGAAGATATCGGCTAGGCGTTCATATGGTTTTCAAGACCGTGAAACTTGTGGATAGGTATATGTGAACAAGGCAGGTCAGCCTCCTTATGTAATTATAAAAAAGACTACTAGAGGCGAAGGATGCAAAGGAAATTGCCTGGCGAGGCGGCGGAATATTGCATTGTCTGCAAGGCGATCCGGACGCAGGAAACGTTTATGGCTTATTGCTTATGAAGGGCTTTGGCTCACGCCTGATTTTTTCATAGTACGCCTAGTTCATGCCTTAGGTAGGACTGATTCACTGGTGTATTGCAAAATACGATCGTCTCTTTTTAACTTGACTCGATAGTATTATGTTGACACTACGAGCATTAGCAATTACTAGTGATATGTGTTAGTTCTGTAACTTAAGTAGGTGTCGGATGAGTTTAAGCCTTTAGTAACTATTAGGTTAGGTTAGGTTAGGTGGTTATATGAAGTAAACTCCGTACTAACACAATCCACGTATGAGTAGCTGACTTCTTGTAGTTGAACTTAGAATTGACTCTTACGTCTGATTAATTATCAATACCAGGTAGACTGACCTATAGGCGGCTCTACTACGCTAGCAACAGAACTATCAACTACCTGGAACAAGGAAATATGTACTTCGTTGGTGCTCTCCTAGTGTAGGTACCTAGGTAGGTAAGGTACCTTATATATGTTCTTGAAACCCCGAGCTCGTAACCCGGATCCGCCTAAATATCATATACACACAAAATCCATGCACATAAAAACTCATACACCATCACCCAGCAAAGCCGTGTACTCACGACTGGAAAACAGACCCGGGCTCCGGCAGCGTCAAGTTTACGAGGTACGCGTTCGCCGCGGCCGTCGTCTCGCCACCTAGCAGGTAACTCGTGTGACCGGTCCCATTGCGCGTAAGCAGGACGGAGCGATCGTCGCCGATCTCAGCGTGTAGGCCCAGGCCCCAGGCGTAGCTGGTCGAGGGGTCGAAGGTAGACTGCAGCATGAGGAGCCTGGTAGAGCCTTTATACGAGATAGGCTTGGGCGGGTTGGAGAGCGGCGCGGGCCATCCGATGCACGAGGTCTGGATCTTGTAGCTCTGGCACGCGGCGCCCGTGAGTGGGGCGAAAGTCCGGCCGAGAGTCGCTTTCGCGCGGACGGAGGCGAGGGAGAGGGAGGCGTGCGTCCAGTCTTGACATGCGATGGCCGTGCCGGCGAGGAGAGAGGAGTCCTCGTATGCGTCGCCCGTTACGAGGGGTTGCTGCTGCGAGATGAGCGTTGCGTCCTCGTCCTCGTCTGCGGCCGCGATGGCTTTGCCGAGGGATGGCCAGGACCCTGGGGAGATTAGGTAGGGTTGGATGCTGAACCGTATGTCTTCTTCCGTGACATTAGACCGGCACGCCTTGTCGTCGCAGCCTGGGGCCGGGATGGGAGACTTGACTGCCTTGGCTAGTATGCTTTCGTACTTAGCCCGGACGTCCTGGCCGCTTAGCGGGCACTTATCCTTCGACGCAGCAGCACACCAGGAGAAGAATTTCTTTAGGGTGGCCTCGTATGCGGAGCTTTCGATGAGAAGGTTGCTGGATTCCGATTGCGAATGCTGGAGATTACCGTCTAGAACCAAGGCGCGGATACCTTCGGGGAATAGCTCAGCATACTGGCCGAACAGCTGCGTTCCATAAGACAAACCCAGGAAACTAGCCTTCTCGCCACCCAGAGCCTTGCGCACAGCCTCGTGGTCCCGGGCAGCGCTAATAGTGTCGACGAAGTCGATCAAGCGGCCCGTCTTGGCGCGGCAGCTCTCGCCGAGGTCCTTGTTATACTTGACGAGCGCAGCGTACTCGCCTTGTGTCTTAGGGAACCAAGTGATGCGCTTGTTATACGCGGCTGTGTTGCACTGCACGGGAGTGCTGAGGCCGACACCTCGAGGGTCCAGACCGATGACGTCGAAACGGTCAAGGATCTGAGGATCTACGGCGTACGGCGCCATAGCGAGAGACGCGACAAGATTGGTAGCCTGGCCTCCTGGACCGCCCGGGTTGACGAACAAATTTCCGATCCGACTGTCCTTGTCGCGGGCTTCGATACGCACCATACCCAGCTCGATTGTCTCATTGCCTTCCGGGTGCTCCCAGTCCAGAGGCACGGTGTAAGTCGCACACGTGACATTGGAAGGAAACGAATCCGGACATGGTCCCCACGAGATGCTATCCGTAGTATTTGACTTCACACTCCTCCTTGAATGAAGCTTCGACCCAGTCAGTTTTAGAGGAGGCACTCCTGGAATAGTTACGGTGAGTGCCGAGCTCAAAGTCGCGAGCGCGAGGAACGCCTGTGTAAGAACGAGTGAGCGACCCATGGTATTGTCCTTTTGCCCTAGGTTAGATGGTTGGTACGACTTGTAAAACGAAGTAATCTCATGCGAGAAGAGCAGACCGGCCTATATACTGTAAGGACATACACGTCTCTCGTCCTACACGAAAAGGCGTTGATTATTGCCTAGATAATCTACGTCTTACTACGAGGCTCAAGGCAGGCTAGAGCAGCTTTAGGACAAGACCTGCGAGGGGAGCTGCCGGCCAAGCTTTCCGTCGAAGCTTTCGAGGTTCCTGCATTGTAGATCCCTACCAGGAACGAGGATCCCTGAGCCGAGGAGTAAGAATTGATTGGATAATGTTGTAATCGATAACATCTCGATAGAAGTAGACGACGTTGCCATGTCACCGCGCAATTTCAAATACCCCCTTGTCCTCTTCGACCCCAAGTGACACAGCCGCAATCCATGGCGCGGTACTTCTCTCTATGGATTATTTCGCTTCACCGGCTGGACCCTATCATGCGAGCGGACGCGATCCTTATTAGACGAAGGTATATTAGTGCTGTCTTAATAGGTACCTATGCACCTTATTTAAAACGAGATATAACGATACCGGCTTTGAGCGTAGATGCCTAATATAAGATAGCCATGTATCGCTTGACCGGGGCTGTTTACACAAGCTTTAGATGCCAAGACTCAGGCTGCCCTATATAGATCAGGATCAAGGCATTACAAGGAAGTGAATCCTCGACCTGAATAATCCTAATTGACAAACTATAAAATAATGTTTACCTAGGTAGGCACCTGTTATTCGATATGGCTTACCTTATAGTCGACGTAATCAGACAACTTTCTAGAATTTGGCCAGGGATCTGAAAGCCTAAGTTGAGAAACGGTGGGAACATGTAGTCCTCATTCGGAATTCAATCGGATTTCAGACTCTTATATCCCAAGGCTACGATATATCGCTTACATAAAAGAAATAAGGTAACTTTAGAGAGAATAAAGCGAGTCTCTATGTCTTTTGTTCGATGTACGCTTATTCTCTTAGAGTTCTCTCTTAACAGGACGAAGCGTTATCAGAACTTACTCAGGAATTATATACTTGGCCGAGCAACACCTTCACCAATCGGAACTATAAATTTACGGGCTCAGCCAAGTCTATCAATGGAAAATACCTAACTTTCATACCATAGCGTGTTGCTAATATCTGGTATAACTGAATCAGTAGGAAAAGCCACGCCAAGACGGAAATTGACAACTCCTTTACCTTTCTAGGTTAGATACACATCGCAGACTATCATGTCAGCAACACTACCAGTCCCGGAGCTTGGACTTAACGCCTTACGAGTTGAGATGTCATGTTTATCAGATGCTTTAAGCCCGGCCGTCGTACGCCAGAGTTCACGGAGAGGGCCTCGGGGATAAAGTCTCTACCTCCATGCAAATTCCGGATCCTGCATTATACCTATTGGCAAATTCAACCCTAAATTCTACTACGTCCGTTCATAACATTAGGGGGCGGTTAATATCTCGGTTCTGTCATACGCTATTGGGGTTGTGATTCGTTACGGGAGAGCTTAGTTAGCAAATCAGATATCTGGTATGGATGGCAGTGGTAATAGATGAAGAGAAGACGGCTGTTCTGAGGCTGTTGTATACCTAGGCATATGCCTACTGCCTGATATGTATTTCCTAAGCGGCTACGGACAATAACTATTTAAATATCGTGTAAATCATAGTCTCCCAAGAAACTGATCCCTACTACCTAATTCTGTTCAACTGCTCTTACCAAATAACATGGCTACCCAGATTCGTGATACGCAATTTGGCCACCTCGTACGATTTCTGTCGAGAAATAAACTGTTCCCTTTCCCTGACGAGGTTGATCCTTCTCTATGGAAAAAATCTCTACCAGGCCATACAGGTCCGCCACTCAAGTCCCCGACAGAGCAGGCCAACGACGCACAAGGGGTCGTTGTGCAAGATTCCGACGCAGATCAGACAATTATAGACGACAGGAATTTCTATGTGGTAGATTGGTATGGACCTGACGATCCAGAGGTATTGTCCCCTATTCGGTTTCAACCTCGATATTTTATTCTTCAAGCTGATGCCTGAGTCAGAACCCTCAGAATTGGTCCAAGAACTGGAAACTATTAGTCGCTTTTCTCATGTGTATTCTTAACTTTTCCTTCTACATCGCAAGTTCGATATACGTCCCTGGGACACCAAGCATCATGCAAGACTTCGGCGTCAGCGAGATCGTCGCTACGCTGGGACTCTCCCTCTTCACGCTGTAAGAACTACCAACATACTACATTAAACCCATCCCGATGAAGAGAATACATATCACTAACTCGTACTTTATTCCTTTATTAGTGGTTACGGGCTAGGTCCCATGCTATGGTCTCCAATGTCCGAAATCCCCCAACTCGGACGCAGCCCCCTTTATTTCTGGACATTCCTCGCCTTCATCCTGCTCCAGCTCCCCACCGGTTTTGCCGTCAACATGCCCATGTTCCTCGTCTTCCGGGTCCTGACCGGTTTCCTCGGCAGCCCTCCCCTTGCCACCGGCGGCGCTACCATCGTAGACATGTACGACCCGGCCAGCGCCGGGTATGGGATATGCATCCTATCCTCGTTTGGCGTCCTCGGGCCCGTGTTCGGTCCGATCATAGGAGGGTTTGCCGCGCCGGCGAAGGGCTGGCGCTGGACAATCTGGATATTCACCTGGTTGTGCGCCTTGGTGCTGATCTTGCTGTTTTTCTTACTCCCCGAGACTAGCGCTGCGAATATCTTGTATAGGAGAGCCAAGAGACTCAGAAAAACAACTGGCGCTGCCCGCTTCAGGAGCCAATCCGAGATCGACGCTGCTCGTTACACGTTAAGAGACCACTTGCTTGTCCTGGGGAGGGCTTTCACGCTGACGTTCTCGGAGCCCATTGTTTTCTTTATGGACCTGTACTCGGCGCTTCTCTACGGGGTTTTATTCCTTTGGTTTGAATCGTTCCCTCTCGTCTTTGGCGATATCTACGGGTTCAGCACCGGTGCGCAAGGTCTAGCCTTTTTGGGAATCTTCATCGGTGCCCTTGTTACAGTTCCTCTATACCTCCTATGGATTAAACACGGCGTAGTTCCGAGGTTTACCAAGCCGTCGTTCAAGCCTGAAATGGTACTCCCGCCAACATTTGTCGGTGCTGTTTCCCTCCCGATCTGCCTCTTCTGGTACGGGTGGACGGCACGAGCGAGCGTACACTGGATCCTGCCTATCATAGGTTCTAGTATATTCACCGTCGGTGTGGTCACGCTCTTCAATACGGTATTCAACTACCTCGGGATCTCTTATCCCGCATACGTCGCGTCGATATTTGCAGGGAACGCTCTCTTTCGAGCTTCATTCGGAGCATCATTTCCCCTCTTCGTAAGTCGCAAACTACCTATCTAACACTTCTGGATGCAAAAACTAGTAAAGACATCTAATACAACTAGGCCCGTGAATTATTTCGCCAACTCGGAATTGGCCCTGGGAACTCGCTCCTTGGCGGTATCGCTGTCTGCTTCATTCCCATTCCTTTCGTCTTCTATAAGGTAGGCGCAATCCAACACATTTTTTTAGTTACGGAACTAATTCATAGGCAGTATGGTGGCAAGATTCGTCACATGAGTAAGAACGCTCGACACGATATCTGAAGATGATGATTGTAACAACATGTCATATAAACTCCGACCCATGTGTCACGTAGACAGCTCGAATGGATCCTAGAAAGGAGAACAGAAGAGATAGTAACTTATTCGACAGGGGAATGAGATTTCTGGCCGGAAGGATAATAGTATGTTTTATAGTAGTATTCGTCAGCTTGGCTCATTAAACCTGCCTAACATAATGGATCGTTAAGCAGCATTGGTTTAGCTTCATTTGGATGATAGATTTTGGAGTTATCTGGGACTTGAAGTATTCAGTTGAACGACGATGAGGTACCTAAAAATCGTTGACTAGAACTTGCCAATTCAAACTAGTTGAAACTTGACATTTGCGAACCCGTCTTTCTGCGTCCTGTTTAGTTAGAAACCCAACGGACTTTTGTTAAATCATCTTGCCATAAGCTAACAGATATCGCCCCGTAACTAAAGCCTCTAAGAAAATGTTTAGAGGGGTTCGATATGCTTGTATTCCGCAATTTCTTTTTTTTTTTTTTTCAGTTGCTCGTCCGGTTTCCTCTAGAATTCTTTACCCCTTAGAATACCTCATAGAGCAATATCTTCCCACACCAACACAAGCTACCGGGGGTTCCGTGTATCGAAAATTGTTAATTGACCCTTTCCAAGATTTAGAGGAGCTATTTCTTCATGATGGCTTTCGTATTGTTGAATTTTAGTATCCTCTAAGTGACGTCGCTGAGTATACCCAGATCTCCGGATTATCGCCGAGACAGCATTGCCCGCACTGTAAGATTGTAACCAAAGACGCCGCACTTAGCTCGGCATCTGGGTCTACGGGAGAAACTCGCTCGGACTGTTTCTGTTTGCATTAATCTATTGTGATACAAGAAAAGGTTGTAGAGGTTGAATAGGTGAAAACAAGACCCCGAGCTTCCGGCGTTAGTTTCAATCTCACTGTTCGGTACGGTTCGCATTGATACAGCCTTCTATTTTTTATCGAATTAGGCAATCCCCTTGGGAACCTGCTCAGTCTCCTCTAGAACGTTGGCGTCAGCAATCCGGTGGCACGCCGGTTCTAAGTGACACAACGCATTTTGACGCTTCGGAAACCCTCTAGTAGACGTCTATCAATCGACGCTTACTCACTGTACATATCCCTTTCATGCGTAGTATTGTGCTAGGAGATATACATCACCGATATGGAGAAGATTGGAAGTCCCGCATCGTCCTTGGACTATAAAGAGGTTGAGATGGAGTTCGTCATAGAAGAGATTTGACTTCTCTATTATCGACTTCATCATCAGCCTCCCAAACATAAATATCAATAAAGTATCATAACCTTCCTAGTAACCTTCAAATACCATTCGAAGAGAAATCTCTGGAACGTCTCCTCACTTCAACATAATCACGAACTACCTCCTTAAAACCTAGATCTAAAACGAGTATTAGTAACATATACAACATGAGCACCCAAGTCAAATCTATCGAGCAATTCGATTTCATCGTCGTCGGAGGTGAGTTTCATGTGATGAAAGATAATTAAATTGTTACTGACGCAACCCATAGGAGGCACTGCCGGTTGTGCCGTCGCCGGTCGTCTAGCCGAATCACCTAACGTCCGTGTCCTGGTCATCGAGGCCGGTATCAGCAACCCCAAAGATATCGACGCCATCACGACGCCCGCTCGAGCCTTCGAGCTGCGCGACAGTAAATATGACTGGGCCTATAAGACAACTATGATCGACCGCCCCGACTACACGCGTGTTGAAAAGCCCAATACTCGCGGAAAGACCCTCGGAGGCTCCAGTTGTCTCAACTATTACACCTGGATCCCCGGCTCGGCCGGAACTTTCGATGACTGGGCTGCTTACGGCGGAGACGAGTGGAAGTGGGATAATTTCCGCAAGTACCTTTACAAGCCGGCAACCTACCACGACGACAATAGTCTTTTCGATAAGAAGTTGAAATACATCGGTACCGATGGCCCCATCCCCGTCTCACATTCAGATCTAGTTCCTGAGATACAGGGGTTCCGCGATGCCCTGACCAAGGCTTGGACCAGCAAAGGCGGGGAGCTGACAGAAGACGTCCATAACGGTACGATGCGCGGTCTCTGGAAGTGCACTAACAGCATTTACAACGGCAAGCGTTCTTCGAGTTGGCTTTACCTCGAGGGAAAGACAAACGTCACCATTCTTTCGGGTACAAATTCTAAGCGCTTGCTCATCGATCCCGAGACGAAGAAATGTACTGGCGTAGAGGCCATCCTGCCTTCGGGGGAGACGCACAGCTTCAAGGCCAAATACGAAACCATCGTTTCGTCTGGTGTATTCGAGAGCCCCAAGTTGCTTATGCTCAGCGGAATTGGCCCCAAGGCCGAACTGGCCAAGTTCAACATCGAGACAATCGTCGACTCGCCACACGTCGGCCAGAACCTCCTCGACCACCCTATCCTGCCACACGTCTTCCGCATCGAAGACGGTAACGGATTCGACCAGCACCTCCTCAGGGCTGGTCTCGAGCACGACGCGGCGGTAAGTTCCTATCGATGGAAGAACCAAGGTCCTTATACTTCGGGTCTGCTCGAACTAGTTGGTCTCCCGCGCATCGACGAGCGGTTGATGAAGTACCCCGAGTACGTGGCGGCCAAAGAAGCCAACGGGGGTCTCGACCCGTTCGGACCCGCGGGCCAGCCGCATTTCGAAATCGATTTCGTGCCCATGTTCAGCGACGCGTTCCAGTGGCACATCCCGACGCCGGCCAAGGGGGACTACATGACGGTCATCGTGGACCTGCTGCGGCCGCAGAGCCGCTCGGGCACGGTGGAGCTCAACAGCGCCGACCCGCTGGTGCAGCCCAAGATCAACCTGAACTTCTTCGCCGAGGACCTGGACATCCTGGCCATGCGCGAGGGCATCCACTGGGTGGACGACGTGCTGATGAACGGCGAGGGCATGCGCGACATGATCCGCGAGGACTACCCGTGGCCGATGCCGCGGACGTCCGACGCCGCGATGGACAAGATGATCCTCGAGCGGTCGCAGACGGGCTTCCACCCCTGCGGAAGCACGCGCATGGCGCCGAGCATCCAGGAGGGCGTTGTCGACGGCAAGCTCAAAGTTTTCGGCGTCGAGAATCTACGGGTCATCGACGCGTCCGTCATCCCTGTGATCCCCGATTGTCGAATCCAGAACTCGGTCTACGCGATTGCTGAGAAGGTGTGTATTTCTTCTGAATGACCTCTTGTTTGAGCCTGTAAGCTGACTGAGTAATTCGCAGGGCGCGGATATGATCAAGGCAGAATACCCTGAGCTATACGCTTAGAGTTTTCCATTCCAAAGGATGGCATATCTGCCTTCTGAGTAATAGTACATGACATTGGGATATAAGGGATGGCTGATATAAGTGTGTGCTATTGATGAATCATGACTTAACAGACAATAACGAGCTTGATGAGAGGATGAGAGGAAGAGAAATAAATTCGGCTTAACTACCTACCTACCTAACCTAGCATGTCTTTGCTACTTTCTTTTAATTTCAATACTTGATAGTTCAATTTTTCTAATGCAAACAGGTAGTCTAATCTATCATAATGCCGATTTACCTTGCTTAGTGACGTTCCCAAGACGGTAGTATGCAGCAAGTAAACGGGATATTATTGGTTGTTTAATAATTCAGTGCAGTACAGAGTGTGCGACGATAGGGGACGACCTCAAATTTCACATTTCCTTTTCTCCGTCTGGAATTCTGATGATTCTTCGTAATTCTCTTTTGTGCCATAACGTTCTTTAAGACCTAGTATCACCTGATATCAAGCTTCTAAAGGGTATTATTATTATTATTCCTATTATTCTATGGCGTGGTAGGGATCACGCTGCAGACGCCTTAGCTTTCACCCGCATCCACACAGCCGGTAATACCGTCAGCATGGGTCACTCAGGTGGCTCAGTCGATAATTTTTTGATATGGAGAAGGATGATGCTTACTGTAACAGCCGGCTCGTTATTAGCCGATGATACAGGACTTTCAAATTTCCCTTGTTACCATGGGCGACAACCAGGAGGAATAATTCCCCTATGCAGGACGAAGTCTCCTGATGGTTCACTTCCCTAGCAGAATTCCGCTGGTAGATTATCGAGAATATCCACTTGACAAAATTACAATTACCTACGATTTAATTGGCTTAAAATTATCAATTGAACTAAATCTGAGCTTCAATAATAAAGCTACTTAATTAGGTACATACAATGAAGGTCTTGAAAGTCATACGGCTAGAAGGATGACTTAGCCAGCTGATAGTTGTTGATTTGCGGTCCGATCCATTATCGGTTCCCGGCCGAAGCCTTAAGATGAACAGACGAAGCAGGCCTTCGGCGACGACAGCGTGGAAGAGAGGCTGTGGCTCGTAGCGATAATGAACCGGCAGAAGGAATCCAATGGTGTCATAACTGCCACTATGGGGGGTATGGGGATGATTTTGTTTAATTCGATTTTCGCTTTGGTCTGTCCATTTTGAGAGGCGTTGACTCTGGGCGGATCGAGCGTTACTGAATCTGGTCAAGGCGTCAGGGCTTCGGTGACGGCCGTCGACACCACATCACCCCATCGTATCGTGATCGACCACGCAGAATCATCCCACCTCTAGTACCTCTTCGACTTACACGACGAGAAGACGGAAGAAACGACGTTGAATACAGACGAAATGGAGAAGCTTATAATGTCGCCGTTAAGCCTGTTGACTTCCACCATGTTTCATCACAGCCTGCAACACAATCAAGCTCATATATTATATTATATTACATTCACACACACACACACACACACATTCATAACTTTATTAGAAGCCAGATCAATCTAATTCGGCTTCCAACTTAAAATCAATAGGTATTGCATGTACCTTCATTACTCGCTATTAAGGACACCACTTCACCGTAAAGCCCCTGTCCACCCAATCAAAACAATGGCCAGCGTACACCCTCAAGGTCTCCGCCCGCATATGCCTGCAGCCGCCAGAGCTGTCGCGCCCGCAGCACCCAAGCTCGGCCCCGTATCATCAAGGTAAGGATGCAATATACTCCACTCCAACCCCTAACCTACTTAGGTACCTAGGTAGTGAGGGTGGTCTAGAATCTTTGTGGGGATAACTGTACGCTAACATTTGGCATTATTAGAATACTACCAAGCCTTGTAGTAATTGGTGTTGCTTATACCGTGGGCTCCTACGTCCGCTCGCAGCTACACCGCGAAGCCAGCACCATGGACCGCATCTTCTCGCAGCAGAACACCCCCGAAGTTGAGCAGGCGCGAAAGGCAGCTCTGCAGGTCGAAGCTAACGGTGACCCGCGAAACAACCTTCTCAACTTCCTCGGCTGGTCGCGATGATCGGGAAGAAGGTATAGCAGAGGAGGGAAAAAAGAAAGCTAATCAACTGGAAAGAAGACATGGGGATAATCATCTTCAAAAGGGGGATACTGGAGCGAATAAATTGCTTCAGATCTCCTAACTATTACTACGCACATATATATCCGCTTCGCATAGCTGGGGCGTTTCGGGAATTGCATCTATTTTTTCTTTTATTGACGGGAGGGAATACCAAAGATTATATACACCCATATGATGCGCCGGTATCATTCGAGATGGAGATACCTGGTTGCGACTTTGTATATGATATACCACATCTACACCTCGCACGAGAGCGGAATCGAACTTTCATTGATATTTTGTTAAACTACCTGGATGTTCGGGATATTTCCCCCGATTTTATGTGCTGGTCTTCTGTGAAAGTGACTTGAGCCTCATTGAGAAGGCACCCAAGCAATACGCCAACTTGTATGTATCTCATGCTATGTAATTATGCGATGTGACGCTTCCACATTTGCTCCGATCGTGGTAGAACAGTCTTCTCAGTGCAACTGAAACCTCTCCGGCTCCCGTTCCTTACCACCACTACCGCTGGGCTTGGAGGCCGTCGATTGGGGTACCGCGTGTCCGCTTGCCGTGACGGCATTGTCGTCAGCGTTCTTGCCTACACCAATAGGATTATCGGCCGCGCTGTGTAATGATGTGCCGCCGATTCCGCCGGAAGCATCTCGTAGCTTTTGGTCGGGGTTGGGCACCGACGGGATCGTGTTCTGCTTGCCAGCATCACCGGGAACTGCAATCCGTCCTTGTGTGAGTTTTATAGGCCACGAGGACGGGGAAAGAAAGATGAATGAAGTCCCAAAGGGAAAACAAGTGTTTACTTACTAGTAGTGCCGTCTTTGGCCATTTGGTTCAGATCTCCGCCTTCCTTGGACATTTTGGTTATTACGTTGGTATGAACTCGGGGTTTTGCTATGGATAATAAATTAAAAAGATCTAAATAGATGTATGGGAATGTCAATATTGGAGATTTCTTTCAGATCAAAGTCGAGGTGTTAATATATGAGCTATTGTTCTATAGGTAGTGTGAAAAGTAAACACCTTGATGTCGCTATTGTGATGTCACCATTATACCCCTTTCTAGCCTTTCTACGTCATGCGAACCAAGTAGTCGAAGGATGCGACGTCGTAACAGATGGAAATATGTGAGGAAACAAGCAAGAACCTACGTGGTACCTGTTATCCAGATTACTAAACACCGTTGATGATGGCCTTCCCGCTGGCCATAATGGTAAACCCCATACCCACGATCTCACTTACAGGGGTGTTGACAGGGCCACCGAATTCTCGAGAAGTTCTATAATCGTCATACAATCCGTTGAATGCCTTTTGTAGAACCAAATTACTATTATTATGTTTTTCTATGATCTTGTGATACGAATTCTAATCTGTATCCCTTGACCACAGCCCACTCAAAGCGCTTTAAGCAAGCCCTCGTGTTTAACAACCCAAGTCCCATCCTTAGGAAATCCTGGAGCATCACCCTCAGAGCCTTCCCAGCCAGCCGCCATATACCCGATCGCATAAAGAAAACTGCCACCACCCGGGAAGTAAGGCGGTGGTGAAGGATCTGAATTTTACTAGGGTCAGTTAACGTTCTCGATGAAAATGCCAGGATCGGCGGCAAGGAAGAGAACGACTTACTTGGACCAGACCGAGTAGGCATGCCTGCATCATCGAATGGCCAATACCCATAATTCGTCATATGGTAGATCGCGCGCTCAGGCTTGCCTACTCGCGCGGAGTTGATTGCGAGGACGGATCGTCCCCATCCACGGATATTCTCGTCAGTCCAGACCTCCCACATCTTATCAGAGGTCTTGAGGCCAACTTCCGGGTCGACCTGCACAAATTACGGGTTAGCGGTTCCTATTAGTTCCACGGGAGTTGTAGAAAGGGAAGCTTCTGTTAGGAGGTTACTTACGGCTGGTGTATCCGGAAGGATACCTTGGAGCATGATGACGCTTCGGGGGTCCTTGCTGAGCTTCGGGTCTTCCCACCACGAGCTGTTCAGCCCCGAACCCTCCCAGGGGATATACATTCCGTCGATTTGGGGCGGAGGAGCCAAGTTCTCTGCGACGGTACTCCATTTCTTCGGTACGGGTTGACCGAGCTTCCTTTTCCAGTCTGCTGCGGCGTCTAAACCCCAGCGCCACTTTAATACCAAGGGTCAGTGATCATTTATGTCCTTGCGTAAGAACCTCGGACGTCTTAAGGATCGTGGTTTTCCAGACAGCTCAAGTGGAAAACTTCACCCTAAAATATTTGAAATAGGAAAAAGGAGTTCCGGACGTTACTTACATATGCTATCTCATAAGCTAGATTGCGGGTCTCTAGCGGGAAAGAGTTCTCAGTAACACCTTTTGAAGGCGGACCAAGATCGTAATGCCCAGCCGTTTCGTTGTACCATGCGAAAGAGGCCATATAGTCCGCAGTCGCCGTGACAACACGGTCCCATTCCTCCAATGTCTGCCTGGTCGGCTTCGCTTGGTAGGCGAGGTTTGCCAAATACATGGGGTGAGGTTGCTGCCACATAAGATACGCTCTGGTCTCTCCAGGGGCGATCTCTCCTGTTCCGAGCTCTGTCATCTTCGGCCACCTAGCTCCCTCCCAGCCCATACGCTGAGTTCGGACTTTCGAGGTGGGCATTAGTTTCTCGTACATCGAGGGGAATATTCTGTCAAAGTACTGCTGTCGGCCCCAAGTGGCCCAGTGCGCACAGTGCCATACCACCATCTCGAGATGGAATTTCCCCCACCACCCGTTATAGACGAGACCACTCTCCTGGGGAATCTGGCCTGTACCCGCGCTGTTCACCCTCATGTAGTACTGCGTCATGATAATACGTCGTTGAAGCTCGGTGGCGTTGGGATTAGACGACTCGGTGAGATCCACGAAACCTCCTTCATTCCAGTATTGATTCCAGGCGGTAGGGTTGCGCCTCCGAATAGTCGAAGGGGAAGCAGGCAGTTCCAAGTCTAGAGAGAAATGAGCAGTGAACGAAATTGAAGAAGGAGAATGCTCATATCGGGACGAAGCCCCTGGCGATAGTGTGTACCGATGCGCTGTCACCGCGCTGGAGCCCTGAGGTTCGTTCCGCGTCAATGACAAGGGCGACCTGCAAGGCCATCGGAGATTGACGTAATAAGTAGTCTCTTGCATTTCGTGATATATATGAGCAACGCCATTTCGGGGACCATTGGGCGCTGTCACTATGGACGTCGTGTGATTCAGGGGGAAATCATAAGATCCCATGAAAATTTCGAAATCCGAGGATGCCGTTACATTATGCTTGGGGGGGTAAGGAAAGTCTAACTCGACTTGCAGGTCCCCGGTTGAAACAAGTTCCGAGTCGATCTGAAAGGCGACGGCATCGGTCTCGAAATCTCCTTGGGTTATCACCCTCACGTCTTTCCCGTCAACCTTGAAGGTTGAGGTGATAATGCCGTTCCACACGTCTAGCTCTTGTCGTGGCTCTGTAATTAGCGACTGCGGAAGGCTTTCGCCTTTATACTTGAGACCAATACGGCCCAGATTAATACGATTAGGGTTTGCGGTAAGCCATTTGGACACCTCTGGCAAATCAGGATCTTCCAAGTCGTATGAGATGTTTCTGCCGTGTGTCAACACCTCAACGCCGTGGTAGTCGCTGAGCTTTTCACTAGAATAAAGCTTGTTAGTTTGACGAGGACAAGGATCCCATGCCCGTTTTCACGTACCCGTTTGTCGGTAAGGAGTCATTATGCCAACCCCAGCTTGATAACGTATTGAAGGGTATGAACGTTTGCATACCCGTGTTGTCCACGTTGAAGGCAAAGTCTCCATTGCCAACCTGAAGAGGGGTCGTCCGGTTGGTTATTACCTCTGGTAGTGCAGAACGAACAACATTGAATCGAGAGACTACAGCATGCCTTTGATCATGTTAGTTTCCGTCGTCCCGGAGATACCGGCGATAGCGCTCACCTGTCGATTGCTGCCAAGGCCAATGACGGCAGCAGAGAAAGCAGGATGAAGGACGGCATAATGTGTCCGCTCCAAAGATCCCCTGAAGCCTCTGATGCTTCACCTTAAATTTACGTCGCATTCCGTTCATATTGGTATCTATTTGTAGTCTGTTTGGCAAGCTCTTCGGCGTAGACTTCCCCGAATTGCCCTGTCCAATTTCTTTAACTGGGACCCTAGTCCAGGTTCGATTCTGGGCATTTGGGGTAGACAGCTCATAGTCTGGGGAATGTGGGGAAGCTATCGTAGCTAAGCTATCAAAAGGCCCTGGTTTAGAACATGATATAGTAGAAGCTATATATGCCTCGAACATAAGCGAGGTGGCTACCCAGTCTATCGGGTCAGGCTCTACCCGGTGAAAACACCGAGCGACGCGAGCTCAGTTCACACGCCGGTTACCATGGCATCATAAGCTAACCTTGGATGTGTTGCGGAATTTGTCATCGACTATGTCTTTTATCAGCCGAAATACCCGCCATAATGTTAATCAGATGTAAAAAATAGTTGACAGAGGAGCTATAGGACACTAGAAGAGTCAAGACCTTTGAAAGCAAGTAACCGCTCATATCTTTCACTCGTTTTCTCTCTGCTTCGCAACCATGGTAACTCTCCCGCCTCTTAAGCCTCTCAAGACCATCGGGTGTAGTCAACAAGAGAGATTTACTGGGACTATTACGTTCGATTGAATACCTACCTAGTTATTTAACCGTCTAACTTAGTATCGACAATATCGCATCGGAATCCAGCCTTTATAAGGCGCATTTATGCGTATCCTGTCTCATTAATATCATAAATAAGGCAACGTAGCCCAAGGATAGAAAGGAACATATTTTAAATACATTAAATCATGGATAAGATCTCTTCGGCATTTGTGAAGACGGTCTCTTCAATTCGTTCAGCGTACTGAACCTCATTTCAGCCCACGTCTTGGCGCGTACGCATTCACATTTAAACATGTATTGTTTGCCACTCGGGTTACCGCTTAATTGTGCAACCAAGTCAAAGTCTTTTCCTTTGTTACTTAACCTGTTAAAAGTAATCACAAGGGATCAAACACCGGCCTTGAGACTCCCATGCCTATCAATTATCACCGCCTGATCAAGTCGATAAAGAAACGATCGGCTTTTACTATTTCTAGTGGCCATGCGTTACATTTCAAGTCCCTGGAAACTCGACGCATATACTCTATGGATTTACAAATATAGAACCTTCACATGTTCCTGAATAAGTCCGAAAACGTACCTTGCAGGTGATTACCTATTTGCCCCGATGACAATACTCTAAGGAAAACACCGAAAAAGCAGCTATGTTTTTTTCGTTGCAGTAACTGTAAATAGTTTAAGGCCGCCAAGGATCATGGGGGTCGCAGTCGATTCATTGGCTCAGCTACTCGCGTGTGCCTGGTCCTTTGTAATCCAACTTCCTTTTTCTCTCATGGCGACCGTTCTCTCTCACTTATTGACTTGCTTTAAGGCGAAACGATCGACAACTCACTCCTGCAGCCTGTTGTTAGCTTAGATGGGCAACGTTGCTTCAAAAAAGGGGTTATGTGCCTAGGTACATATTTCAACATGGACGCAACGACACGCGCGCTCGACTCATCGAGTCGTAGCTTGTCTACTCTTCTTTATTCTTACCAACGTAAAATTTGTATATAGGATTACTGGTATTTAAAATGACGAGATTATCGAAAATTGTTGCGGGGTCAGCACTCGCCCCTGTCGCGTCTTCTTTGAGCCTCAACATAAAAGATCAAGCCTCTATCAAGGAGACTGCAGCTCAAATAGCGAAGGGCCTCTACGTCTATCATGACCCTAGCTCGACAGCAGGCCAGTTTAAGCAACCCGAGCCTTGGTTCTGGTGGCTCTCCGGCTCGGCGTGGAACGGCTTGATGGATTATACTGTGTATACGGGCGACACAACCTACCAAGCCGATATCCTATCTTCGCTAGCAAAGAACGTGGGTCCCAACTATGACTTCGTTCCGATCGAACAGGAGTCGTGGGAGGCAAACGACGATCAGGTCTACTGGGTTTACAACGCTCTGACCGCGATGGAGTACAACTTCCCAGCTCTACCGTGTGAGAAATCTAAGACTGAGACCGGCGAGGATTGCGCCAACTCTTGGCTCGCCATCGGTACAAATGCCTTTGAGGACTTTGTGGCGCGATGGAACAAGGATAGCCAAACTTGTGGAGGTGGACTCAAATGGCAGTTCACTGAGACAGCGAATGGCTATTATTACAAAAACTCCGTGACCAATGCTGGTTTCTTCCAGACTGCCGCGCGACTTGCGCGGTATACCGGAAACCAGACATTCGGCGATTGGGCTACCAAGGTCTGGGACTGGTCTACGGGCGTCGGCTTCGTCAGTTCGGATTTCCACGTTTTCGATGGTGCGGGCGATGATAAGGACGCGAATTGTACGGCGATCAACAAGGATGAGTGGAGCTATAATATCGCCTCTTACATCCATGGCGCCGCCCATATGTATGCCTTTACCAAGAGTTCGACCTGGGAATCGAGAGTTCAGGGTCTGGTCCGCACGGCTCAGAAGACCTTCTTTGGACCTAATACCAACGCTACAGACGTGATGTACGAGCAGAAGTGTGAACTGGACTCGGCGTGCAACATCGACCAGACAAGCTTCAAAGCCAGCCTAGCACGTTGGCTAGGGAAGACGGCAGTATTGGTCCCCAGCTTGAAATCAGACATCAATACTTTACTCGAGGCGACTGCTCAGGGCGCTGCTTCTAGTTGCGCTGGCTATGACAATGCTACCTGTGGTGTGCAATGGTACACCGGCGGCTTCGATGGTCAGTCTGATCTGGGTGTCGAACTTAGTGCGCTTGAAGCCGTTCAGAGTCTTCTGGCGGAAAGCGCACCGAAGTTTGCGGTTCTCTCTTAAGGATATATCACGCATATTCTTTGCAAACTAAGAATCTTCCTGTATATATTCATCATATTCATGTACCATATGATATAAGCACGACATTATATGTCACCGTATATAGTGTATTAGTTTATCGAGTGGGATATGTCTCGGTACTTGGTTTATTTGCCGCACGTACGTGTCTGACATGGAAGAAAGTTTAATTATATGACACAGAACCTGCTAGACTTCGATACCTTGGCCTCAGTGACCATATTCAAACATTCCTAGACGACATAGTAGTATCTTGAACACTGAATAAGTTGCAGCTTAGTAGTTCAGTACCAGGCAGATAGAACCACTCGTATTAACTTAACACAACGATTAGGCACACTACTATACCAAAATAATCATTCATGTTTTAGAACCTAGTATCAAGCATGTCCTATTTGCCAAACCCACACAGGTGTATTCTCGCCCCGTATCACTAGGTGGACGTGGAACGTATACAACATCCGAATCGTGCTGCAGAGGACTTTAGGCTTGAGCTCTTGAAGCCAATAACTAGGTACCTATCTTAAACATACCTTCGGAGAGTATCCTTTGTTCTAGAACCCTTATCTCAGCCCGAGGCATTCTGTCAGTTACACTTACATTCGTACAATGTAGTTCGGGAATAGTTGGGCCCGCTACAAGTTATTCACTTCTGGCGTGCGCAACCAGCTCGGGACGTTGTGTCTGACTCTGCTTGCCAAGAGATATCCAGTAGAACTCGAGATCTTCTCTCTTGGCCCCCATCTGCGAGTAATATATTGATGCAGAAACCTCTTATCACGAGTGCGCGTTCAAGCATGAACCGGACCACAATCGCTATTTTTGCGACCTATCAAAATTTCTCCTTATAGGTCTCAGGGGGTCTACACGATATTCTAGATTTCTAGACCTGTGGCTTTTAATCCCTTAGGTAGGTTACCACTCCCTGGATTGATATGCAGCCCCTCCCTCATGCAGGAATGGGCGTCCACTCGGGTTACATTTCGACCCTCTTCCGCTCGTCGAGTTTCTAGCCTCGGAATGGTATTCCGTTTGACTGGACAGCCCGTTCAGATCTTTGGTTTTTTCTGCAGGCGAATCACATTTCGAATGAAACGCAATGGTCGGTACATATCCGACAATTTCAGCCTCCTCTTATGTACCCTATGTAGGTAGGTACCTACGTATAGGTGGACCGGCAAGTAAGTATACGGTCTTAGACAACTTGTCAGCCAGTTTTGGATTTAATCTCAGCAACAAAGTTTAAGATACGTATCTTTAATCCGCTATCTGCGGCCCGGCCCCGACAACTATATACTTTGCCTGGCTAGTTCCAGAGGCGCTTTCATAATCGATTACTAGTTTATCGTTACCGGATTGGTCCAAGCCACATCATGCAACTATGATGTCTGTATGATCCTGTGGTGTTTCCCCGCTGAGGATGAATACCTATAAGAACGGATAGCTACATGGTTAAAAGGCTCATGACCACGACAGGTATAATCTCGCCGACTCGTACTATCAAACTTCAAGCAGACTTTTCGGCCTCCTTGAAATCCACATTGCCAATGTGTCTTCCGTTGATGTCTCACAAGCCAAGCCCCTCCATAATCAAGTATGGTATTGTCTGTGAGGCTCTACCAAAGCACGCAAGTAACTTTGTATCTTAGACATCTATAATCCCTTAGGTATTATTCGTAATAGCAATATAGTCTCGAATATCAAACTAGTCAAGGGGGATAGTACTATGGGCTACCTTTCCTGTGGCCAGACATCCCCGCAAGGCTAGGTAGGTACCTAGGCATTCCAACATATTAATTCGCTCTTTGCTTCTTCGCATGGCTTGCCCCCAAGCCAGTTACAGGAATTATACCTTTCGATATCGGAAATTGTGCAAGAATGCGTGGTATTTTCCCCCCACTGTCTTGTTCTACGTCGTTAAGACACCCGCATTACACAAATACGACCACGGGATCTAAGGTGATTGACGAGTGCCGAGATTGTGGCTTGAGAACTAGAATTTGAGATAATGTCGTGGAAAGGAAGCAATCCTCGTCATTCCCTGTGGTGAGATCTGCCCTTAGATAGCGTTTGATTCGTGCACCTTCCCGGTCGATGCCCTACCGAGGTGTTCTGGACTTCATAGTAGATCGACATTAGCTTTTCCAGGGTTCAGGAAGTACCTATACGGATTCTCGAAGCTATTTCTTATTCCTTGTGCTCCCGTCCATCACTCCATGCACAGAGAAAGTGTCTACCTACCTAAGTACTTATAGTCGCGTTTGCCAGCAATGAGCTTTCGAACTACTTATGTTTTCATCTGGATAATTATAAGATTGCATATGAGAAGTTGACTGATACTCATACTACCGAGCACTATCGGTTATGTTTACCAAAATGGGATCGGCCGATAGCGACAAGCTCTCGAATAACGAGAAAGCCACTATAGACCATGTTGAGGATGTTCTACCTCAATATACCGACAAAGAGTATAATCGTCTAAAACGAAAGGTGGACAAGTATCTTCTCCCGCTGTAGGTTTACATCTACTCCCACTCTCAACAGAAAACCCAAAACTATGAAACGAGTTCATTACAAGTAATTGCTAATTCCTATCCCATAGCATGTGGCTTTGCCATGGACTCCAGCAAGTTGACAAGGCCTGCGTCGGTACCCAAGCTACATTTGGGTTACGTGAAGATACGGGCCTTGTCGGACAGCAGTTCTCGTGGCTAACAACAGTCTTCTATCTTACTTACATGTGCTTCGAGATCCCGTCCATTATCCTGCTGCAGCGATATTCAATGGGCCGGATCCTATCCGTTTACATTGTGTGCTGGGGATTTGTCGTACTGAGCATTGGGTTCGCCCAGAATTTCGTGCATCTTGTTACGCTTCGAGCGTTACAAGGAATGTTCGAATGCTCAATAAGTCCTGGGTTCCTCTTGGTTGTGGGCACTTGGTATACCACGCGAGAACATCCCTCGCGCTCCTTAGTCTTCCAAAGCGGTTATGCTGGAGTAAGCATTATCACCGACTCGATAAATTATGGCATCGGCACGGTTACCGACAAGCACCCGGATTTTCAGGCTTGGCGCTATATGTCCTTCGTAAGTTATTTAATGGCGAAAACGAAACATAGGGCTAACAGCGAT
This sequence comes from Daldinia sp. EC12, assembly GCA_002120325.1. NCBI lineage: Eukaryota > Fungi > Ascomycota > Sordariomycetes > Xylariales > Hypoxylaceae > Daldinia > Daldinia sp. EC12. The sequence goes on from KZ112996.1 coordinate 33,618, forward strand.
ATCAGTTTCTCGGTGGTCTTACCATTGTTGTAGGACTATCCTGCTTTCTCCTTCTCGGTACCCCGTCAGAGGTGCGCTGGTTGTCCACAGAGGAGAAAAAGATAGCCACAGCTCGGATCTTGTCCAATAACACTGGTCATGATCGAACGGGCATCAAAGACTGGAAATGGGGACAGGTTAGAGAATGTCTAGGAGATCCTATCGTAGGTCACTCGAGCTATCACTCGTTACTTTTAGACTTCGGGAAGCTGACTTGGAATACCCAGTTCTGGGTAGCCGGGGCGAACGCCTTCCTAGGATCGGTTCCCAACGGCGCGCTTACGGCATTTTCTGGGATATTAACAACGAGCTATGGCTTCAGTCAGTATTCCTGCCGACAATACTAAGTATACATTGGACTGACTCTTATGATATAGCTAATCTGCAAAATATCCTCTTGAATATACCGAAAATGATATTCTCGGTGCTATTCTTCATATCAATCGGATTACTAGTTACGAGGAAGAAGGGCTTTCGCTTGTAAGAAACCAGAGATCTTAACTCATACATCATCTAATCAAGTACGCCTCTAGATGGACCATGGCGTTCTCTTGCCTCCCACCCATAGCTGGATTCCTCATCATGGCCCTACTTCCCAACGAACCACAATACAAATGGACAAAATGGGGCGGACTCTTCATGACATCTACTTATATAACAGGCACATTCTTTTCATGGTCGCTAATACCGTCAAACATTGCGGGGCGAACGAAACGAACCGTCGTCTCCTCGATCACGTTTGTAGGCTATTGCGTGGGAAATATGACCGGGACCCAGATCTTCCAGGCAAAGGACGCAGTACGTATACTTGAGATACGATGATGAGTTACCTAATACTTACTAACAATGTGCAGCCTCGATATATTCCGGGGACCATCGGCTGCGTTACATGTTTGGGGCTTCAAATGCTAATGATCCTTTTGTGGAGGAGTATCCTGGTCATGCGCAACAGGCGGAGAGATGCGGAGATGCGTGAGATGGGGATGTCGGAAGAAGATCGAGACAAGGCTGGCTTGGAAATGGGCGAACGAGACCATACCGATCTTGAAAACCCCTATGTAAGTCCCACGACATCTACAGGAGTCTATCTACCTGTAATATATTGCTAACGTATCATATAGTTTCGATACGTAACGTAGTGAAAGCAATACACTAAGCGAATATCGCATTTTATAACGGCGTTGGGAGTAGTACCGCTATAAATAGGTGGTTTGGTTCGCTTAACCCCGTAAGACGTATGCCGAGCCGTCGCATTCGTTACCACCGGGAACTTTTAAAGGTTATAGGAAATATTTCCGAATATGGAAAAAACCAATATCGATAGCCTATACCATAATAATTGCTTCGTTCACAAGGATGGAGAGTTTCGTCGTTTGGTGATTTAATAATTGTAGCCGTAAACTCTCCATGACCAGAAAAATTCGGAAACAATTGGGGGTTATCCTTCGCGTCGCGAAATGTCTCCGATACTGTATATGTATGTCGTTCAGCTCGATGTAGTGCAGGGAACTCATGCTTTTTTTTATTTTGCTTTTTTTCCAATGTAGGTAAGTAGGTACCTAACGTATAGAGTGGCTAATATTTAAGACCATTACCCCTCGATTTATCTGTCAACCCTTTTGCGGTTGCGCCGGTCTCATGTCGTCCAACACTTCCCAGTCGCCCACGATGCATGTCGTCAACGTGACTCGAGATACATTAAGCCAGGTATCTGAGAAATTTCATTTCCAGAAAAACGCCTCCGCGTACGAAGAGAATGCAGGCGCTACTAGTACTCGTCTTGCCGCAGCCGCGTTGTCTCACTTACCACTGCCAAGCTATTCTTCGTCAAGCCACATCCTGGACTCGGCAGCTGGCCCTGGCATCGTAACGAAGCTCCTACTATCGCCATCGCCAGCAGATGTCTCAGTTCCTGGATTGCCGATTTCCCCGCCGCCGCGCGTTACTGGCATAGACCTTGCTCCCGCTATGGTGGAGCACTTCAAGGCAAACAAAGCCTCCCTAAACTGGACCACAGCCGACGCCTACGTCCAGGACTCGGAAGATCTTTCCAGATTCAAAGACGCGGAATTCGACGCCGTCGTTATGAATCTGGGGATATTCACCCTTAGCGATCCCGCAGCAGGCGCCGCAGAGATGTACCGGGTGCTTAAGCCTGGCGGCTACGCGGTGATCACGACGTGGAAGACTCGACGGGCTGTTGAAATACTTCAGGGCGCGCTAGACGCTATTCGACCAAACAGCTGGCTAAAACCCATGTATATGCCCCCAGAGTGGCTGACGAAGGAGAAGCCCACAAGCATCATGGCGGCTGGTGGGTTCCCTAGCGATCAGATTGAAGTATTTGAAGCTGAGCCGAACTGGGAGTGTGGCTCCGGGGAAGGAATTGTTAGAGCGCTAAGCTCACCGATGTGGACGTCGAAAATCTTTGAGGGATGGAACCAGGAAGAAATAGACCGTTGGGATGGTGAGATACGAAAGCAGCTACGTGATACCGAGAGGGAGACGGGAACCGTGGAGATGTCGGCTTGGATTTGTGTCGCTCGGAAAGTTTGAAGGGATATTGTGGCGAAGGTGGTATTTTTTGGTATTTATGAACTTACGATAACCCGCGTATGGCATCAATCTTGATATTTTACCTTACCTAGTGATTTTATACGATACCATCATAAAATTGTGAAATCGGCTCGTCGGTTAGTCGGCGGTAGAATATTAACCCTGGAATGGAGTTTTTTCTAAGGATTTCCTATGATTCAACCCCCGAGCTTAACAAATACAGGTTTACCGCCTTAGTAAGTCCAGCGTTGGATTATTGCTTCTTTTTCCCACAGTTGTTCTGGTTGGCGACTTTTCTAGACCTCGCGCACCGTATAAGCTCCAGGGGTAAAAAGTAAAGTCGAATATAATACGGCTAACTGCAGTTGAATAACGCAACATAAATATTTTAACGCGACTAAATTTCTGTGGTCGGGTAGGGAACTAGACGCGATAACCCGTGATTTTGAGATTAGTACGGGAAAACTGTTGGGTCTCATTCATAAGAGAAGTCCGTTGCTGAACATATAGTTTATCTTACTTTCACGCCTCACCTTTCCGTCCAGCTAAGATGTTCATAAAGAAATACTCGACAGTTGATTGTATTCCGAATATGCAGTCTTCAGCTCGCGTTCTTTAGAGATATTTACGCAAATATAAGAGGCTGAAGCGGCTTAGCTCGTTTTTTATGTTGATGACCCCGTAAATAGTTTATGCTTAATCCTTGGTTCCCCGGTAATGCTTAGTCCATAACCGAATAAGGCCGGGGTTAGCGGCGTGGAGAACGGGCTACGGGGCCTATGGGGTAACATTAACGCCCCGCAGTTTCCCTTTCCCTGTCGCCTGCTCTTGCATCTCTTGCAACAGTTTACCTAGGTAAAGTACTCTCGTACCGATTGGTATAAGTCTTAAATACTTCCTCAACCGGACTTCATCATGAACTTTTGAAGATCGTCATCTCATGTAACTTTATTCCTTATTCATTCTATACCAATACTCTACCTCGTCCACCATAACCCTATCAAGAAAATCTCGTGAATTCACTATACAGTCTAGCCTAGTTTAAACATTCGGGCGGAGTTGTGATTTTCATTGAGTATATCCCTTTTTTTACTAACATGTCTGGACCGACGTCAAGGTTGAGAAACCTCCTGGGTCACCTGGGACCGGCTACCCCAAAGTCGCCCGTTGGCATTGAACATACACATCACATCCACCAACTATCCCCAACATTCTTCTTAGAGAGGGCCGCTGCTATCGAACCCGACGCGCCCGCTATATATCACGTCACAGCCAACAACAAAGTCTTGAGGAGGCCGTATAGCGAATTCGCGGATCGTGCTAGAGGATTGGCGTACTACCTTCTAAAACACAACTATAAAAGGGTCGGTGTACTAGCGACTAACACGCCTGCCTTTCTGGAATCAATTTTTGGGATTGTGGCTGCTGGCGGGGTTATCGTCCCTGTGAATTATCGGTGCGTAACTCCGAAAATCCATCTGTCCCCTTTGACCTAGAGTGTGCTCTGAATGCTAACAACTCCGTAGACTAAAGCCCGATGATATCACTTATATTTTTGACTTCGCTGAAGTAGATTCCATTATCGTGGATAATGAATATTTGCCCTTATTAGACGGCTTTAAAAAGACCCACCCCAACGTACCTTTTATTGTTGACTTGGTGAGCATATGGCCGATCTATAAAGAATATTCTATATCCTACTTTGAACAAATCCACTAACCGTCCCAGGACACCGATGCGACTGAGGGTGAACTCTGTGGACCATTCGACGAAGCGGTGCTGGAAGGGTTGAAATATGACCAAGCACGGGGCAACAAAGGATGGCCTGGTCTGCATGTTCAGGGCGTCCACGAAGATGATATGATCGCCATCCCATTCACGTCAGGGACAACCTCGAGACCAAAAGGATGCGTCTACACCCACCGAGGCGCATACCTTGCAGCACTGGCCAATGTGATCGAATCAGGATTGAGCCCTGATAAAGGGAGGTGTAAATATCTATGGACACTGCCGATGTAAGTCCACCTACTCTAGAAGATGGCAATTTCGTTGCTAACAAGTCCAGGTTTCATGCCGTGGGCTGGACGTTTCCGTAAGTTTCATTAAACAGGCATCTCCTTTGAACTCAGGGGCTTACACATATTGTAGGTGGGCCGTAACGGCTGCTCGAGGCACACATTATTGCCTTAGGAGAGTTGACTACCCGTTAATCTGGAAGCTTCTGAAGGAAGAAGGCATCACCAATTTCAGTGCAGCACCAACTGTAAATACTCTGCTCTGCAACTCGAAAGAAGCAGCCAGGTTGCCACAGCCTGTAAAGGTCACCGTAGCCGCGAGTCCACCAACGCCGCACCTTTTTAAGCAAATGGTATGAGGCATGGAGGTCCCGCCTATCTCCTGGATTTACTAATAATCAACCTTATTAGACCGATCTGAACCTACACCCCCTTCACGTATATGGCCTAACAGAGACGTACGGTCCCATAACGAAGGGATACCACCTCCCGCAGTGGGACGAGCTTCCGGAGTCAGAACGATACGTCAAGATGGCTCGCCAAGGCCACGGTTTCATAACTAGTCTTCCCATCCGCATCGTCAAGACCGATCAGCCGGAAGGCGTTCTCGTCGACGTCGCCAAAGACGGCAAGGAGATCGGCGAGATCATTTTCTTCGGAAATATCTGCTGCAAGGGATACTACAAGGACCCGGAAGCTACGAAGAAGCTTTTTGCGGGTGGCGCGCTGCATTCCGGCGATTTAGCCGTGTGGCACCCGGACGGAAGCGCGCAGATCCAGGACCGGGCTAAGGATATTATTATCAGTGGTAAGTTTACCACTCTTTTCCGTCTCCAGAAAGGCGTTTTATTCGTATTGCGTGAATACTAAATAAACATGCGCGCATATAAAGGCGGCGAGAATATTTCTTCTGTGGCGCTCGAGGCCATGCTAGTCCAGCACCCCGACGTCCTCGAAGCAGGCGTCGTCGCCGTGCCGGATTCGCACTGGGGCGAGCGACCTAAAGCGTACGTGACGGTGCAAGAGGGGAAGACGCTAGACCCGCAGGAGATGATCAACTGGGCTCGTAACCAGAGCGCGATAAGCAAGTTCATGATTCCACGAGAAGTCGAGATAGTCGAGGAACTCCCCAAGACGAGTACCGGCAAGATCCAGAAAAACGTGTTAAGACAGTGGGCGAAGACGGGAAGGAAGTGAATAAGAAAAAAAAGAATCGAGTGCGCTTCGAGGGAAATGCTTGAAAGATAGAGCGTCTCTAAGTCGTGAGCGAGCGTGGGGTTATTAGGGAGTCCGTGCAATTGCAAAATCGTCCAAATCACGACTCAACCCAAAACCAAAAGGCTGCGAGGAACATTTCGGAGCTACTCTGGCTGTGGATAGAAATAAACTTAGATATAAATATGTAATCGAACACGATTAGCAGTCTACACACTTCTTTGACTTAATTATCTAACTTGACGTTAGCAAAGGGGCTCTTCGATAGATTAACGACGTAGCACGACGTCCTACAGCCCGTAGATTCTACGTGTGCGTATAGTGGGTTCTCTTCGGATGGGTAGCCGGAACTACCGCAATAAGACCCAACCGCCAATAGCAAACTTAGCGACGTGGGAAGATGTAGGGACCTTGGCAATCCCAAATTGTCTCGGTTGTTGCCGTCCTGAGCGCCGAAGGGGACGGGTTATGAGATCATACGAGACAATTTATCTCCTTCCATCTGATTCGACCTAGTATCCCTCGACCTTGAGCTAAGTGGCTAACAATTTAAGGGTAATGCTATACGAACCCCTGTAATATTTCACCGAAAGGTTCCATGGAACTGGATTCCCTTATACTTGCTCTAGTTGTTGCCTGTTTTATTAATGCTTCCATCCATTTTAGGGGTGAAAAAAAAGGAGGCCTTCTATGCTAACATTTAGGTAATTACTAGATAAAAAGACTTCGTTGTAATAATTTGAAATCGAGTTAACCCAGTCAACCCCGACAACTTATCGCTTGGGGCTTTAAGAAATACCTAGATAAACGGCCATTTGGGGCTCTTCTAATAGTATATTATTCGTCTCCCGGGGTATCGGGTATCATAAGTCCTTATTTGACATTGCCGTCCAAGTACCTCGCACGCTATTTGAATAGCTCTTCAGGTAGGGAAAATACCTTATACGTCTGCATATCATTCCCAAGCAGACAGACTCTAATGGGTACTCTGTCACGTTCGGAACTAGCTTCTTTGACTTCCATCCGAGCCGGTACAAAGTTCGATTCGCATGGCATCACTGCGTTCCTAAATGCGCTGGTAACTTGGTCATCGCTGAGGATGTGAGGCGTTATTTCGCCCCCTGAAGTATATGGTTGATACCCTAATTCATCGGATTTGTGCGGCACTCTAATAATGCGTAGCGGCTGACCTACTGGGAGTTAGTGACATTGATATAATATCTGAATTAATTGGCTCAAATTACCATTTTGAGCCCATAGGACGAGAAGGCTATCGTCATAGAGAAATTTGAGGTCGATGATATCCCCTTCGCCAAGGACCATGCACGAGACTTGAGTTGTGGCAGAACTGCTGATTCCATTCAGCACGCTCATGGTCGTTCGGAAAATGTATACTACGAAAAGGGTCAGCTATGTCATGAATATTCTTGCTGCTGGTTCATACATCTGCGCTTGTCGCTTTCCGTTGTTAGAGCTGTGTATGTTGGTGCCTGGGGTGTGTCCTGAAGGTGGGCATCAGTATTGTATGAGCAATGACTTAGATATGGACATACCGAATTAGATAGAGCAGACATCATGACATCAAACTTCGAGATACTACTGGGTAGCTCGAGAGCCGTTGGTTCGCCAAATCGCACGCTTCGCTTCTCGGCCTCAGCGATGCCTTCAAAGATGGCACTAGCCTTCCCCTCCAAATATCCATACAGGAATTCGACCTGGCTGAACACATCATCATCAATTTGTTTAGTGTCCTGTTTATTGAGCTGTTTACCAAGGAGCTCTAATAGAGAACTCCCACTTTCAGCCTTTTGGCGACCTCTTTCTACATTTTCTGGTGAGACGTTGCTGAGGTGGTTTCGTAAGGGACTCGCGGCCATATACTGTTGGATATATGCGAGTACTTTTCCATGTTCCATAGTTGCCTCTTTCTCCGAGAGCTCCTCTACTGCTGACGGAGCTGCCAGTCTGTCGATCTCGTGCCGGAGCCAGATCGAAAACGACTGAAATAGGTCCAGCTCTTCCATAACGATTAATAGAATCTTGTTTCCTACTAGCATCAAGCAGGATACGATATCCATAACTCTGGTGATCTGCGCGCTGGTAAATCCGGGCTCTTCCTTCGACTCGTGAAAGCGCGCGATCCCGAGTAGACGGCTAAGAATTATACCCACGCGCTCGAGTGCCGGGAGGAAGTTCTCATGCACCAGACTGCGAAGGGCATGGAGGCCCGACAAAACGGCTTTATCCCACCGTTTATGGCCCTATGCTGCTCGTTAGTCCCGTAATTCTAGATAATCTTTCTGGTGGAATGCATACATACCCGTTCCGCTAACTGGTCGACTAACCATTCCTTGACTTCTGGGAACGTATGGCCAGTTACCACAGAATGGTACAATGCCTGCCCGATGCCCATCTCGCCGTAGTTACCAGACTCACGTAGCGTCTCACTTATACTATTTAAAAAACGAGTTGGAAGCTCCCGAGTTGACTGCCACTCGTGTATCATGTGTATCTGGACTTGTTTCACATATCTCAACAGCTTTTGTAGCGTAGTTGTTTTTGACGCTAGCAAAGACAAATTCTCGGGTGACGAGTGTATGAAAGTCAGGTCTATAGGTACGAGATAGGTAGTTGTCGCCTTAGCTTCTCTAGACGGTTTAAATACGAGCATATGTGTCGAAGAGTTAGGATGGGAAGCATGGTGACATAACTGTAGGGTAACGTTCTTCCCAAGAAGTGGCGGTAGAGAGTACTTAAATGTACCAATAACAAAAGAGTTGTATATGCTGACGTGGATTTGCCCATCGTCGGTACCTACAATCATGACATCGACGTTATCGCTGTCATGAGGAGTGAATGGTTGGAAAAGGAACTCTAGCGACGCCCTCGTGGTGAATACGAACGAGTCGTCCCTCAGGATTTGTTAGCTCAACGGTCAGAAGGATGAACCTGATATTACTTCTTACCCTGAGCCCCCGGATGCGGGTAAAGGACTGAGCTTTGGTAGGGCGCTCTCGACCTCAAGGAAAGTGAGCTCCCGAGGGAGGTCCACAGCAGTTTTACTATTGCTTGGGAGGAGGTCGTGAGGTATAATATCCTCCCAGGATATAGCAGAAGATGTAGGTGCTGAGTTATGGCGCTTCCCTGCATTATTGCGAGCCCAGCCGATGCAGGTGATTCGAGACTTGCCCGCCTCGCATACTGGCATCTGGTGGACGGCCTTGTTCGTCTCTAAACCCATGAGCCTCACTACTCCATCACTCCATCCCACTGCCAGAAATTGTCCTGATACGCGTTAGTTTATGAGCTACGATTCTCATGCGGAGGTGAAAGCAGCTCACCATCAGCTTTCCAGCGAAGAGCTTGGACAGTGTCCCGCTCGCCACGTTGAGTACTTTTAGTAACAGCTTGGCCATTTGACCGCCATATCTGGAGCGTTCTCGACCCAGCCGCACCAGCAAAGAGTTCGATAGTCGGGTTATAAGTGAGAAGACCGTTGTGCGGCTTAGGGTCGAGACGTAAGTCGTTGCGAAGAGTCAGCTCAATTGGTTCAGTCATGGCTGTTCCTAAAACTAAGAAATCTCAAAAAATCCGGAGGGGTTCTAATCATCGCGTAACATTTTTGCGGGTTGGCGTTGTTATTCAGAAGGGCATTTCTCTTGTTATTGCTGCGATTTTGTTAAGGTTAGTGAGATCACAGTGCGCTTGAACGGTGTAGAAGCTGCTTAAGCACCCCAACTCGAAGTGCACTATATAGTACATCTAGAAAGGGTACACTGTATACACAGCCTATAACATTTTGTACCTAAACTTTGGAAATCTACAAAAGAATAAAAATTAAAAGCAGCACTTTTATATCAGGTAGGTTCATATTTCAAGAATATAGGTAATTAATGACATCGTTCACAATCAATTAGCATGCTCTATCTAGCCATTGCTCTATATAACATCATGTCTCAACCCCTTTTGGTGGCCGTTGCTCCATGCTGAATTCATTACATCCTGCCCAGGAATCGTTACTCGACCAAATAGTTATCAGCTACAGACCTGATGTCTTTCGAGAAGGTCACTTCTTCATTCTCCTCCACCAATGAAACAGATGTAACCTATATAGATTGTTAATATGATGAATAGGTCAAATTGCGTGAATATGGTACTTACATCAACATCGATGAAAGGCGTCGTCTTCGAAAATCGTACTTGCATAGGGAAAAACTCGTTTTCATCATCCGCCTGCGCGTCGAACTCAAACGAGCCGTTGGGGTTGTCATCACTGACAGTTCCGATGTTCCATTCAAGACTATCACCGGATACTTCATAGGTAGCATCGAAGCTAGACACGGATGGTTCGCTAGTGACGTATGGAATGACAACAGTTACATCTTTTAGGGCGTCGCCTCCGGTAAGTTCATACTCGACCGTTATCGTGAAGTTTCCGGACGAGCCCTTGTTCACCCAGACGGTGAAACTAATAGGTAGGGCGCTCGTGTCATCCGTCTTCGGTGTAGCCCGCCATCTCAATACACCAACAGCATTGTTGACGGGGAAGCCGCGGGCAACGTTGCTCATCTGGATGGTCTTGGAGCTCGTAAAGAGGCCACGGTCGACGTTAGGATGCGTGCGGAACTGGGCGCCGTGGGAGGCGTTTGCAGTAAGGTTGAGCTTGATCTTGGTCAAACTGGGATCCGAGATTCTCAAACTTAAGTCGCCGCTGACGGCTAGGGAATTTAGAGAACCATCCCTCGACAATTTAGCGTTGATAGCTTCGTTGATAGTGACGTGGATCGCATCACGGTCCAAAGTCGAAGAGATTCGTGGGGCGGCAGGCTCAGCAGCCGGAGTAGGAGCAATGGGCACTAGGGGTGATTCGTCTACTTCGGCTCCCATGTCTCCTCGGACACGCTCAAACATATCTGTGGTCTTAGACTTCTTACCCAACTGCATTCCCTTGCCCTTCATAACCGTTGTCCTGAGTCTATGTTAGTCTAGTACCTAATAGTCATATGGGCTTTCGTACTTATGAGTCTTGTTCTTCTCAGCTTCGTAGGTATCGTAGGTGTCTGCAGGTGTAGGACGTGTGGGCGGTGTATAAGTTGGATATACCGGTGTTCGAGGTGCACCAGGACGGCCCATTCGCGCGGATTCCTTTCGTTGCAACTCCAGTTGCTTGGCCTTTCGTTTGCGCTCCTCGGTGGCTTCCAATTCCTTGTTCTGTATAGGTGTCAGTAGAGGGAATTCGGGGTTCGGGTAGGCAGAGAGCATACTCTTGCAATAATCTCCTGGATGCGCTCTTCGTGACTCTCCATTTCCAAGAAAGTCTTGATTTGACTAATCGTCAGGTTTTCCCTGTAACCAAGCGAGACCAACTCGTCAAACGCGCTGAGTAGTTCATAGGCATTCTTCAATATTTCCCTCTCGTCCAAGCTTCTGCAAGTGCTAGTAACTACCTGTGCAAACAGGTGGAGGGAGTCGATATCTTGCAAGATGTTGGACTGTCGGTTGGTGATGAGGACCATGTAGAGCTCATCGAGGGGTTGGTAGACGAAGCGAACATTGTCCTGCTCTACGGTAGTGTGCTGGGTACCAGAGTCGGCAAGTTTAGGAAAGGATGCTAAGAGGGCTTCGATTCGCGATCTGGGCATTTCTCGGAACTGCCTCGAGAGGACAGCTTTCCCGCCTCGAGTACATATGGATGCGGCTAAGACGACCTAGTATAAGTTAGATATATCATGATCGAATTGAATTTGGATACCAGGAAGGAGTCCATACCATCTTGTCTGCTGTGTTTATGTTGCGTCTGCAGAGATGTGGAATTTCTGCAGAACAAAAATGAATTAATATTGCTAAATAGAGAGAGGTTATGCCGCCAAATTGGAAGTTGGTATTGCGCTGAGGCTAGTAGCTGTCCAAAGATCAAGATCAAGCCAATTCACTGTAGGTACATGGAAAATGTGGTGCCCCTTGTCAAGCCACATGTCTGAATGAAACGTGAACATTAACAGCTTCTACATAATTATACTATGTACATAATTTATGCCGACATTTATCCAGCTGAGTGCCCAGTATCAAAGGTTACTAAGGTAGGTACCTAGGTACATCTTACCTGCCTTTAGATAATGTACTTTGTACCTGATCTAATTGTGCACTGAGCAGCTGCGGGAGTTGCAGCTGTCAAGCAGGTGGGGTCTTGTCAAACCTAAATTTACCTAATGCTTCTCCCGTCAAGGCGTGCTTTTGTCAACCTAAAAATGATGATTACTTGAACGTGCTTTAACTTTTAACTCACTTTCCTTTCAAACTCTCGACGTTTTACTTTTCTCTTTCCATCACGACCTATTGGCCTCATTTAATATCACAGCTATGATATGTTACAAACCAACGCAACTTTAAATTTCTAGGTTTTTTCGACTAGTTATTGTGCGTCATATTCTCGACATATTTCTTCGACGAGGAAGCACGTCCGTCCTTTCCCATTCCGTACATTTCGTAAATCCCGCCTGAACTACGCGACGTGCATTTCGCAATCACCACGATATTCTTGTTACCTCGGATTCATCAAGTCAAGAACTACGGTGTGCAACTATTACGTACTTTCCTACGTATCCTAATATTCCTGACCTGTTCCCGTCATCCAACACCCCCAACGGTTTTCCTACCTACTTCAACTAAGGATTACAGTCTCCAAGGCTGCTTAAGACCTAACCAAATCCTACGTCACAACGCGTCCATCGCATTTACTATATTTACCACGATCTCGTGGCAATTTCAATCTTTTGATGGGTGAACCTGCGATTTACCACAAATGATCTCTACTTTTCCAGAGGTTATTTACATTATCTACTCCGTTCACTATCAATCCTTGAACCTCTAGCCCCGGGTACGCCTCATAGTAGGACCACAGAGCGCAGAGAAGAATAGTGGCAAACTATTAGGCCTCTTTCAGAATTTCCGACCGAAGGTGTGCACCACGTTTGCGAAGCTATTGTGACAAATTATTGTAGCCTTGAGGTGGGCTCTAAAACATTGAGTCGAGGAAGTGGAGTGACAGCCTCTTTCTTTCCGGACAAAGATATCCTTCACCGGCTTTCCAAGCTGCTTTGTTCCGTACGGACTTACCTTTCTTGCCATCCAAACCCTAGTGCATATTACCCTCCTAAGAAATTGGTTAACCCACGCGGTATACCAATCTGACAGATCAGAATATACTCTTATTCCCTTCCTAGGGATCTTTCTATTGGGTCCTGCTTTGGATTCCCTCAGAGGTAGCCTTGCATTCAAGCATTCCATACAAAATGCCTGGGGAAGAAATGGAGATAACGACCGATTTCGGTCATGCTGGATTTGGAGAAGACATCGACATAGATCTAGATTTCGCCGTCGGACAACCTGATGAGGATATGGAACTAGCAGATTTCGACCAAGTCCAAGAGATTCCGAATTTCAACTCCGATACGAGAGATGAGTTGATGGCCGAGGGAGATGATGCGTCGTATGGCATGATAGATGTAGACGCTGATGACATTGACCATAACGAGGGGGCAGCAGCTTCCAACGACATTGAGATCGATCTTGGTGACACCGATGAGAACTTATGGCAACAGAATGTCTCCCACGAAGAGAATTTTGATGCTGTTGTTGAAGTTGAGTTTACCGAAACAGTCAGCACCAGTAATGTTAACGCCGAGAGTGTTGACAACGGCCAAAGTAGCTGGTTGGAAGCATCGTCCTACTCTATTAGCAAGCCTGGGGAAGTAGAAACCAACCAAGTTGACGCTGGCGCGGTCAGCACAACGGAAGACAATCTACTTCCAAATAATGAAACCCCCCTAGGGGACAATGTAGTCGCCCAAGACCTCAAAGAGGCTGTGGCTGAAGGCACCAACACAGAGGCTCTAGATGTTGGTAGCAATAATAACATGGAGCCCGGAGATGAGGCGGGGGCCGCGTATGCCGAACAGCAGAGTGTACCTGCTGATGATGTCCCCCAAGAATCCACGAAGGAGCCTATTGTTAATGGACAACACGAATATGTGGATAATAACGATGCTCGTCCAGATGGATACACCAGCCAAGGTAATGATATCCACGAAGCTCAAGAAGATGTATCGCACCAAGCCAATGGTGACGACGTATCCGAAATTGGATACGATAATGACGATGACCCTCTCGAACATGGAGAGCCGTCTTCTGCTCCTGTGGCATCTGAACATGAACCCACAATAGAACACCCTGCTGAACCAGAGCAGGGACAAGTGGAGCAACAAGATCCGCCTAACGTAGGGAAAATTGCGCATCAATTAGGCAGTGACTCGCATGACGAGCCTACCAATGACCATGAATCTAGTAATCAAGATACCAGTAAGGAAGAGACTAGAGATTTTGATGCCGATGACACGCGAAGCCGGTCGGACGCGCATGATTCTGAACACGAAGAAAACGAAGCGGTGGTTGGTGATGAGGAGAAAGAATCCGATACCAGCAGAAGCTCTCTAGAGCATCCCCTTTCCATCGCTACGCGCCATGAAATGTACATCTCGTACGGTAATACGGATTATAGGCTATTCGCTAAGTCCGAAGCCGATGATCCTAACCAGTACTTTTTGAGCGATATGGCAGCATTGGAGCTTCCCCTCGGTCAATTATTATCAAGTATGCGGGATGTCATTTCAGAGGAAGTTTCTCCCTTGGATGAATTAGTTATGCACGTAGATGGCCTTGGACTGGAGTTTTCTGAGGTATGTCTGATTTTTGATGCCGTATTATTTTGACATGAGCTAACAATATTGTATAGTCTTCAGCACCCGATATCCTAGAAGAGTTCACATTTGGTGACATTCTCAGTCTATATGATAGGCTGGTCAAAAATGATGGGGCAGATTCACCACCAGATCTCTACACATATCTCATGGTAAGGCCTAATTGTAAGCAGCGCTTTAGGGCGCTCCAAGACAGTGCAGATGCCGGCCGCGGCCTTTCTGAAATCGCCGTTTATCGAGAAGAGACACCGGTCGACGGCCAGGAAACTGGCGATCTCGACGGCCACTCTCCGTATGCCTTGACCGCTGGAGAAGAAGATGGGGCCTATGACTATGAAGAAAGTAGTCCCGTGGCAGATGAAACCGAAAACAATGACGAGTCTAACTCGACCTCAGCTCATGGCTCGGTCGTGGGTACCAATACGGAAGACCCAGCAGGCGAGGATGGTGCTGTCGACGAAGCCGACGAGGTTGACGCAGCTGAAAAGGCTGAAGAAGCCGAAGCAGCCGAGGAAACCGCGAATGACAATGCAGACGCCAATGCCGATGGAACTACAGCGGACGGCCTGATCGACTTCTCTGATGACGAACTAGATCTTTCATCAACGAAGCAGGGTAATACTTACACTTCTCCTTTCAACCCCTTAGTCTCCCCAGGTTGTACCGGAACTAGAACTTGTATATGCGATGAGTGCTTTACGGACGAAATTAAGAAAATGGAAGCTAGTTGGCGGCAACATGACAGCATGAGGGCAGCCTCATCTGGCAGCGCCGTCCAAGCTAACCAACATTTCGAGTTCCGGCTAGGCCAGAACAATAAAGACCTACAGACACTTTCTCATACCGGACAACACTTTTTTATTCTCGAACCCCGGTCTTCCAAGAACTGGCAAATAGTTACTGACATGGACCTACTTCAAGATCAACAACCAAACATTTCTCAGCAGGATGGTACAGACGAGACCGCGAACGAGCCGAGTGCCCTTGCCACAGCCGAACGTAATGATCCGAACCAACATCCATCACCAACGAACGGATCAGCCGACGGACCCAATTCCGATATTACTAGCGCCAGTGCCACGTTAAATGGTGACGATAAAGACGAAATCGACTACTCGGACGATGACGGAGAAGATGTTGTGGCTGGCAACGATGTTGCATCCAACGACGGCACCAACATATCGGCAACCTTCAAGGCGCCAGTCGAGGATGAGATCACGTGGGAGTCAGATGATGAAGGCGCTCAGGATGAATCTACTGCGGTCCCCAAGGAAACGGTACAAGTGTCACCGGTATCTGGAAAACGCACCCGGTCAGATTCTGATCTGGAAGGGGGTGTAACTGAACGTA
The DNA here is from genome assembly GCA_002120325.1 of Daldinia sp. EC12. NCBI lineage: Eukaryota > Fungi > Ascomycota > Sordariomycetes > Xylariales > Hypoxylaceae > Daldinia > Daldinia sp. EC12. The sequence continues at coordinate 49,549 of KZ112996.1, forward strand.
ACGGTAAGCGACGAACCCTGAGTTCCCCCTCAGCTCTAATCATTTTGCTAACTTGCTTCAGATGTCAAGCGTCGTCGTCCGTCTTGATTTCTTCGAAACTTTCAACCTGATTTTCTCTTTATTTCTATCCCCCTCCCTTTCCGACACGCAACACATACGAACGCATCACTAATGACCTGATGTCGAACTTGCATATTTGCAGTCTACTCACAGATACGCGATTCTGTCCCCGAGACGTAGTTCGATTTCGGCATACTAACATACAGGTAACGAGGAATACTAGGGATGGTCTGGTATTCTTAATGGTAAGTTCTTTTTTTGATAACGAACAAACAAAAAAGCAGCTCGTAAGGATACGGCAACGGATTCATCGCGAGCCAATACGGTGATGAGGGCTCTCTAATTCGATTTTTGACTTCTTTTTATTTTCTGATACCCACGGGCGCTCGGCAGCTGTTTGAAGCAGGAGATGTGCGCTGTGTTGAAGGATACCAGGTGCCGGACATGTTTAGGAGTTTCGGAAGGGGAAAAAGATCTAGGGGGAGTGCCGGTACAATTGCCATACTAAGGAGGCGCTACGGCATGGTGCCTAATATGACTGCCCATACAAGAAGATTAAAGAATCCGCGCCGCGTTGCTGGTGGTACTGTGGAAGAAGGCTTGAGCCGCAATGGCAATCCTAACCCAGTTGAGCTAAAACCTCGACAAGCAGAATAGGAGATGCCTTTTGTTGCTGTGGCTTGGTTTGTGAACCTGCCAGGTTCGGATAATGCAGTCACGGATTCCGTAGCAATACATGTCACATTTATTTTTTTGTAGAATGATTTCAGTATTTTTTGGCCAACCGTGATATCACGATATTCCATTGGGATGGAGGATGAAAAAGGTGAAAAATAGGTAGCCAAGGTAAGGTGAAGACGCGTCATCTCCAATACGGATCTAGAACTAGGTATCTTAAGTCTAGGTACCTTAAGTCAAGTAATTAAGTCAGGTAAACAAGTGATCAATATCTCACGGATATGGGCATTTCTGCAAGTCAGCATAAATATTCTGCCTCCTTATAACGAAATGCGATAACGTGTTATATAGGTGGTGATGTCGAATACAGATCAGATCCAGGATTGGCATTTAATATCCAGCCCTTTTCAATATTTAAATCCCAATTGGGCTATCGATTAATAGAGGGATGGACCAGATTGGAGATGATCAACCTTCAGGAACAGGAAACCTATTAGGTACTATGTAGGATTAAGTCGAGTTATGGGTCAGGGAAAAAAGGCATGTTTTGGATTTTCAGTTCCACAGGACCTTTTTTCGAGGCGTCCCAGGCGTCTTTGCGCTTGGAGCGCTCAAGTTTTGCGTACGTGTTCTGCCAGTTTTCTACGGATGCAAGGGGAGACACAGCCTCATCAGGTGGGTCCGCTTGGGGGGGACTTACCTGTAGTGTACAGTGTTTTGCCTACGCTAAGTACATAATACAAACTTCCAAGATTCTTATGTGTGGGTTAAATTCCATCCAAGAAGGTTTCAAGATACGTGTAAAGTACATTCGGGATCCGCCATAGACCCGAGAATACGCTTATTCTGGTTTGTTTCGAGCAGCTTGATTTACGCTAGTTGATGCCGTTTAACCCATTTAATTCACCCATAATAAGAACAATAATTCTCAGATTAGATTACTTACCTAAGTAATCTTATTTCACCAACGAACCTCAAATTATTATCGACTGGGGAAAGTAAATGTAACTGTAACTAAGGAAAAAAAAGATCTATTATTTCGTACATACGATTGCGTAGTCAGGTACGGGTTAAACTTCCACTTAGTCAGGCTAAGTGCATACTTAGATCGAAATACGGGGCGCAGACTCCGGTTAGCGCATCTCTAATTACAGTAAACGGACGATGACGCCCCTACACAACGGGCAGAACCAGGGTAAGTCCAGGGTGAGCCAGGGTGTGGCTAGCTTGGGGGGGCTTGGGGGCATCTGTAAGCGGCTAACCACCCTGGAAGTACCCCGTACTTTTTCTCTGAAACCCCAGTGCCTCCCACTTTCGAGTTGGAGTTCCAATGTTGAAAGTCAAAGAAAGGAACAAGCTTTCAAAACTCCGCTGTAAATCACCACGAATCACTTCACACGAACCACCACGAAATACATCGCCCCAAAAGGAAAAACCCACTACGAAATAGTATTCGCTCTTTTCTGAATAAGAAACAAAAACACAAACTATCAATCAATCAATCAATCATTTCCTCGTATTTGTTCCTATAGATTTGTCAATGTGCCTCTCGGCTTTCATCTACTAAGCGACGCCTTCAAGAAAAAACGTGCGACCCTCAGCCACGGGCCCTTTTTCGACTAACGCGCGCAACCGATCCGATCATTCCCTTCGGGTATTCGTGGCATCTCCGCTGATCGAAAGCGCAAATCGGACCACCTGATTTAACTCCCTTTCGTCGCTTGCCCTCGCCCGGCGCGAGCCTATCTATCTACTCTTGCGACGATCCATAATCTACTTCCTACCACAAACCCTCCCCCTCTCCTTCATTCAACGCTGCGGTTCCTGTCGCAGCTACATATCCATCGCAATGATGATGTTAGACGAGAAGTACGGATGACCCCTTGAGGCCCGCCGCCGTGACCATTACGTCCCGTAGCTTACGCCGAGAGTTACTGTCGTCGATAACAATGAACTGACTTGGATTTTCGAATAGATACATCGGATTGGCGTTAGCTATATCCTCAAGTTTGGCCATTGGTACGTCTCTCAAGTATAAGTTGATGGGATATTCCTAGGATATATTAACTAACATTCTCCTTTCATAGGCACGAGTTTTGTAATAACGAAGAAGGTACCGTAAAACCAAAGAATCCGGCGCCGAGTTGTGTTTCGGTCTTTGTTGGAAGAATCTATATTAATACCACATAGGGATTGATACAAGCAGAAGAAAAGCATGGCTTCTCCGGTGAAGGTTACATCTACCTACGAAATCCCATGTGGTGGGCTGGAATGGTAACCAGTAAGAATCTCCTCTTATTAAAGCTATTGGCGACTGGATAAACTAACATATAATTTTTTTTCAAAGTGATCACTGGAGAGATTTGCAATTTCGCTGCATACGCCTTTGCTCCGGCCATCTTAGTGACACCTCTAGGCGCTCTCTCCGTCCTGATCGGAGCTGTCCTAGGATCGTACTTCCTAAAGGAGGAATTGGGAACTTTGGGAAAACTTGGCTGTGCTATCTGCCTGCTGGGCGCTATTATTATCGTCCTCCATGCGCCCCCCGATGAGGACATCCAGACCATCGACCAGATCCTTAACTATGCGATTAGACCTGGTAAGTTAAGCTCTAGCGCAAGGATATATTTCTCAGCTGTGAACTAATAGGAATCGTCAGGTTTCCTTCTATACTGCGCCATCGTGGCTATCTTTGCGACTGTCATGATCTACAAGATTGCGCCGGTTCACGGCAAGAAGAACCCGTTAATCTACCTTTCCATCTGCTCTACCGTCGGCTCCGTCTCGGTCATGTCCGTTAAGGCCTTCGGCATCGCGCTGAAGCTCACTTTCGCAGGCCACAACCAGTTCACTCACGCATCAACCTACGTCTTCATGATTCTCACGGCGCTCTGCATTCTCACCCAGATGAATTACTTCAACAAGGCGCTCAGCCAGTTTAGCACGCAGATGTATGATTCATGGCCTGCTTAATATCTATTACCGAAGCTAACCCGTTTGCAGAGTTAACCCCCTTTACTATGTAACCTTTACAACTGCCACGCTTTGCGCCTCGTTTATCCTCTTCTCCGGTTTCAACACTACCGATGTTGTCAACACCCTCTCTTTACTTTGCGGGTTCCTCATAACTTTCACCGGCGTGTACCTCTTGAACCTGTCCCGACGCGATCCTAACGGCACGCAGATTCTTGCCGGACAGGGCACCGATGCTGCCGGTACCGACATGATATCAAGTCTGCAGACGCGTCTTAGTATGCAAGCCCGACGAAGTACCGGCTCGCGGATGAGCATAGGAAGCCGGGGCCATTCCGATAGAGAAGGACTCATGCGTGCATACGACTTGGAACAGGCCGCAGGCGATTTCAGCCTTAATGACCTTACCGAAGATAGCGACGACGAACCGTCATCAAGGAGAAATGGTGCAGCAGTACGCCCATCCAAAAATCACGAGTCGATCGAATTACAAAATCGGAAATCATCCGAATGATAAACTCCCCTTTACATCGAAAGATTAGTATCTCATACTTATCCCTATTCGATATCTCTACGACCACATTGTATATTTTTCCTATTCGGCGGCGCTCTTCGAAAGAATTAGAACATTCAATTCCACTGGTGGACACGATTCATATTAAGGATTCTCACGTTGCTTGTTCCATACCGGAACTCGGGGTGTAAAATGGCAGCAACCTCTCCTCCACCGGAGAGGAAAACAACGGGACTCACTAAAGGAGTATTAGAGGTAGCATCATTTTTGGGGGTTCTTGGTTTGGGGATTATCTCACCGCGGCGTTCCGGGGAACGATGGGGACTATTATTTGGAAGAACCTTCCGGCACATTCGGCGCAGAGACGAGGGTTCCGGTTCCGATTCGTCAGGGCATGAGAAACGGTAGCGAGCTACCGATACCTTACCCGATATCGAATTTTGAGAGAAACCAAGCTGTTTTCTACTTTCCTTTTATTTATCTCTGTACGACTACTACGCGCGAAAGCGAGATGATGACAAAACGGCAATGGTCCTTTCTGTACTGCGCCGAATATTGGTGCCGGATGGGGCGGGCAAACGGGATTTGGGAGCAAAGGGTTGAACGGGTTGGCGAATGGCACTGAATATATAGCCGTCGCTGAGCTGCTGCTGGGACGTTGTACCATCATATGGAAATAGCGAGTAGCTAATGGACGCCATCTCCCGATGTGGATGTGTCGAATTTTCAAGAGCACATATACTCCAGACTATGGTACACATCTATTTAGTACCCTAGGAGAGAAGTTCATGTGCTCGTGTATTAGCTAGTAAAGTTACGTATCCTGTGAGAATGAGAAGGGTGCGTCTACACCAATTTTCTGAGAGTACTAAATGTGATTGATATATACGAGTTCATCTCAGGTGGTGACAGATTTTACGTTGCAATTAATTTGTACTCATTACGTTTACTAAAAAAAGGGGGTATTTCACTTCAGCATAGACAGCACCTATTCACTAGGACTTCCACATGGTTTTGCGTGCGACGATTGCTATTTTTGCGAAGTCTACGAACTCTCTCCCTAGTAGTAGAGAGACTCGTATCTAGCCAGCCTAGAATCGACAATGGAGCATCCGTTTAAATTTCCCGTCCCTGCAATGCAAATGATGATGATCAAAGACGCCGAAGAATCTCTCTCTCTCTTGCCCTCGAAGAAAAAAGACAAGACCGCATTGCTTTCCTCGTTAGAATTCATCCCGTTTCCGAACATCCGTCCGCTTCTTCCTTCTTTTGCCTCCCACGTTGGTTTTTATGGTTGAGGAGCCCAGCACCGACTGCTCAAACCAAAATTTTTATGGTTTGCTTATTCCTCAGCGGGAGGGGCCTCCTCGCCGCCTTCCTCGGCAGCGCGGGCAGCCTCGGCCTGGGCCTGGATCTGGGCGGCCTTGGCGCCGTAGTCCTGGCTCATGGGCGTGACGATGCTGGACTCTTCCTTGGGCTCGATGATGGTGACGGCGTCGGGGAGGGACTTGGAGGGGCCGGCCTTGCCCTCGGGGTCGGAGCCGCGCATGATCTTGACCTTGATGCCGAGGACACCCTGGCGGAGGAGGACGTGGCGGGTGGCGCTGTCGATGAAGTCGCGGGCGGGCTGGCCGGAGTGGATCATGAAGCCGTCGGTGAACTTCATGGACTTGGCGCGGGCGGCGCGGAGCTTTCCGGAGACGACGACCTCGCAGCCCTTAGCGCCGCTCTCCATGATGAAGCGGAGGACACCATAACAAGCGCGACGGACGGCTAGACCGTTGAGGAGCTTGTAGCGGAGGGACTCGCACTGAGCGACGGCGGAGAGGCCGCGGTTCTGGACCTTGGCGGCGTAGAGGGAGACGGAGTTCTCGGGGAACTTGAAGCGCTTCTGGATGAGGGAGGTGAGCTCGCGGATGCGGCGGCCCTGCTCGCCGAGGACCTCCTGCGTGTGCGTCGCGCGGATGATGATGTCGGTGACGGTCGGCGTCACGCGCACCTCGACGCCCGAGTAGCCCTCCTCGGCGAGCTCGCGCTGGAAGAACTCGTTCAGCTCGGCGTAGAAGACACCGTCAGCGACGAACTTTCTGCGCTTGGAACTGTCGGGAGGAGGCTGGTCAGCGATGCGAAGAAAACATAGAGGGGAGCGGAGTGAAGTGAAATTGAAGATATCGTGAATGGTAACTTGGAGATTCGGAAAGAGGGGCAGATTCAATCGAATTATACGCGGGAAAGGACAGGGACAAGACAATACTCACATCTGAGAACCCGGGACGGCCATCTTGACTGTTTGATATGGGGGCGGGTGACGACTTGCTGAGAATCGATCTGTGACTTGGAAGGTTGTCTTTGGGGGAGGGAGAGAATCGCTCAGCTTGTGCCGGGTTTTGGGGAGTTTGGAGGTCGAGTTGCAAGGTCCTCTACGCAGAAATTCGGGGCTGATTTTGGTGGGATTGATTGTTTTTTTTGGACAGTGGTGGATGCACTGTCTTTGAATTTTTTGGCCCTTAATTTTTTTAGCTTAGGGTTGAGAATTGTGTGCCAGAGTTCGGGAAGGGGGGCCTTATCGATAAAGATTATCCCGTAGCGACGCAATCTAACTCTTGGCCATATGCACGGGCCTATCCATCTATGTATCTTTGGATTTAGACATGTGTAGGTAACTCCACTTGCACTTGAGTTCGTGTGACGTCGGTGTCAGCCACATGCCATTTCCCCAATTCCCAACTTTCTCAGCCTCGTCTTTCGTTAATGCAGAATGTGTACCTCTAGCATGTATCTAACAAGCCCGCTGTTCAGGTGCTTTTGACTCCAGCTGCCCCGCCGCTAAAAGTACCTAGGTATTGTATCTTACGCTCGAAGTAACGCCAATGACCACCTGCAGTGACGCTGGCTTGAGTATACGTCTAAGCTACCTATCTAACGTACTAGGTAATCTGCTAATGCACCTGCAACCTGCACCTTTCAAACTACCTAATCTTTTTGAACCGACCTTTGGACAATGTGACCGCTGGCCTTTTTTTATTTTAACATATGATGCGCTGCCAACTCACAATACACCACGATGCCGCTGGTTAAGCTGTAAAACATAGTATTCTTGGAACAGCCTTTTTTTTTTTTTAATACCAACAATTGTTTCTCTTCTCTTTCATCAGCTATAGTTACTTTATCTAATCTGTCTGCCTATTCCTTCCTATCAAAAAGCTGAAAATCAAAAGGCCTTGCGGGCTTTCGGGCAATCTGCAAGTTTCCCTTCGCTAGACAAATGCGACAACACGTGCCGCTTCGCCTCTGATCGTTTTAATGTAAATCAGTACTTGCGAAGAATTCAAGATGCAAGTCAAGAAGGTAGAATACTTTCTTCCGTCGCCTCCACTTCCTCTCGCCATTCGCTAATTTCGCTTTGATAGATACCTAATGTAGATGCCATCAGAGGCGGCGAGAGACACTCTGGCGAACTCCATCTTACAGAACACCATATCATATTCTCATTCCCTAATGTCCAACCGGACGGAACACCACCACCCCAGCCGAATGCTCCAAAAACCCGCGAGCTTTACATCGCCTATCCCATAATTGCCAACTGTATCTTTCGGCCATGTCCAAGCGTAACAGGGCGCCCGTCCTCAATACGGCTACGATGTCGCGATTTTATGTTTATAAATTTCAACTTCGCAGATGAGGTACAGGGGCGGGAAGCGTTTGAATACATGCGGAACCGGACATGCCGGCTTGGTTCGATAGAAAAGCTCTATGCCTTCAGCTATCAACCCCTAAAGATAGAGAAGCCGTTCGACGGCTGGCATATTTACGATCCGAGAGTCGAATTTCGCCGACAAGGGATTAGCACCAAGTCTGTCGATAGGGGATGGAGGATATCCCTGATAAATAAGGATTATACCTTTTCCCCAACCTATCCTGGCCTTCTCGTCGTTCCCTCCAAGATATCCGATAACGTCATCAAGTATGCCGGTTCATACCGATCGAGACAGCGTATACCCGTCTTAACCTACCTCCATTCCCTGAATAATTGTTCTATTACACGCAGTTCGCAGCCTATGGTCGGTTTCAGGGGGAATCGTAGCATACAGGATGAGAAGCTGGTCAGCGCGTGCTTTTCCGCCTCGGCTACTGTTGAGTTTAACGGAATAGAGACCCCTGGGGTGGATACTACAGAACCAAGTCCAGCTTCTAGCCAAGCAGATCTCCGAGACACTTTAGACTCGGAAACCTCAGATACGGAACGGCTTGAAGATGAGCTTATAGCGGGGGACGAGAATAATTACGACGCAAAAACTGGAAAGCGATTAGTATATGGCGCGCAGCAGAGTAATCTCATCGTAGATGCTCGACCGACTATCAACGCGGTGGTTATGCAGGCGATGGGGAAAGGATCGGAGAATATGGAATACTACAAATTCGCCAAGAAAGCCTATCTAAATATCGAGAATATTCATGTCATGAGAGAATCTCTCAACACCGTTATAGAAGCCCTCAAGGATGGAGACATCTCTCGCTTGCCTCCGAATCGCGAGCTGCTCGTGAAGAGCGGTTGGCTTAAACACATCACCGGTATCCTTGACGGTTCGGCCCTGATCGCACGTCAAGTTGGAATAAGGCATTCCCACGTCTTGATCCATTGCTCCGACGGTTGGGACCGTACCAGCCAGCTATCAGCCCTGTCACAGCTGATGCTAGATCCTTATTACCGCACGATCGAAGGGTTTATCGTGTTGATCGAGAAAGATTGGTTATCCTTTGGGCACATGTTCCAGCAGCGTTCTGGCCTGCTCAACCACGAGAAATGGTTTGTTGTAGAACGGGATTCCCTGGCTGGGTCGGCGATACAACCTGGCGAGTCGGACGGACGCGCTGGAGAAGCGTTCGAAAATGCGCTCGCTAGCGCAAAGCGATTCTTCAAGAACCGCAGCAGCGAGGCGAATGCAGAATCGGACGGTGACGGCGTGGCTTCACCAGCCGACGATCCATCTCAAGTCAAGAAACCGGCCCCGGGTACGCCTGAAGCTAGTGAAGCTACTCGACCTAACGAAATTTCCCCTGTTTTCCACCAGTTCCTCGACGCGACGTACCAGATCTTACGGCAGCATCCTAATCGCTTCGAATTCAACGAGAGATTCCTGAGACGACTTCTCTATCACCTTTATGCTGGACAATACGGCACATTCCTATGGAATAGCGAGAAGGCCCGCAAAGACGCACGAGCACATGAGAGGACGAGATCAGTATGGGATTATTTCTTATCGCGGAAACCAGAGTTCGTCAACAAGGACTACGACGCGACAATAGATGATAGGCAAAGCGGTTGCGAAAGACTTATTTTCCCCAAACTTTCCGAAGTGCGCTGGTGGCATCAGCTCTTTGGCAGGACAGACGTGGAAATGAATGAGTATCTAGATTTAGCCGCGGCAAGAGACGAGAGGCTCGGCGGTTACGCTCTGGGTGCTACGACGCCATCTATGCCAGGCGGCTTTACGGGATCACCTAATAGGTCACCACGGCCGTCGCACAGTCCTCAGCCACCCAGCTTACCCCTGAGCAAGAGCGTGCTGACGGGGGTGGAATCGGCACATGAAGCGCTAACGCCGGAACAGCGGGCGGTGCCTAGCAACCCGGCAAGTCTCAAACACAACGCCAGCGCGGACACGCCGAACGCGTTCACGACGAATCTCGCTAAGATCAGAGACGGGGTAGCCGGGCTGGATATAGGACGGGGGATGTTTGGGGGATCGGGGTCGGGATCGAGCGTCGGTGAAAACGCGGACGTAAAGAAGAGGGAACAGGAGATGGCGGATATGTCTACAGGGAATGACAAGGAGAGGACGGAAATGACATGACCTGACGTATGATGTGATGTGATAAGACATGATGGAAAGGGAAGGGAAGAGAAATACTTGCTCTCCCCCCTCTATGGGCTTGGGTTATGGCATGGCATGGCATGATATGGCATTGTAAGAATTACTACTACTACTACTACTAGGCGCGCTGTGCGAATGAGAATAAACAAAAGAAGAGATGAGAAGCGATGATATGATATGACAACGCTGGGTGCGCGGTATACCGATACTCGTGGTGACGCTACGCGCATTCGTGGTATATACGGGTGCACCGCATGATATTATTACCTTATATATATATGGGTATTCATTTAGCGAAAGGGGTAGTTGGCGAAGTCACCCAGTCGCCCAGCCATAGACGACGAGACGAACGCAGAAGATGAATCAAACGTTGTTGATGGCAAGAAGTTGGTGATGACGACTTAATTTGCATGCTTGTCTTAGGGAAAGAGGTTTCACGGTTAGCGACTCCTTAATGGATCGCGTCCCACGAACCTACACCATAATCCATCACGATACTCCCAAACTACGAGGATTTAGAACGTGTTAGTTAGGTATTCTGTTCCTATCTTGCTATCTATCTAGGTCTCTTTTACCTAAAATCTCACATCGCACGCCTACATCTTTTTTTCTTCTTTTCCCCCTATCTCTAGGGAAGGGCAGTAGAGGTATTCATCCGACCTCTTAAGCTAAGCCGTCTTTTTTCTTACTCCCTAACTTAAACTTCCTCCCTCGTCCACACTCTCAACCCCGCTGCCTTTTTTTATAAGAAGACCTCAAGGTTAATCTCGAGGGTACTAACGGGGTACTTGAGCTCGTAGTTGTCCAGAACAGAAGGGTGCAGGATACCAAACTCGCCGATCCGCGTAGTCTTTCCGCTTAAGCGAGCGAAGACAGCAGCCGCGCGACCAGGGAAGAAAGTAGGTTCGTCGTCAACGGGTTCGAGCCAGTAGCCGTCGCGCTTAAGGTGCTCAGGTGTGACTTTGAAGTCGATATCCTTACCCGTAAGCCCTTCGTCATGGGTCAGGAAGGCTTGGCGCAGCATAGCCATGACACGGTCGAGCAGGCCGTGGACCTCCTCGAAACCGGACGTTTTGCCACACCAAGCGGCGGCGAAGTGGCGCTCGTTGCGGGCCTTGCGCTCGACGCTCGGGTCCTTGAACACGACGTCCGAGGTCTCGAAGATGCGGAGTGGTAGGGCTACGCCCTTGTTCTCGCGGATGGTCTTGAGCAGGCCGGGCAGCAGCGACGTGCGCACTATCTGGTATTCGGCCGTCTTGGGGTTTGCGAGCTTGACGGCTTTCGTGCCGTCGTCTTTGCGGTTCAGCCATGCGAAATTCTCGTCGTGGCTACATAGAATCAAGGGCATAACTTCGGACCAGCCCGCCATGCCGGACTCAAGTCGTACGATATCGGCGAGCTTGTTGAGGGTCAAGGGGGCGCCGACCGTCTTAGTTACGTTTATTCTAGGAAGTCTGTTGAAGCCATATGCAATGCCTAGGTCTTCCATGATATCGCATCTCTGAAGTATGTCAGCGCGCGTGGGCGGTATCGTGACTTCTACTAGAGCGTTCGGGTTCTCGCTTGAGGGTTTGGCGGTTAAAGCCATCTTGGAAAGAAGTTTACTGATGTTCTCGGCAGACTCTGAGAGGCCAAGACAACCATTCAAATAGTCGACCTCGACAGTCGTCGTTCGTGGTGTTAGGTTGGGCGTTATCCGTGTCTGACCGTTGTGGTCGGATATAATCTTGACAGGCTCGACGGTGAAGGGCTCCTCGGCGTAGACGGAGAACATTGCGACCATCATGTTGACGACGATTTCTAGCTTGGTCTGATCCGTTGCTGTGCATTCTATAAAGACGTTCTTGGTGTTGAGAGAAATCTTGGAATGGTCGCCGTTGATGATGGGTGGCAGAGAGCAGACTACCCTATTCGCGTCGTATATAACGGGATAAACTGGGCTATCCCGGATAATGTGTAAATATCTTCCTATATTCTTGTCCTTCTCGTAGAAAGCCATCAGTTCCTCTCCGTTCATCTGTTTGGACTGGTTGAGGGGTGCAAAAACGATTTCTTGCGGCGGTCGCGCCTCATATGTGAAGGGGCCCTTAATGGTATCCAAGTCATGGGTACCAATGGCTACTAACGTACGCTGGCGGGCGAGGTTCTGGTGTAGCTTGTCTTGCAGGGCGATGAAAGAATCGTAGTTTTTCTGAGTGAACTTCACATTGCGCAGGATGGCACCGCCGACCAGCGGCCGAACCTTCATAGTATCCTCAAGGACGGTAATGGTATGCATATCTCCAGAAGGGGGCTGAACTAATCTGAAGCTAGGAGTAGGCTGTCTTCCTCGGAAGATGTTGAGCATGAGGGCGATGCCCTCGAAGCAGAGTAAGTCATATCGGTTGGCGGGGATCTCGATCTTGAGCTGGGGAGGTTCTTGAACGCCATTCACGATAGGTCTCTCTTCATTCTCGGTATCCTCGTCTAGCTCTATACCAAACTCGAAGCATAGATCTTCAAACTCGGCAGTGGTGAACCTGTAAGATGGTGATGATGTTGTTGTTAGTGGGGTAATATTCTCGTTGGAGGGGTAAAATGGTACGAACTTTTGACCTAGGGCCTCATAGAGGTCATATTTATCTACTGATATGGTAGGCATATTCTATATGGACCCTTATGAGGGTATATTAGAGCCTAGAGGCCGGTGAGAGTTGCGCAATTGGGTATTTCGAGGAATTGATCGTTCTTGAGTCACCGAGCGACTTTGGAAATTCATTTGGGTTGCGGTTGCGGTTGCACAACCCCACCATCCGATATGTTTAATGCAATATCGAGCATGTGAGCTGTCTTAGCGTGCGATATCGTTTAAACCGGTTGAAGGTTTATCAATCATGAATCTTCTTCCAGTTCTTTAATAAATAGACGCCGCCTGTAACCACCCGTAGTGATTACATGTATGTGCCTGTTTCTCTACGGTAGACATCATGGCATTCATAACGAAACTGCCTTTACTATTTTAACGGAAAAGACATTATTGAATAGTAGTAGTCGCTATTATAAAGCGTAAGTCAAGTCAATATATAAATGTACAATGTCATCTCCACCGATGCAGCACAAGAGGTCACATTGTTCGGCTGGATGACCTTTTCTATTCTGCTTGATCAAGCTTGATAGCTCACCATCTCGCCAATCATCTTCATCTTATTTGAGCTTTGACCAATATCTATCCGGCAAGCCAGCAATTATTTAAAGCCGTCATACCTGTAAACCGCCGTGCGGTGCAACAAATTACATGTACTGCTTTAGAGTGACATCACTGCTTCCCCTTACCGCCTTCGACTATGGCTGTCTATATTGTCAAGGTGTTCACTCGCGTACGCGGCCCAACGCTGAGTTACGCTATACAAGCCTAAAAATGTACCTATAAGCGCTAATCTCGTACCATTCAGCTCTAGTGCATAGGTGGATAGCAGGTAAAAAAATAATAAGGAGAGCGCTTTGTTCTCTCGGATAAGACACAACAATTATTATCATGACTAACGTATGCAACTTCAAGGCGAGCAAGGGAAATTACCTAAAGAACATGAAGCTGATAAGGTTCTCTACTATGTAAAATGAAACAAAAAGAAAAAGAGGATCCAGGGGTGCAACGCGTACAGCGCTGTTGAATTTAGGGCGGGGAAGCGCATGTAATGTACATTAGGTACTTATTCTAAGGTTACCTAAAGGCAAGGTTGCGAAATTAGTTAGTTTAGTAATTAAAAACCCATTTTTTAACTAATTAATCGTACTAAAATTAAAAACTAAACTAATTAAAAAAATATGGAAAAAAAATTAAACTAATTTTAGTTATTAAAAAATTAAAATTTTAATTAAAAATTTTAATTTAAAAAAAATTTTTTTTCGAAAAAATTTAATATTTTAATATAAAAATACGTGCATTTACAT
>KZ112997.1:0-52138 GCA_002120325.1 Daldinia sp. EC12
AAATTATTTAATTAATTTTTTTTAAAAATTAAAATTTAAAAAAATTATTTAAAATTAAATTTTTAATAATATTTAATAATATAAAAATATTATTATTATTTAAATAATAATTTATATTATTTTTTAATTAATATAATTATTAATTAAAAAATTATTAAAATGTGACGAATTTATATTTAAATTCGTTAAAATATAATAATTAAAAATTTTAATTTTAAATAAATAATAATTATATAAATTAAATAATTAAAAAAATATAAAATATTTATTAAAAAAATTTAAAATTTTTTTTTTTATATAAGTTAAATATAAAATTTAAATTAATAATTAAAAAAATATAAACAAATATTTAAATATATAATAATTTAAATAAATTTATAATTTTTTTTTTTTTTATTAAAATTATTATAATTTTATTAATATAATAATTTTAAATTATTATTAATTTTAAATTATTAAAATTTCAAAATTATTTCTTATTAATAGGTTATTTTAAAATTTATCCGTTTTAAATTTTACGTTTTAACATTTTTACTTTTTTATAAAATATAAATTCCGTATTATTAATTCGTAATAATAAATAAATAAAAAAGCGTGTATCGGGTTGAATACCCAATTAAAAAAATCGAAAAAAATATCAATAAATTCAAAAAATTTCAACAAATCTACTGATATTTTTTTCGATTTTTACTAGTTCATATTGATGTAAATGCACGTATTTTTATATTAAAATATTAAATTTTTTCGAAAAAATTTTTTTTTTAAATTAAAATTTTTTAAATTTAATTAATTTAGTTATTAAAAATTAAATCGTATTAATTAAACTAATTAAAACTAATTTAATATTTAATTTTTTTAGTTCTTAGTTTTTAATTTTTAATTTTAATTACTAAGAAATACTAATTTAATTATTAATTAATTTCGCAACCCTGCTTAAAGGTAGTACAAGACTCAGACAATAAAAAAACGAAATGTGGGGCATCTGTGGCATTCGGGCAGAGATTTCCATCATTATCTCAAGCCAACAGTAAGGGAAGACAGGGAGAGAGAACGCCTAAGCCACAATATTTTCAAAACCAAACAGGCCAAGACAAGACAAGTGCCCCCCCCCTTTGTTACCTTTACTTGCCTCACTCGCCTCACTTGCCTCGCTCTGCCTTACATTACCTGAACTTACCACACTATTTACAAGTACCTAACCCCCCCATACCCTGCTAATACCTGATAATCATACCTGAAGTAGGTGCAGTCTCAGGTAGTCCAGGTAGTCCAGGTAGTACGGGTGCAATAGGTATCTCGGGTACCTAACAATACAATACAATATTCAAAGTAGCTCCAGCCCGCGTTAAACCTATTTCTACCAAAAGCATCTTTCTCTTGGTCACAACACAATCCCATCCACCAAAGCGACCTTCCCATGATACCCCTCGATGATCTAATTTGGAAGACTTGATCCACGGCGAAACTTGAAGATCCTACCATTTCACTTGTAGACGACTCATATCACAAGCTTTTACACTCCGCCTATCCAAGCAACCTATTTTTGGGTATCGGAGGACTAAACGACAAGTTGATCTCTGCCCGGTTCCGTCTCCAAGTCGCCAAATTGACCCGACATCGACCTAACTCCATTGCCATCACTCCACCAGACCGCCCACGCGATCAGCAAAGCGCACAATAAGCCGGTTCTCAAACTTACCGGCCTCATAGCCCTCCAGTACCCCTTCGAATTTCGCACCGCATAATTACAACCTCACCATGGCTGACGCGCCAAATGCGAACGATGAGCTTTACCCTATCGCCGTGCTCATAGATGAATTAAAGGTAAGGCGGTGACCCCCTCTAAACCCCCCATATATCAAGACGTCAGCCTCTAACCTGATTATTAGCATGACGACGTTCTACTCCGATTGAATGCCATTCATCGTCTCTCGACAATCGCGCTCGCTCTAGGTCCTGAGCGCACTCGTGACGAACTTATTCCCTTTTTAGATGGTCAGATACCGACCCCAACCTTTAAACCAAATAATAATCTAACTTCAGCATCAGAGTCGGTCGAAGACGAAGATGAAGTTCTCGTAGCCCTGAGCGAGGAGCTCGGTAGCTTTATCGAATACGTCGGCGGGCCTCAATACGGCCATGTCCTCCTCTCCCCCCTCGAGAACCTCGCAGCTATCGAAGAGCCCGTCGTCCGTGATAAGGTTCGTCCAAGCAGCCTTGCGGACTTTTTATCGTCATCTTATTAACAATTCCTCCCAGGCCGTCGAATCTCTCAACAAGATCTGCAGCGAACTATCACCCCAGCAGGTTGAAGAGTACTTCATTCCTCTCACCATCCGACTTTCCAAGGCAGACTGGTTCACCTCCAAGGTGTCCGGATGTGGTCTCTACACAGCACCTTACAGCAAGGTCTCTCCTCCCGTCCAGGAACAACTCCGCCAACAGTTTGGCCACCTAGTACACGATGAAACCCCCATGGTGCGAAGACAATCTGCCACCAACATGGCTAAGTTTGTGAAGGAGATGCCCGCCGCTATCGTTGTGGAGGAGATGATACCCCTTTTCCAACACCTCGCACAGGATGATCAGGACAGCGTGCGGTTATTGACGGTGGAGATTCTAATTTCTATCGCCGAGGTTGTGCCCAAGGAGCAACAGAGCAGCCACGGTGTTTTGCTCACGTCGTTACGAAACTTGATAGAGGACAAGAGCTGGAGGGTTCGATATATGATTGCCGATAGGTTTGAGAAGGTATTGACCCCTGGTTCGTGTTTTTTTGTATTGCCTAGGCTAACGACAAACGATGCAGATCGCGAAGGCTGTAGACGAAGAGGTGGTGTCTCGAGACTTAGTACCCGCGTTCGTCAAGCTGCTGAAGGATAACGAAGCCGAAGTGAGGACTGCCACCGCCGGTCAGATCCCCGGCTTCTGCACTCTGGTCGACAGGAATACGTTACTTAACGATATCATGGGCTCCATCGAAGACTTGGTCTCCGATACATCACAGCACGTCCGTGCCGCTCTAGGCACGCAGATCAGTGGTCTGGCCCCGATTTTGGGCAAGCAAGAGTAAGCTCATATACTCCGTCTCCTGATGATTCTAACTGCTAATATCTGGTAGAACTATTGATCACCTCCTTCCCATGTTTTTGCAGATGTTGAAGGACGAGTTCCCTGAAGTCCGTTTACACATCATCTCAAAACTCGAGCTCGTCAACCAGGGTATGTATTGTAAAGACCCTTAAAAAAAAGTCTGGTATAATTAACCTTTTTTTTTCTAGTTATTGGCATCGACTTGCTCTCCCAGTCTCTTCTGCCTGCAATCGTGCAGCTTGCCGAAGACAAGCAATGGAGAGTACGACTTGCTATCATCGAGTATATCCCGCTCCTTGCTAGCCAGCTTGGCGTCAAGTTTTTTGACGAGAAACTGAGCTCCTTGTGCATGGGCTGGTTAGGAGATACTGTCTTCTCGATCCGAGAGGCTGCTACGCACAACCTAAAGAAACTTACCGAAGTTTTCGGCGTCGAGTGGGCCAGCGAAGCTATCATTCCGAAGGTGATGGCTATGGGCTCTCACCCTAATTATCTATATCGGATGACAACTTGCTTCGCCATCTCGGTAAGTGGCTTTCTCATTTATTAGTACGTTTTACAGATTTTAACCAGCCGTAGACTCTAGCGACGGTCGTCAGCCTGGACGTGATCGGAAAATCTATTCTACCTATGCTAGAGAAGCTTGTGGACGACGACATTCCCAACATCCGCTTCAACGTGGCGAAGACGTACGCCGTGCTCATCGACGTCTTAAAACGACTTCCCGAAGAGGGTACCGTCTACACTTTGGAGAAGGCCGGAACGACGAATACTACACCGTCTCCTCGGGCAACCGAGCTCATACAGCAGCGCATCCTCCCGAGCCTGGAGAAGCTCCAGAAGGACGATGACGTGGACGTGCGCTACTTTGCGACGACCGCAGTAGCAGGTATTCCCGGAATGGGTGGGGAACCTATGAACACATCGCCGTAGATGAAAGACTAAAGAGAATTCTTTCAACATGCAACCATGTACTAGAGTGTCTTAGTTGCACCTCTCGCGAGATAGCCGTCCCGAATTGTCCAGCGCCAGTTCGTTGCAGGAGTCCTTCAGAAGGTGAAATTTTGAGGATCCGTAGAGTAGATGTATGGGAGGCAACACACACAGTCGTCAATGCATTTTTTGGAGGTTTGTGTCCTACCCGGCGTTGAGGCCCGTGGGACTTTGAAAGCTTGCACACAAACTTCTATAAAAGGGGCTTCGAGCCACGAGCACCGAACGGGGCTCTTAAAAATGTCCTTGGAAGTTGCCCGATATGTGTATGATAAAAAGACGAAAAAAAGAACCATGATCAGTTTAATAGATCTCAGTCAAATACGCCTGTCGTGATAATTCTTCTGACCTTCTATTTGTACTCTACCGGGGTATCTCTTTTCTAGGTTTAATACACATACTTCTATGTGATGTCTATAATGTCTATAATCATAACAGCTGTGTGAGGTTTACGTATTCCTGACTTTCTTAAAACATAAACTGCTAATAGTCTGGCCCTTTACGCCGCCGAAGCTGAAGCTAGGATAGTCGACCCTACCGACGAGATCGAATCGCCAACCTCCCCTCGCCTCTCCGTCTCCGTCTCCGTCTTCCTCGCCGTCCTTCCTGGGGCCCTCGAACCAGCTCTTGAGCTCCTCCTCGGTCCAATTGCAGCTCGTGACGAGGAACAGGCCGCCGTCGCGCACGAGGGGGGCAACGCGCGCCCTGTAGGACTCGCTGGCGCGGCGGCCGGTTTGGGGGTGGGTCTCGGACGATAGGGATATCGCGTCGAAGGTGCCCTTGTCGAGGACGACGTCCCAGCCGCGGGGCTGTTGGACGTCAGCGAGGAGCGCGGAGGCGGGGGTGCGTAGGATGTCGTGCTCGAGGAACTCGACGGGCTTCTCCTCGCTTGTTGTTGTTGTTGTTGTTGTTGTTGTTGTTGATGAGGATTTCGTATCGGAGTTGTCTTGTGATCGGGACTCGGCGATGCGCCGCGCGAACTCGACGCTCTGTCGCGAGTAGTCTACGCCGAGCATGCGGCCGTGCCACCCGGCTTCGCGGAGGCCGAAGAGAAGAGAGCCGTTGCCGGTGCCGAGGTCGAGGAAGGAGGTGGTGGTTTCGTCTAGGGAGAACTGCTGCTGCTGCTGTTGTTGTTGTTGTTGTTGTTGTTGTTGTTGCTCGGAGAGGAAGTCGATGAGCTTGGCCTCGGCGTCGGAGTCGTCGAACCAGACGGTGCCGGTGTCGGAGGGGTTGTGCGAGTGGTTGGAGATTTCCGTCGCGTACAGGTTGTCCCAGTATTCTTTGGTGCCCAGCTCGGACGGTTCGAGATGTGTTGGCTTGGACATCTTCTTTTCTTATTTTGACTCTTTTTGGAGGGGATAATTTATAGAGGACTTTTTATTTCAAGTCCATTAGGTCTAGAAGCGATTAATGAGAGGCATTGTTCGTTATGAAGCTATAGTTATGACATAATTGCGCATTTGATTTACGCTGTATATGTTGAGATAGTATATATACACTACAATCGCATTCTTCAACTTTTAGAAGGTGGGAGGTCGAAGGAGGGGCAATCATAGATAAGATAAGATGTAATTTATTGCTAAGTAGTAAACTAGAGGGCAAAAAGAGAAGGCACGGACCAAGTATAAGTAGATCGATAAGCGATAAGCGATAAAGAATTACTCACCTAAACTTTTTTATCGTTACGTACAGACAAAAGGCGAATCTCTCTCTCTTTCTCCGTCGGCTTCCGTGAAAAAACGTCTGTCGCAAATTTCAATGTCCTCAGCATGTTTCGCGCTTGCTCGTCTAAATATTTAAACAGAGGTCTAACCTCTCCCGCGCAAACATGCGCTAGGGCATTCCGACCGCTTCAGACTCGTACGCTCGCCAGCGTAAACGTGCCAAGTCCAAAGGTGCGTTGATAAATGAATGATTTTTTTTATGGCTTTCACTATAAATTCCGGACTCGTGAAATATATATTAACACTAAGCAGGAGCCGACAGAACTCGATCAGATAACAAGGTTACCGAATGGAGTTCGAGTAGCCTCCGAAGCCCTCCCGGGGTCTTTCGCCGGTGTTGGCGTATATATCGAGGGAGGATCGAGATTCGAGAATAATTACTTGAGCGGGGTGAGCCACATCGTTGATCGACTGGCCTTTCATTCTACAGAGAACAAGACCCCAGAGCAAATACAAGAGACGGTTGAATCTTTAGGAGGAAATGTACAATGCGTATCCTCTCGAGAATCTATAATGTACCAGGCCGCCACCTTCAACTCGGCTATTCCAATGGCGACAGAACTACTTGCAGATACGATACAATTTCCTCGAACCACGGATGAAGAGGTCGCTGGAGAGTTGGTGACGGCCGAATACGAGATTAATGAGATCTGGAAGAAGCCCGAACTCATTCTCCCCGAATTGGTACATATGGCGGCGTTTAAGGGTAATACTCTTGGTAACCCTCTATTATGTCCCAGGGAACGAATACCGGAAATCGACAGTTCGGTAATCAGAACGTATAGGGATACTTTCTATCGCCCCGAGAGGACTGTCGTAGCCTTTGCTGGTGTCCCTCATTCGGAAGCGGTACAACTAGCTTCCAAGTTCTTCGGAGACATGCAAGCTCACGGACAACCTCTCCTATCTCGGACAGGATCGGAAACATCTATAGATTCCTTATCCTCGGATAATACCGACGCTTCGACTTCTTCACTCTCCTCGTCTTCCTCATCTTCCACATCTTCCCCATCAACATCATCCAGTATAATGTCTAAGTTACCCCTATTCAAGAGCCTCTCCACTTCCGCAAGTCGTAACGCATCCATATCTACCACTCCGGCAATCGCGCCAACCCTAGAAGAACTCACTATGCCTTCGCATTACACCGGGGGTTTCGTCGCCCTCCCACCCCAACCCCCCTCAATGAATCCTAATCAGCCCGTTTTCACTCACATCCACCTCGCGTTCGAGGGGTTGCCTATCGCATCAGATGATATCTATGCATTGGCGACACTTAACACCCTTCTCGGCGGCGGCGGTTCCTTCTCCGCCGGCGGACCCGGGAAGGGTATGTATTCAAGACTATATACTAATGTACTTAACCAACACGCCTGGGTAGAGTCTTGTATAGCTTTCAATCATTCCTACACGGATTCAGGGCTATTCGGCATCTCCGCTCAATGCGTTCCCGGCCGCACGCAGCAGATGCTCGACGTCATGTGCCAAGAATTGAGGGCGCTTACCGTGGACACCGGTTTTGCTGCCCTTGGCCATGTCGAAGTTAGCCGTGCCAAGAATCAGCTACGTTCCAGTTTGCTGATGAACTTGGAGAGCCGAATGGTCGAGCTGGAAGATCTAGGCAGACAAGTCCAAGTACACGGTCGCAAAATACCGGTTCAAGAGATGTGCCGAAAGATCGAAAGCCTCACGATCCACGACCTACGCCGGGTGGCGAAGCAAGTCGTAGGCGGGTTAGTACAAAACAACGGTAAAGGGAGTGGTGCCCCGACCGTGGTGTTACAAGAGGCCCAACACCAGTTTATCTCCGCAAAGCAGATGTCGTGGGAAGAGATACAAGACAGGATATACAAATGGGGCCTGGGTAGAAGGTAAAAACGGTAAAGAACTTGGGCCGCTTCTGACGGCAGCAAGGTTTTTCTTTCCCCCCCCCTAGAAGCAATCAGGCGTCGTCGTCTTGGGATATACCATACCATGCGGCTAGACGGGAACCTGGCCCCCTCCCCTAAAAAGTTTTCTTGCTTCGAGGTGTCCTTTAGTGTACAATGATGTGTATATTAGCGATGACAAAGCCTCGGATTCTGTACGAAGTAGACATGATCTCAAAGCATACCCCGAAGTATAATCGAGGCATTTTCCAATCTCGCTTTTTCTTTTTTTCTTTTCTAGAATGGAAGTACCGGTGCATGCATGTGTTAACAGAGTACAAATTGGGGCAGCCTCCCCCCCTTACGACGCCGCGTAAGCCCTTGATACCAACGAAAGATGAAGCGTACCTATGTAATATACGTCCTACGCCGGGACTCAACATGGTCGGGTATATTAGCAGGAATCAGGAAATGAGTGTTGTCAACCAAGGTAGGACAGACGAAACACACATCCCTCGAGTCTATGAATTACACACAGCACAATTCACATACGACAACCATGCCATAAATTTCCTTTACTATGGTCCTCCGGGATACCTGTGTATACGTCTGCGGTTACTACCTTCCAGCATGCCGGACGGACGTTTTCCAACACGATGTAAGTGGATGGATGCTAGGTTCGGGCACTTGAGAAATGTCGCCCAGGCTGGTTCGCGAAGATGTAGACGCAGGAGGAACGGCCCGATCTGGGGGCACTTGTAATCGTGGTACGGGGGGGAGGGTTCGGTTATCTGGCGTAATCTGTGTTGTGCTCCCTGCTGTTTGCTCTGCGATGTTGGACTGGCGGGTTTGGTTTGTTTGGGTAAGTAAGTACCTATGAATTCGTCATAGGCGAACGGAGGGTTTGTCCATATATATATATATATAATGTTATGGATGGGAAGATTTAAATATCTTTGGAGGGGGATCTCCTATATCGTTAGGCGTTAAGGAATTTTTCTGGGTTGAGTTTTATTTTTCAACTCCTTATACTTTACTTACTTTACTCGCGATCTGTGAGGAGGTTCTTCTTCATATTGTTTTATACCGGCACGGGACTTCTGAAGGAGCAAATAATATTATTACATCCATACCGCCCCTACTGTGTGTGTGTGTGTGTGTGTGTGTCATGACGGCCGTCACGAAAACTACCCGCGGCCCAGATGGCACGCAGTCCACGCTAACATACCGGCTCCCCGTGCAGACGACGCCCTTCGCGCCCTCGGGCGTCGGGCCCTCGGAAGGGGTAAGCGGAACGCTCATCACGATGCCCTCGTCGTGCTCGCTGTCGGTCTTCTGCCGGGGGCTGTCGTACTACGTGTACTCGCTGAACACGGCGGCGCGGGACGCGCACCCGCTCGCCGGACAGCACTGCCTGGGGGTGCAGAACTTGGCCACGGACTCGAGGAGGGTCGGGTACAACGAGGAGTGCTGGCCGGAGAACTACTTCGCGCTGTTCGATAACGAGTGGGGGGAGCTGAACGGCGCGCCGAGGAGCGGGAATGAAGGGGGGGCGTCGACGGCGGCGTTCCCGGGGGATAGATGTTTGGCGGGGTGGACGGTGGCGTGTACGACGACTGTGACGGCTGGAAGTGGAGGTGGAGGTGGAGGTGGAGGTGGAAGTAGAGGTGGAGATGTTGGTGGAGATGTTGGTTTGAGGAATGAAAAGGGTGTAGATGTAGGCTGGGGGAAGAATGGGAGTTGGCTAGATCGCGCGGCCGTGGAACTCTACCCCCAAGCGTGGTGCTGTCCCCCGGGGCAGTGGACCTGCGCGACGGCTACCGCCGAAGGCGACAGGCAGGCCCCGCAGCGGCTGTGCCAGAGCTACCTGACGGGGTCGACGGGGACCTCGATCTGGATGTACTGGGATCCGGCGTACGATACGCTGGTGCCCGACGGCTCGAAGTCGAGCCCCTTCGAGGCGTATACCTGGACCGCCGAAGTGCCTGGGGAGTCGGACCCGGCGCTCGCGGCGACGGTGTTCCGGAAGGTATTTCCGCTTGTGCTGAGTAGTAATAGTGCTGGTGGTGACGACGGCGGTGAAAGTAACAGTGGTAATCCGGATCTAGGAGAAGATAGTAGTAGTAGTAGTAGTAGTAGTAGTAGTAGTAGTAGTAGTAGTAGCAGCAGTCTGTCGCAAGAGGTGGACGTCACAATCACGCAGATCGTTACGCTGGAGCCCTTTCCGCGAACAACGACCCTCGCAGCCGAACAACCAAACAGAAGAACGGAACCAGACTCGGGAATAGGACAGCTACGACAACTACAGCCTGGGGAACACGTGCTGACGTCTCGGCGTCTGGTTTCCGTTCTCCTAGGCGCTATTCTCTCCACGGCGGTGATTTCATTCTTCGGGTTCGCGTTGGCGTATCGCCTGAGAAGGAGTCAGAGACGAGAGCGGAGATATCGCGTGCTTTCTTCTACTACTGCTTCTTCTCCCGCTGCCAAAGTCCCTCTCAAGGAGGATAGGAAATTCGAGGTTGGGGTTAGGGGTTTGCTCCAACCTCAGGAGGGAAATACTGTTGAACGACAGACTAGAGTCTGAATCTTCGCCTATCGAGAGCTTTACCAAGAGTGTTGTTGTTGTTGTTGTTGTTGTTGTTGTTGTTGTTGTTGTTGTTGTTGTTGTTGTTGTTGTTATGTGCTATGATTTCTTTTAATATTCTATCTCTACTGATATCTAATAATTCTAATATTCAAATCTTATCTATCAGCTATACGATGAGTTGATATTTATAGGATCGTCTCGGTTCGCTGACGCTCAAAACTCGACGGAGACAAAAATCAACCCCTTCCGGGTTTGCGACTCCTATATCTACTTCAAGTATTTCCCCACAGCCATCACTTACTTTCATCGGAGTGATTGAAGGAATAATAGTAAAGTTGTATGAAATCTCATCTCTAAAGATCTGCTTTTTTTTCGTAGCCAATAGGCGCTACCATGACCTATCTATTAAATGTTGCTATTCCCACCCATACTCCGTATAGTCAAAGCAAAGAAAAACTCAAAATAATTCATAAGTCATGAATCCTGTCCTCTTTTTTTGGCCCTGGTTCGCGTTGAACCAGCTTAGCAATGCGAGATCCGATGTCTGTCTTTCTTTTTGGGACGTTGTTTTCATAATGATACCACCCCGACCATGAAGAAAATGCGAAAAGAAAAAGTTTTCAAACCCCCTTTTTAGAATTTCCCTTCCCATTTTTTTTCTTGCCAGCAACAATGTGCAGATATCATCAATCATTGGATATTGGCCATCCTTTTGGACATGCTATTGAGATCATATTAGCTTGGGCACTATTATCATCATGCTAAAGCTGGTGGGCAATAACTTACAAATCATAGAAAGCGAATTGGCTAGGGCTGCTGCCAAACTCGTACACGAAGCGGGAAGCGAGGTAGCTTCCGAAAATCGCGCGGAGATACGAGTCGGGGACACGGCTGATAATGGTGTTCAGACCGATCTTGTCGATGAGCAGCTTAGGAAGGGCATCTGCGAGAACAGACCTCCGAATCTTGGGGTTTTCCCATAGGTCGGATTTCTGTAGTTCTTCGTCGAGAGTCGTGATAGCAAGGGACAGCGAGTCGGAAAGCACGGAACGCGGCACTCCGGTCTGCTCGTGTTCTCGCCAGATGGCCTCGAATTCGAGGCGAGCGTTCTCCTGGATCGTAGCTTGTACTTGCTTGACATAAGCCTTGTAGAATTCAGGAGCCTCGCCGTTCGCGTTGTGACACATATTCTCGACGAAGCCCTTGTCGTCAAAGCTAAGCGCAGCGAGAACTTCTAGAGACGAGGAGGTCACACCACCCTTGTTAGCAGATGCATCCTTAAATAGAATGCAGCCAGCCTTCTCGAGACGCAGCTTGGCATCTTGAGTAATGAAGAGATTGGCTCCTTCAACGATGTAAGGAATCGTTGTCCTGCCATCCTTAATCAGTTTGGAAACCGTAGAAAGGTCGATCGACTCGGGACGACCACCGCAAGGAACGAAGATGTCGGTCAGGCCGCTATCTCTGAGATGGTAAAAGTTACGGAAGGGCGTGCCGTTGGGCACAACTTCACCAGTCGGCAGTGTAACGTTGCTATCATCACACAGAACCCTGAAACCATCTTTGGACAGCTTTGAGAGATCGAATTGCGAGATCATGACACGCTTCTTGGCCAAGCGTATGAGCTCGTCCTTGTCAATACCGTTGGGGTCTACGAGCACGCCAGACCCATCGACGATGGCAGTGTACTTCTCGTTGCTCAGAAGGATTTCGTTGCTGCCAAGATCTCCGTCCGGACCTCCGGTCTGCATCTTCTTCACCTTGGACGGGTCCAAGTTCAGCTTTCGGTAGATACCCTTGACATACTCACGAACGGACAATGTCGTCATGCCGTATTCGTCGTGAGGGATGCCACCAAGCTTAGGCGATTTGCCAGTGAAGAAGGACTTCCACCACGGTGCACCTCGGGCGCGAGCGTGTTCAGTAGCCCAGTCGACAAGGTCTGCGGTGTTCTCATCCGGACCCATGAAGAGAATCTCCTCCTTACGGTAGAGGTCCACAATAGGGTTCTTGATGCCAGGGGTCTCGGCAGGAAGGAGAAGATCCAAGATACTATCAATGTACTTCTCGAACGCCTCCCGAGCACGATCCTGCTGCTTGGCATCAAGAAGGACCACGCCCTTCGAGCCACCTTCGGGGATATCCTTGTTCTTGCGCTGCTGCGTGCTGGCAAGAGCATAGTTCTCGTCAAAGAGGTTCCTGGCATTTATGCTGTAAGCTTCCTTGCTACGGGACTTGACGATTCGGATACCGCCTCGGGCGACATCCTTGAAGCGCAAGTGAAAGCCGCGAGCTTCGGCGCTAATTACGAGGAACATTCCGTATAAACGTCGAGGGTATTCAATCTCCGGCAAGAAGGATGGGTCCAGACGGAAACTGAGAGCGACTTTCGTGGGCGTGAAGTAATTTGTCTTCAGGATCGCATTGTTAAAAATGCGGAAGGCTGTCATCACCATCTCCTCGTGCTCATTAGACACCTCTTGGGTAATAGCCTCCTTAAGTTTCGCATCGGATAGCACTTCGACAGCGGGCGTCGGCGCGATTAAGCTCTTTTCAAAGCCAGGGCCGACGCTCAGGTGAATGCTAGCGAATGCGGCATACAACAGACGAACTAGATTAGGGTAGGAGGAGATAATTTCCAGAATGTAATCCGGGGTGAACGTTTCCGTACGGAGACGGCGCTTTAGCTTTGATAGGATCTCCACGTGTGCTGGGTTCTTGGAATCTAAGGCTTGCTTGATAGACACATACTCTGTGCCGAGACGGTTGAGGAAGTGTTGAACAAAGACCCACACGCAGTGGCCATAGACGGTCTCCTGCAGGCTCAGTGCGCCAGAAGCAAATAAGTGGTGAAATTTGTTCTGGGGTAGGCAGTACAGAAGAGAAATCTCCTTGGTGATCTGGTGGATCGACTGCTCGATAGGCATGGGCTTGGTATCGAGGTTCGTGGCCGGCTTCAGGTAGATACTCATAACCGTGATGCCGTTGGAGAACTGCTCTACATACTTCCTGGTGCTTGTAACACCGTAGTAGTGGTAGAGATCGCTCATGGCGCTGAAAATACCTCTGGCAGTACGAGAGCGGAAAGCCATGACGAGACGCTTCTCCTCGGAACCCTCGATATCGAAGACCTCAATGACAGGCCCCGTCCTAGTAATGGCAAGTTTGATGATATCATCGTAAATTTGCTTGGTGTTCTTGGTCGCTTTTGTCAAGAACATGCGATCGCTGATGATTTCAAGGCGCGTCTCGTTAGGTTCCGGGTTTGGGTCCACAAATTGGCACTGGTATACGAAATAGCATCGTAGAGAAGCCTTGGATGAAGGGTCGTTTGATATGGTTCCAGGAGAGCGGAATGTCTCAACCCTGAAGCGCTTGTTGGGGTCGGCATTGTCTAGATACTTGGACTCGAGTCTATTTTCAAACCGCGGGCCGTGTAACGAACTCTTACCAGGTTCGCTTGTGTCGATATAGATGGCGTGATCAGTGGCTTCCATGTCTAGGCGAATTTCTTCGCGCTTATCTACACGGGCGTACGCCGCAACCTTGGCAGCGTACATGGAGGTGATGTGGGTCGCGATAACATCGGCGCTCTCCATCTGGAAGTAGACATCGTCTATGCCTAGTTCGTTGTAGAACCATGAGACTTGCTCATCGAGATGTGACTCTGGAATCCACCCTTGCTTAAGGATGATACTCTTGACTGTTACTTGTTAGAGACGTGAATAATATCGTGGACATTATTAACGGACCTTGCTTTATCTGCTCATCGCGCCCCTTGAATTCGGGCGCAATGTATCCCACGGTAGCAGAGCGTAGAACCCTGTGTCCATTTCCGCCCAAAGTACCCAGAGGTACTGAGAAATGGGTTGGCTGGGGCGAAGGGTGTCGTGAAACCTGATCAGAACCCTGAACTTTGCCCAGTAGCTTGTTAGCTGGAACTGGGCTCGGGCTCGGAGCAACGCCGTTGGTCGTCATGATCTGAGCTTTAGGTTCTAAAACCTCAAACGGCTCAAACGGATCTGAGTACTGAGGAAACCTATCTAGAGGCAGGTCAGTCGTCTGAAGAGTCAACATCTTGACCACCATTATTGGAGACAAGAAACCGAGAGGCTTATGACTCGAGAGGGAAACCGATGAAAGATGAAAGCACACACTGGAAGACTCGAGTCCACCATGAAAAGGGATAGGGTCAAACTGGAATAACTGAGAGGTAGAGGGGGAAGAGGTGATCTCTTATACAGAATTAAAACTTGAAGGGTAGAGCGGAAGGCGTCATTGCCGTATACAATGACTATTCTCTTGTTGAGTTTAGGGGACTACCCCAAGGATTGACATCGAGGTGCAATGAGCAAATAAGTGACAATATAAAATTACTGTAGTATAATGAGACAGAGAAAACGGGTTCGGTAATTTTCAGCTACCATATTGGACCTCGACAGGGGTGGCAGAGCACCGGCAGGTCAAGTGAGGCCAATAGAGGGCAATATCAGAATATGAAAACACGAATGCCGTTATCGTATCTCGGATTGTACCGACCAGAAATGACATGGAATCAGCTTCACCGCTGGATGCTTCGGGCGGCGTTGAGAGTTATGTCGAACAGCCATACATACTCCTGATAAGGAAACTAATAACACACCTATACAGGCTGAACAATAAAAAGACGTACCGACAAAGCGTCAAGAAGGTTGCTCCGCGATTTAACTTAACAGACGCACGGCTCCACAAATAAGTCAATAGAAGACTGGTCGACTTAAAGAGTGAAGCGCAAGATCTGCCTTTGCATGTTAGTTTGGGGTTGTAGATTGTAGATACAGATGGTCGGTTAGAGAGGTGTGTGTATAAGGAGGTCTTGTTGTTCCCATGTATTTTTCTGTGGTATTGCATACACCAACAACAACGATCTTGGAGGTGTGTGGTCGACTGGACGACTGATTGGCCAAAGGGAAATGGATCATTGGAATGGAAGTGGTACCTTAATCAAGATGATGCAAGAAATGCAAGAAACCTCGATGCTTTCAAGGTTCTTTTTGATAGAGTTGGCAATAGTGCGGTAACGAGGTTTAAATTTAAAGTTCCTCTTTATATGATATTGCCGCGAGATGGTCACACGTCTCTCGCCCTTCCCGAGGATATAGATAGACTATATTGGGTTTAGGCCAGGGGCGTTGTATTAAAAAAGAGCACGTAAAGGTAAAAGAGAGAGATAAACGCACAGCCCTATTGTTGGTTGGTTGGTGCTGATAGGTATAACACGATGACCGGTGGGTAGGTAAAAAAGATAATGACGGGGTAAAAAGATAAAGCTAAGACGATAGGGGATTCCGGGAACTGGGAATCCGTAAAGATAAGAAGAAATAATGATAATAATAGCTTGATGAGGCTAACTTGCGTAACTGAGTCGAGAAGTACGATTCAGACCCAATTCATCGTTTCGTCCATGTCTTTTATAGTTCAAAGCAAAATTGATGACGATCGTGAAGTTCGAGAAAAGGGGAGCCACATGGTTCTTATATATTGTACCGTTTAAAAACAAGGAAAAAACAAACCGTCAGCAACTATTACACATATAGAAACACGTTTTCAGCGGCGATGCGTGATGCACACTCACTTTCTTGTGGACTCTCCCAGGTCTTCCAGGTCTCCCGGTTTGTACGAAGTACGAAGTACACACTGTACTTTTGGAAAGAAAACTCGCTCTAGCTTTTTCAGCGACGAACATCCTTGCAGTTTACATAGTAACAAGTTCAGTTAGCAGCGGGGCCAGGGTTCCCCGGGGGAATGTATTGTACAATACGGTTCTCGAAATCTGAGGGTAATCTGGCTTGGTATTTCCCCAATTTCCATCCACTTAGTAGGTAACTATAGGTACTGGTAATTCCCTAGTATTACGCTTGGAATGAGAGGAAGAACCAGTAGAAGAATCCCAATCGAAGATTCTTTCATCACGGTGAACGCAAATGGAACAAAACGAGAGGCTAATAATGCAGCTAACTGGAACGGGCGGAACGCTACTCTCTCATTGGCCCAACGATCTGGGTACCTGAAAATCCGTATAATTGGAAGTACCGGGTCAAGCAGAGTTGTATGCCGATGGTACTTGAGTCCTGGCGGTGACACGGGTTACCCCGTAGCCAAGGGAATAGCCATGCGGCGAGCATCCAGAACTCGTTGGAAGAACAACTTCAGCATCACATGTCGTCTCGGACCGGGGTTTAGTGGATCGTGATGGATCTAACTATGCGATCCAACGGTCTGAAGTTTTTTTTTTTTTTTTTTTTTTTTTTTTTTTTTTTTTTTTTTTTTTTTTTCTTTCTTTTACTCCCTCGCTATTACAAACTTGGATGGAGTCTGGGGAATTATTGATCGTATCAAGTACCGACGGCTATTCGAGGGTCAGGAAGGATTTCAAACATCTAGGCCACGAGGTACCTTTTTCGAACTTCTCCGGGGTCATTTCAAGTATCTACCTCTTAGTAGGTACGTGGTATACATTACGATATACCTCACGACATTTAACATCCCCAACTTTTTTCTTTCTTAGTTGTCCGATGGATAGGAGACCCATCCGGCCCAGCAGGTGAGAAAGAATAAGAGTAAGCTCTTCGTTAATTACCTACATGAATGGTAATGTGATCTCCTCCTCCGGATAGGTAAGGGTATGGAGGTAAGGTAATATGCAAATCATTTGTTTTGACCGGAGTGAGAACTCTTGGGGTCTGGCCTTTGCATTGTTGATCCCGTCTATCAATCGCCAGTTCATTCACCTCTCTTTCCCCCCTTATCTCTTTTTACCCCTAAACCCGCTAAAGAGTGAGATGCTAGGTACGTAGTAGAACGAATCATATTAGCGGTCGTCAATAAGGGATACCGTCCCGGCAGGCTCGAAAATTAATGGCCGGGTCTTGGCATGCTCAGTTTACTGATTCTCAAAGATAATTGAAGATTATCCAAACAACAAGAAATAGTAAAATGACCAAGACACATATTATAATACTCTTTAGTAGATTCTGTATATTATTATTAATTTTGCTTATTTTTTTGCAATTTTATTTCGCGCTTGTTGTAAGTGTCAAATATTTTGAAGTGAAATGCCAAGACCCGGCCATTAATTCTCGAGCCTGACGGCCGTCTAAGTCCATGTGATCTTCAGATAACAGATAGCGGCTCATCGCGTTAGACTCGCGCATCAATAATTTGAGATTTCATACGGGGTAGTAGTATCTTTACCGCCTCTTACATCTTTTTACATGGGAGGCCCAATGAAGAGAACTGTGGCGCAACCGGTATATCTAATGACCCAATAGATGTTGCAATACCTATCGCTATTGACTTAAGGAATGATGAAACACAACAGAGATGGAATTGGCTCTGAATGCTGGATGCTTCGGGAAGCTTGAACGGAGAAGTGTTAAAAAAAGAATGAAAAATTCGAATTGGCTTATGATCAAATTCAATGGAAAGCGGACCTAATTGCGAAATTCGATACGATACATGTACGATACGTACCGTACCTTACGCGTACCTAGTAAAGTACCTATATCTTCAGGTAGACAGTACCTATAATTACAGGTAAGAATGGATCGGAATTAGGTACATTAAAATATTGTGTAAAAGGTACAGTACATGACGGTACTTCGTACGTAAGTCGAAAATGGCCTTAAGGCGTACCGGCTCTTAGCATAACCCCATAAGGCATAGCGCTATAGCCCCGGGCTCTGCACCTCTCGGGTGACTTGGTTAGATCCACCTGCCCCGCGATTTCGACGGTGTCATCCAGGAACCGCACACGTAAAAGTGCTGCGATTCTGATTTTCTATTACCCCCATATTACTTGATAGCAGCGTCTATCCAGCCCAATCGAGAAGCACGAGGTCAGCCGATTTGACGCCAGGCGACTTGAGCGGCCTCGTGATAGCTCAACAACTCTCTCTTGGCCCTGCCGGTGCATATAGACGGTCCCAGGGTTCAACTTATTATTACTAAACTTGTCGTGAGGTCAGTGGTCCAGCAATTCCGTCTTCTTGGGTTAAGGGGTTCTCTCTTTTTTTTTTTTTTTGTCATGGCGACATATGGTCCGAAAACAACGTCATGGGGACCGGTAGAGCATCTCGAAACGAAAAAAAAAATATAGTGTCCTTTTTTATTTGCGGAGCCTAAGTGGAACAATTGTTCGTCTTTACTCCTGTCTAGGTGACACTGCAGTGACAATCATCTGTTGCCATCGTCGCGTCCAGGATATGGAGTTGTGTTCAGCTTTCGTTCGTTCGTTTCGACTTAACGTAAGCAACCTTATGCCGGCACCTTTTGCCGTAATTCCAAGGATGGTAGCTCTAAGACGGGGGAGCTTAAGCGTGCTGCTTTAGGGTACTTTAATGGTTCGGTCCTAAATCATATTGCTTCGTGGCAATCTCAATAGGAGAGAAAAAAGGGGAAAAGAGAATGTCAAAATTTCGTAATACGGTAAAGTTCCACAAGCAAAATACGGAAGACGGAGATCAACAAGTCAGAACTCACAGAACTCAGCGGAAGTTACGCAGCGTTTATCGATCGATAATTTACGGTTCGGGACATACACATACACAAGGCTATTTTTAACCTCTTCCACGTTTTCGCCCTGTAAGCAAAGCTGTAGCCTCCTATCAACGACTTATACTCATATCAAAACTGGAGTTGTACGTACTGCATACGCACCCTACTAACGTATACCTTACCCCTGGATCGTAGATAAGCACCGCCACGGGTATGGGTTTGTGAAACGGCCAAGTCGTCGACAATACGAGAGAGACACAACAATCTAGGCCTTCTCAGCCTTTTTTTTTTTTTTCCCTCTTTCATACGGACTTATTCAAAGTACAAACTAGAACGCTCCCTCCGTTCCATCATCTTAGATACAATCTCACGGTATGATCCGAGGGTGCGCATATGCATTGCCTCTCGGTTCAGGGGGGGTTCGGAAGTTTAGGTAGCTCCAACATTTTAACCATACCCAGACAAGGCAGAACCAAAAAGAGCCAAACGGCCACAAAGAGTAGGTCGACGCATGTGGCATTCATTAATCCAGGGACGGCCCGTAAGGAAAGCATGCAAATAATTGCAGGCTTCGGTTAGAACCGCTCAGCCGGTGTTCACCCTAAGCTTAAGATACAACGCCTTATCCGCCAGCGTTGGATTTGCCGATGGGGGATGAGGGAGGGCCACGCAATGTGAAGTGTTAATTGCAAATTGTTGGTTGTAAATTTAGTCAACAGACGACTGGCGGAATTCGTATTATCAATTTATCTAGGTAGGTAGGTAGGTATCTAGTCAGCGAGCGGTAACGTTATTCGAGGTTCTCATCGATTTGAAAAGAAAGAAAAAAAAAAAAAAAAAAAAAAAAAAAAAAAAAAAAGCCAAGCCGTTGTTGCACTGCAGCGTCGATCCAGCAATCGATTGATACCTTCTTCATGCTTCTCTATATTCCTTCATAATCCTTTCATGCCGAAAAGTTAATATATTCAATCTATTCAATCTGTCCAAGAAAGCTTGACGAAGCTTGTTAGCCAATTTGTACCACCCGAATCTGTCGCAATTTATGAGACTATGGGACTATGGGACATTGGGACACGTTGCGGATATTTTGTATATTTTGGATATTTTGTGTAGGTATTTTGTATCTAGGTAAGGGTCGGCTTTTTGTTGGATTTCCGTCTCGTAAGTAAGTTGGATCGATTTGTCTTTTTAGATGCATCATGACTAAAGTATTCTTCGCTTAATGCGAACTTGGTTTCGGGTTAGGTAGGTGTTAGGTAAACGACGTAATTGCTTGCAGTCGATCGCCCCAATCCCGTTCTTTTCTTACCCCACCTACCATAATTGGGTTCAAGGTTCGTTACTGCCGCAAAATATTGGAGAAAAAAAAAAGAGATCGCGGGGTTATCGAGGGGTTAATCGAGTCGAGAGAAGAAAATCCAAAGTCGGACTGACGGGAAGTAACTCATTAACTCAACAACCACTCGCAACCACTTTTCGTAACGTAAGTGATCACAACTATTATTCATCAAATTAATCTGCTCGTGAGACCACATCTCATTATTTAATAATATTGTACAAAGTGACACTATTACCTTTTTTTTTATCCTTTTTTAACTTAGAATGAGCGCCTCACCCGACCAATCGCGCTTTTCGAATCTTCGTGCTCAGGCTGAAATCTTGGATGGGGAGGATGACCTCCGCCATTTGAGGGACGAATTTCGAGTCCCCACCAAGGCTGATATTAGACGAACGACACTTGAAAAGCCGCAGCAACAGCAGCAAGGTGAACTAACTGCCTTTTCCGGGTTTGTACCAACCGGGAATCCCTTACTCATACTAAACTTTCCCCTTAGATCGTAACGAAGCCGCCTCTGCCGACGAGACAACCCCATGTACATACCTCTGCGGCAACTCTCTCGGACTGCAACCCAAAAGAACCGCAACTCGCATCAACCAGTATCTCCAAACCTGGTCCACCCAGGGCGTTCAGGGGCACTTTAAGCCTTTAGACGACTCTCCACTGCCGACATGGCTCGACGCTGATGCACGAGCTGCCCAAATGATGGCCTCTATAGTCGGCGCGGATGAATCAGAAGTCGCTGTCATGCAAACCCTGACAGCAAACTTGCATCTATTGATGTCCGCCTTCTATCGTCCCGACCCAAAAGGGAAGCACAAAATAATCCTTGAAAGCAAGGCCTTCCCAAGCGATCATGTAAGAGATGATCCGCATGACGACAGACGTGCGTTCGCTGAGACGTGATAGTTTGCCGTATTGAGTCAGATCCGCCATCATGGTCTTTCCCCTAGCACGTCCATGGTGACGATCGAGTCGCCTTATTCGGAGGACGCTCTCATCACCACCTACGATATCCAGTCCATCATCTCGAAACACGCGTCGGATACCGCGCTGATCCTGTTGCCCGGTATCCAATACTACACCGGCCAACTGTTGGATATCCCAACAATCACCGCGTTTGCGCACAAGCACAACATCTTCATCATATGGGACCTAGCGCATGCTGTGGGCAACGTTCCCCTTCACCTGCACGACTGGGACGTAGATGCTGCGGCCTGGTGTACGTACAAGTACCTGAACGGTGGTCCGGGTTGTATAGGAGGTATGTTTATCAATTCGCGCAACAGCTTAGTGACCACCACGATTACCGACGAGGAGCCCGAGAGGGGATACGGTAAGCGGCTGTCAGGCTGGTGGGGGAACGACAAGGCTACTCGTTTTCAGATGGAGACCAAGTTTCACCCCGTAAAAGGAGCAGCCGGATTCCAGCTGAGCAATCCTAGCATCCTCGACATCACAAGCCTAAGCGCCTCGCTCGAAGTCTTCGAACTTGCCGGCGGAGTCTTGCCTCTTCGTGAGAAATCCAAGAAGCTTACGGCGTTCCTTGAGCAGTGCCTCTCCCTCCTTTCGGAAGATGCGAAACAGCTCTTCCGCATAATTACGCCGACCGACCCAGAGCAACGCGGCGCCCAACTGAGTCTGCTGCTAGCGGATAGCATCCTAGACCAGGTGATGAAGGAGTTAGAGGCGAGCAGCGTTATCGTAGATGAGAGGAAGCCAAACGTAGTCCGCGTTGCTCCCGCTCCCTTGTACAACTCGTTCGAGGACTGTGTCACGTTCGCCGAAGCTTTCGAGTTGGCCTTGGTGGCGACACAGAAAGATTTCTAAACTAGTCCCTATCGATGGCAGCGCTTAGATTTTTTTTTTCTTCTTACGAAGCCGAATTCTACTAATTCGTATGCTCCTGGGACGATAAAGGTAAATTGTATGTAGGATAAGGTTACAATAGAACAGGCAGCGGTTGGGAGGACATTCCATTTACATATTCAATTCGTCTGCCAAGAGCTGCAGGATTATTGATACTAAACCCCTTTTCAGACTGTACTTGGCGCGGGCGTCATTTGCGTGGAGGTATCTTAGATCTCCATTCTACAATTCTAATTTCGAACTCAGTATGGGCTCTTAAATCCGCTTTTTATCTCTCTTAGGAATATTTAAATTATTATAACGCAAAACTAATGACATACAATATAGTCACATAATATTTATTAGACGATAATCACATACATATGGTCATTCTATATTCACATTCAAAGACGTATAATCCGAAGAAGTTAGTTGATAAAGAGTAATGCGATACTGATAATTCGAGACTAGCTCTAGACTGTTTCTGCCCCCGACTCCTCCCCATAATGAACGTCAGCTAAGGAAACCCCAAGAGCAGGTCCATGCTAAAACTCCCCAGAGATGGCTATGAAAAAGTTACATGATGAATAATGAGAGACCCTCCCCCGAGGCAACTTGATGCAGCAAAAAATGAGATCTAACATTAGGTTGTTCGTCCCTCTTCATAAACCCATGATTCCTCTCCTCTCGTCGCAACGGCTCGACGCTAGCCGTATCGCCGCAGGACCGTCTAGGGAGAGCCGGAGGGGGCGGAAGGGAAACCGGAAGGGATGCCGCCGGTAGGCGCACCGGTCGGGGCGGCGCCGCTAGGGAAACCGCCGGTGGGGAAGCCAGATGGGAGACCGGTCGGGCGGGCTGTAGGGAAGCCGCTGGGGAGATCACTGGGAAAGCCGCTTGGGAAACCGCTCGGGAAACCGCTGTGAGGGCCGTTGGCGAACTCGTTCGGGAACCCGCTTGGAAAGCCGCTCGGGAGACCGCTCGGGAAAGCGCTGGGAAATCCGCTTGGAAACCCGCTGGGCAGCTCGGTCGGGAATCCGCTGGGCGGCCCGGTGAAGCTACCGCCGGCGGCGACCTGCGGATCGTGAGAAGGGAAAGGGAAAGGGAGGATGCTGGCGGCGCTTGGAGCGACGGCCTGCGGGTCGTGGGAGGGGAAAGGGAGGATGCTAGCGGCGCTGGGAACGGCGGCGTTCGAGTGGCCCGGCTCAGGCAAGTTGGTCGGGACAGCGCCGCCGGCACCGGAAGTTATGCTGAATTGCTGCTGCGGAGCAGGGAAGCCGAAAGCAAGGCTGACTAGGACGGCGAGGGGGAGAGTATTGGAGAGCATGTTGGCTGTGGTTGTAGTTGAAGAGGTATGGTATGGTATCGGTTCTGAAGAAGTTGGAAAGAGTGGTGACTATTTGGCAAAATTTAAAAATTTAAATGAGATGATAGTCAACTTTGTTGCCCGACGATACAAGACTGCTGCCGTTGTTGTTTGCTGCCGAGAGAGAGAGAAGGAATCCATTGCGGAAAGACGTAGCGTTTATAAAGGAGAATTTTTTCATCTTCTCCTTTTTTTTTCACCTTAACCCTTGACCTTCAATCCTTTGATTTGTTTGTACACACATGTTCAAGAAGGACGTGGAAGTGCAAGAACGTTTCGCAATCCCAACCCAGCCAGCCCGTCACTGCGCCAAAGGCGGATTCGAAACCAAGGAGGGCTTGTTACGCGTAGACTACCTACGCAAACGAATGAGTAATTAATAGGTACCTTGCTACGCGCTGAATTTTCAAAGCATGTCATATCGTCCAATACATAAGGTAGGTAGGCAATAGGTAAAATAGGTGGACGGAAGAAGCCGCACTCAAGTCCCCCCTGCGGCGCCGTTTTGTACAACAACACCCCCCAAAAGATTTCGTCAAGGGAGATCATCCATACATACAACCTTACAATAATACCTAAAGACGGTGTTTGCTTCCTCCGTCTTGTCTCGACTTGTCAAGTTCGCCCGGGCGTGCCCACTACGTCGGGACCGGCGGGCATTCGTAATATGTTTAGCTGAGCCACGAGAAGACAAATCCATACACACACATACACACATACATTTCCAGCTCAATCATTTTTTTTTTTTTTTTGTTCCGTCCTGGTCACGTAAATGCTCTTCCTTATGAGCTTACAATAGAATCAACCAGAAAAGAGAGGTATTTCGCAGCCGCGTGGCTGAAGATACACCGACTCGCTAGTTAACGCGTAATGAGGCACACGTAAGGCTTTCTTTTTTTTTTATCCCCCATTGTGGATTCTTTTTTGGCTGCTTATCCTCCTCGGGCCCGAGTAACTACCGACCTTGCGTGAGAAAAATGTTTAGTATAAATTGTTTGCCCTGGTCCCAATTTATTATTCCGAGGACCATTCTGGACATTTTCAAAATTACTACGCAATGTAATGAATGATGTGATCGAAGACTAGATATTTCTTCGTTGATGGTTTAGGAGAATAAGGTATCATCCAGCGAGCTTTCTACCTTAGTCAGGATCGAAGAGATCCTTTTGTGAAACGTCACCCCGCTGTACGTTGGATTTGGGAGAAAGATGTCAAATGATCCTTGCTGCGTTTTACGAATTTCTGGTTCGGGAGTTGGGAGCTGAGTTGCCTTTCGTGGTGAGATCTTCGTTTTTTCTTAACTTTGGGTTACGGGTAACTAGCTGAAGACTTTGACTCGTTGAATCAACAAGGACATCTTTATAAGGATAATCACCCTGGTTGTTTATTCCTTACGCGGGCGGGAACATATTACTTCGGTATATATTCCCCTTTCTAGGTAAGTATCTTGAACTAGTTATATAATATGAAAACAGAAACTACATGTAGTATGGGTATGTTTTACGTAACTCAAGAGTTTGAATACTAGATACGCAAGTCATAGTCTATCCGCTGAGCGGGAACTCGGAAGTTCCGCTGATCTGTCGATCTCGTATCACGCGAGTTAGCTGAGCCTTGTGGTATGGGTGATCTGAGGTTGGGCTTTTGTACATGCAGGGTAAAGAAGCCCGGTTTATATTAAGACTAACTAGGTAGTTATAAGAAATACTTTCTAATCAAGACCGAAATAACCTGTGATCCTGTCTTGATACTTAATACTCAGCTATTCATAATACTCACCGTATTAAGTGAACCTGGCTATAATAGTATGCAAATAGCTTTAGTTTCACGCGCTATATTAAATCTGCGATTCTGATAAGTGATATAACATAGCCCTTGATGGCGTTCTATATAAATTAAGAATATCCTTAAAAATGAATGGGCTCTATGCATGAAGTTTATGATATATACAAAAAGATTTTCCCGACTGTACCTAAAAATACGATATGTACCCCTTGTCCGACCAACGTGTCACTGACTTTTTATTTTCTTCCATCTTTGTGGAACTTGTGGCGTCGATTGCCTGCAATCTACCCGTTTCTCCTGCATCTTGAATAAAATGCGCCGACGCCACCTACGCACAAACGTTTAAGCCAACTCATATCTCGTAGCAGTGTCATTCGGCAATTCAGCTCGTGGGTTGCCGTCGATCTCTATTCGACTCGGCTTAACTGATGGCGCGAATTTCTCGTTGATCACAGAGACCGAGGTCGGGGCCGGTGACCCTGTGGGAGCCAGAGATCCGGCCGGAGGAGACACTACTCGGGGCTCCGGAGGAAGTTCTTTAGGAGGCGGCTCTTGGTTCAACAGAAAACTCTGCTGAACATCTTGGTTCCGGGCTTTCCTCCGCCGAACGAACCATAAACATAAGATGACGAGTGCGAGAAACGCTATTCCTCCAACAACACCCCCAACTATTGGACCAACGGGTGTAGAATTACTACTCGGTTCGGGTTGTGGATCTAATGTATTTGTTGATGTAGGTGATGCTGTCGGTGATGTTGTCGACGCGGTCGAGCTCGAGGAAAGACTGGCTACAGATAAAGCGGGGAAGATCAGTCTGACCGTTTATTTTCAGCACTTCGAGTTTACATATTTAATACCTTGAGAAATCTCGGCGAGCGGCAACGCGCCGTCCGGCAAGACCGCCCCCGATTTAGAACATCCGTCAGTGCCGCCGAAGTTGTATCCTATATAGCCTCTCTCGCAGCAGAAGAAGCCCGCGTTATCGAACATGGCCCACGACGAATTAGCGCAACGAGGGGTTTCGACGGCCGCCGCCGTGCAGTTCTGACCGAACGGACAACATGCTACGTTATACTGGCTCGGACAAACTGTCGAAGAAGGACAGCACGCGTGGAAGGGCGCTCTGGTCGGCCCGCAATCGACTTCCCCGACGCAAGAACCATTTCGGCGAATAGCCCAACCGGAATAGTCTGTGATGGACATACTCTGGTTCGTGCGCGAAATTGGTCTTCCTTTGGGGGTTATTTTAGAAGGGGGTTTAAGAGCAGATCATTATTTTTTTTTTCTTCTCTCGCGAACGAATGAGCCGATAGGGGGCTGCTTATAGGATTCTTTTTTAGGTTACAGAACTAATGCCATGCCCCATATCCTTGCATTTCACTATCTATCTATCCCGTAGGGCTGTGTGAGAGGTCAGTTCTGATTGCGGTTACTAAATACAAAATAGCTAGGATATAAGCCAATCATTTCCTATTTTTATCCTCAGCTCATTGCCAAGGTGCTTAGCATCCACATTGAGATTATTGATTGAGAGCACGTGGGGATTGCGAATAGAATTGATATAAATAGCTATTTG
This sequence comes from Daldinia sp. EC12, assembly GCA_002120325.1. Classification (NCBI taxonomy): domain Eukaryota; kingdom Fungi; phylum Ascomycota; class Sordariomycetes; order Xylariales; family Hypoxylaceae; genus Daldinia; species Daldinia sp. EC12. The sequence continues at coordinate 26,712 of KZ112997.1, forward strand.
TAGAGAGCTGTTAAGATATAAATATTGTGTTACTAGTAGAATGATATTAAAAGTCGTGATGTTGAAGTTGTCTAAGATGACGGTTGAAGTTTCTTTAGTGTTGGGGGTTTGAAGGTGAAGAGAACGGGTTCTACGGGTGTGGCTGGACTAGGTTTACCACTAAATTGAATCGAGTTTAGAGAATTGTGGCTATGTTTTTGCTAAAGAACCTCTTGAGTGTCCTAGTTACATAATCACGAGACCCCGCCAAGGTTGCCAAGCCAATTGGCGGAGTTGCTGGTCCCAGTTTTAGTAGCCGTTATTCTTTATGTGACGTAATTCGTTTAAGTTGAAAGTGTCGTGTGAACTTGCTATTAGATCAACCCAGTTATGCCAAATTCCTTGATATTTCATCTTATCACAACAATTATATGTAACCTTAGAAACTGGAACATTCTCAGTATTCTCCTATTTAAAAACATAAAAGAACTCACTTAGTCCCTATACTTTAACCTTCCCACCTAACATCGTTAAAACTAGCCAAGTTACTGAGGTTACATCACTAGTTATCATAAAACAGAGTCAAAATAGTAAGTCAAATCCTCTTCAACAGATTTTGGATCTGGCCAACTAATCAGTCTAATAGTCGAATACGAACTAGAGACAAATTAGAAACAATGCCTTTCTTCTACAGTAAGAACTTTGGCGGCCGCCACTTCGGCACCAACGTCACCGCTGGCCGACATGGCGTACATCGAGGACCATGGCGCTTCAGCTTCGGCAGGTTCAACTGCTTTAAGAGCTAATTGCTCTTTGAATCAAAACTTGGGGGGTTTGCGGAGTAGGGCAAGAATGGAAATGGCTTAAGACTGGACGATGGTATTATTCGGGCTGAAATTCTAGACTTGGGGTTGGGGAAGTAACTTGTCCGGCGATGCTTTCACGAAACGATAATGAACTGACTGGTTGGGATGAACTTGTCTTGGATGGGTTTGAGTTAAATTTGGCGGCTTTGGATACGATTATAAACAGATATATAATACATGCCATGAAAATTTCAATATCTTCATTCATCGTCTCAGATTTCCTCCATAGGATTTCTACCTCAGGAGGATTTAGTGCTTTTTTCATAACTTTGGGAACTACCTCATTGGGGATTTTCGATGGAATCAAATATGGGTCGAAGAAAAGATGGATGAATTGGCGTAGTTGATGATTAGATTCATATCTGGTTTAAATATATCGTAGTGGAAGCTCGTATACAATATGGTAGTAACCAGCCCAGATCTGACCTTAGCTTGTAGCTTTGAAAATCCAGTGTACTTTAATTATGTTGTTAGTGGTTAAAGGAAAGTTGAGCCTCACATCTCGGAGCCAGGGTCCTGGAGATGCGCTAGAGTTGGATTGATAAGGGAGTAACTGCGCTAAGACCCCGCAATCAGTAATCATATTCTACCGGGAAGATAAGGGGGAGAATAAGGAACCGATTAGAAACCCACCCCCAAAATTCATAACGCGTGTAACTTGCCAAAAAAGTGAATCCGCTTGTGAGCTCCAGAAAATTATAGTTGTTTAATAGTGCGCCGTAACACTTCATAGTTCTTCAACATGTGGTGAGTTTATATTGTCATGAATAAAAAAAAAAAAAGTTCCCTGGGCAAAAGGCTGATAGTTATATAGCAAACACGTATTAAATGCTCAAGTGGCGATTCGCTCGCCGTGCTGTACGTCTTGAGAAACCCCTTCACTTTCGATATTCCCTTGGGTGTTTACTGATACTCCCTCTCTAGGTAAGAAATGGTTCGATTGCGCGGAATGCCACCACGAGCAAGAGTCGCACCAACTGCTACAGACCTTCGAGATGACGTTCGCCTGCAAAAAGTGCAAGAAGTGCTTCCGGAAGGACGCTCAGGAGTTCGAGGAGGCCGATGAATACTGCCCCCACTGTGATAACCACTTCGTCATCGATGCCGTCGTACCGAAGCCCGCCTTGACGGTCGAAGGCGAGGATGCGCGGATGGACAACCGTATGCTTAAAGACGATCGGGTGAAGGGAAGCCAGAATAGGTCGATTTTCGATATTCAGAGCGACGCGGATAAGCTCGGTTGAGGAAAGAATCCTAGGCTTACAATAGAAAAAATTACGACGGGCATGATTCTGGGTTGAAGAGCGATGCATTTACATGATACCACACATTTAGACTTCTAAGGACAACAAAATGACAAGCAAGAGGAGGACGACGATGCGTGCTTCTGGGCTAATAGTGTACTAATAGTGACATGCCCTACTGCTCGTATTTTAAAGCCTTATAAAACTTCGGCTACGTTTCATGCCTAATCACTACCGCCTTCTTGCTCTCTGGTCAGGATAGCCGCGCTGCCGGTCCCTGGTGTTCGACCGGTCTTCTTCTTGGCGGCTTCCTCCTGCTTCTCCTGCTCAATATTCTTGACGTAGCCCTCGATATCTTCCACCGGGAGTAGCTCGAGAGTCTTTCCAGGAGCCATGATGGCGATTTCGATGTTCTTTGCACCCGTCTGCACGACTTCCAGTAGCGACTTTATGGCTAGCCGAATGGTCGCCTCGCGATCCATATCTTCCTTGTAGTTGCGCTCTAAGAATTCTCTGACCGTCTTGCTCGAGCGGCCGATGGCATTTGCTTTCCTGTATTGTGAATCAGCACATGTATTACCCCACCTACCTCCATAGAGGGATAGATATGCATACCATGCGGAGTAGATACCGCTCGGCTCGGTCTGATAGAGTCTAGGTACTTTGCTACCCTTATCGAAGCCTACGATCATCGTGCTGATTCCGAAGGGTCGTACACCACCGCTCTGCGTATATCTCTGCTGCACGCCGGCGACGTACTTCGTAATGTACTCGATCGATACTGGATCCTCAACCGTCAAGCGGTGCGATTGCGCCTCTAGTCGCGCCTTATCTACTAGAATTCGGGCGTCGGCATTCAGACCGGCGAATGCGAGGCAGACGTGGGTGTCGATGAGACCGATCTTGGAGGGAGTAATGCGTGTGTCTTGCAGCTTCATAGCCGACCTCTTCTCGCAACCGAGCACGACAATATCTGCGCCTTTCACACCGACAGCGCAGGTACCTAAGATAGCATTAGACGAGAGCGATTGAGCGGCTTGGTGGTATTCATACCTCGCTTGACAGCTTCACCGGCATATTCCACCTGAAATACGTGTCCGTCCGGACTATAGATGCGTCAGAAAGACATAATTCGCAGTGCTTTTATTTAATACGAACCTGAACACTATAGGTATACTAAGTTAGCTAAGTCGTTTCGTCGTTTGAAGTGGTTAGTTTGGGAAAACAACCTACCGGAAAGAGCTCTGTCGTATCCAGACGCCATGGTGAAAAGTGTTAGAGACGAAAAAGACCTAGGTAGAGTGTGAAAAATATCGTGGTGAGCTGCGGTAGAGCTCAAGAAATGATTTGGGAATTCGGCGAGGTTGACGTGAGTACGCAAGGCTGCCAGAGTTACGAAGCTCCCTGCAGCCAAACGCTTAGAATGGAGGGACGCCTGAAAGCTCAAGCCACAAAAAGCTACAATACAAAGTTTCATGTACCCAAGTACTCATGTAACCAAGTACCTACTATACCTACTAGAGGTCTATAAGTGACGCGCACCGCCACATACGGTACTTAAGATGTACCTTCCTCGAACTTTCTCCTTGATTATGTGATTCAATCGGTGTTACTGATGGCTCAAACAGTATAATTCTCTTTTTTTTTTATGAAATTTAAACTTAACGAAATACCTAACTTCATCATGATTGGCATCAAAATGGAAAGTCATTATTTTCCTACTATACAAGTCCAAATCTAACAGAAACCCACGGCTGTGCTAATAATCCCGGTCCCACCTCCGTTACGCCAGTTACTTTTGCCAATGTTACCGTTACCTATCCAAACTTATCCAAACCTCTTGACATCAACCCATTTCTTTTCCTGTAAACATAAACTCATTTCCCGACCTTTTGTTTCCAGTCTGCCCTTAAACCCGATACACCATCGGCGTTCTAGCTCGCCGTCTCCAAAGTGACCGATTCCATTGTAAAACTCCCTTACAACCCAGAGCGGAGCAGCCAAGAGGTCAGGCTGTCCCGTGGTCTGGAGGGCGAAGTCCAAGCTTCGACACACGTTTTCTGCTAGGATTCTCGTCTGAGTAGGCTGATATTTCTGAATATCCAATCCTGGAGGTATCTCAGGTAACATACTGGGGCCGTCGGGAGCCACCTTTCCCTCGGATTCGAAGATGTTATCCAGCATCGCATACACACACTGGTGAAAGCTGATAAGAACAGCCCAGTAGTAAACATGGACTAGACCTATCAATGGCGAAGGGAAGTTAAACACGTTAGAGAAAGGCACATGCGTCTCGCTCGTCATCGCGTCTGCCGTCCAGTATAGCAGGGATCCTGACTCGCCAACCCTCTGGTGCAGCATGCTATACCAGATATCGAATTGCCTTTCGATGTTGACGCAGCAGTCCAAAAATTCCTTGGCCTTTAGACGACGACAGCTGGGGGCGTCAAGTGGCGTTATGTTGCTCGCTTGCGAGAATATAGAGGGTAAAAGGACAACTATGTCGAGAAGATCGTCAAACGGCGTCCTAGGATGTCGTTCCCACGGCACGACTGTCCACTCAGGCGAGCAAAGGAATGTTGGCTGACGATTAAGCAAAGCCGCCCAAATCTGCCTTGGATGTCAGCAACCACATATTCCTGAGCGAGTATTTACTCACAGCACTGGGTCTATAAACCCGAGCAAAGAAATGGTGCTCCGGGAAAAACTGGTACGCAGCTGGGCCTCGATCACGGATCCGGTCGGCCAACGTGAGCGGGGCTTTCCAGGGCGTTTCGCTACTATAAGCAGCCGAAGAATTTTGCTAGATCATGAGTTTAGCAAGGAGGCTAACTGAAGACGTGTCGACATACCTCGTATAGGAATACGCAAAACCCTTCCGTGTTAGCGCTGGTCGCTTGCCTATTGCTACTCTTCGGTGGCAGATTGATAAGACAGCGAGACTTCATGCTAAATGGTTCGTGACCAAATGTCGGCTTTGCGTCGAGAGCGCGGAAACCCTTTAGAGACAACTTGACGTCGGCATCTCTCCGTGGCGATCCGCTCCCAGGCCGAATGGCGGTGTCGAGGTCCGTTTGAAGAGCAATAAAGCGAACGCGATGCGACCCGACGGCTGATGACAACGAAATCACGTCTATCCACGCAGGTTGCCACGGCTCGGTAGCGATGAAGTCTAGTTTACCTGCATGTCGAATCTCCTTGCCTTTGGCTTTCTTGCTCTGCTGGTTTCGTGGAGGATGAGACGAGCATCTCCCTTTGTCATCCGGAGTGCCGACTATGAATACGGTCTGATTTACACCCGTCCGTTAGTTTTTCGTCCCCACGAATTTAATAAACCACAGGCATATTCGGACGGATGGTATACGGAAAGCTAACTTGGGCATCAAAATCTTTGGGAGTGTATTCCTGTTACCGACTCGGGGCTAGGAGTTTGGTGACTAACCTCCCTTTCGTATCCACCGCATTCACGACCATAATCCGTACACTTCTTGCAGAATGGTCTTCCGTTGTCGCATGCCACTCGCCTAGCTCGGCAGGTATTACACCCTTTGTACTTTCCAGGGACGCCAACCATTTTGAATTATCGAGAACTGCAAGGAGTGGTTAGCAACCCAAAGATCATTAGCCGTATGACATTGCATGTTAACTAACATTGGCTAGCCAAACTTTGGGGATATATACCTGTCAGATGAATGCGACGTCAGGTCGTGTGCGATACGTCTAGAAACTCGCTAAAACTGAGAGGTAAGACTGAGTGTAGGCACCCGCAAAATATAAAGATTTCCTAGGGTTGGTATGCTGTTCCTGCATGAATAGCAACACGTAAAGTTCGAGATGGTCAGCCGTACATAATATCTTGCACAGCGCGGCTTAGTTCTGACGTCTACGAATAAACCACTCGTCCGGGGCCTCGCGGCTATATCAGGAAACGAGTCATCGTCAACATGAAAGGAACAAGTATAGAAACGCCAAGGGGTCCTAACTCTTGAAATATTGACCCAGCTCCTGGTACACGGTAGGAGGATGTACCTTTTTGTTTCAACCGTATGAGCACTATCAGCATGACGAAGCCGCGGGGAAAATCAAACAGACTTTCTAGCGAGGAATACGATACTGTTCGGCTTGCGGAGGATCGTTCGTCCCCATGTATTACACATTGTTCCTCTACCTGCGCGCTATGGTGTGTGAATCGTGGGCGACAGGTTTGCTGGGGGCTTCCATGGGTCTGACCTGCAGCCACACGCTGACATGGGAGTATCGTACGCTCTCGACGCCCTGTAGGGCTGTGCCGACAGGGGTATACCACCAAAGAAATAGCCACCGAGAAAATCACGGTGTATCCAGTACATGAGGACCCTATGGATGCGGACCAAATGGCGGGTTTCGTGGGCCCCGGGAGATGCATGGGTAGTGGGTGCTCCTCGAAAATATCGAAGCTTGATTCGACAACGTGAGATGAAGGTTCTAGTGGCGCTGCTTGTGCAACAACGAGTTAACTCCAATCTCCCAACCATCACATCGTCTACAACGTCCCCTCCATGGTGTAGACCAATCCTGTTTACCTTACTCGCTATCCCCACCACCTCTTCGGGATTCGCACGATTGCTACTCCCAATAGCTTGGACGTGCATATCAGGCTATACCGTGGACTATCTTCTCTGCATTATGCCCAAGTGGCCAAGCCGCCCTCTAACCACTGAGTATAGCACTTATCACGTGTTTAGGTTATGGAGTTTCACTCTAAATATTTCAAGATTGGTGGTATCTACATGTTCACCACAAGGTAGAATTTGGAGACGTAGCATTTCCAAAGAATACTTCGCTACTCTCTTGAAATACGGACTCCACATGGCGTCCGGTTTGACTATTAGGCGTAAGATATGCTTGGCTTCGCAGATATTTACCATCGACTTTACTCATCAGGCGTGGGACGGTAAACGGGACGTGGTTCTACCGAGGCGGCAAGGCTGCGTGTTACAACCGGCGTCACCATGATCTTCGCATTGCTCATATCGTCTTGACAGCCATCAACTCAGTGTGTCCGGTTACACCACCTGCTGCACGTGGCATCAACCATGACGAAAGCTCGCTCCGACCTGCCAGAGGACGCAGAGATGGGAGGAGAAGCTCTTTCATCAGTTTGTTAGCGACATTGCAGACATGCAACCATAATATTTGCTGGCCATGTAGTCCCCGGTGCTTGGGTCGTCGTGGCCAACAGAAGCATGATCCTCTGTCTTCTAATCCCGCAATCCGTCATTCGTATTTCGTGCCGATTTAGGTATGAAGGAACTACCCGGTTTCCACAGCCCTTGGGTACTTCGACAACGGCGACAGGAAATAGAACCCGTGTCCTAGCCCGATCCGCGCCTTTTTTAGGTTGCCAAATTCCCGAGTAGAACGGCTGGTGGTGACTTTGAAAACAGGGGCCCATCTCTGAGTCGAGAGGAGGGTCCCAGGTGAGCTGTCAGCTCATGTTGAGTGATCTGATTTCATCCGTGGCTGAAAAGTTTGCCAATAAGAGACCTACCTCTGCAGCTCCCTAGCTATTTGGAGCATTTCAAAAAATGACCATTCGAGACCCCGGCCGCTACGTCAGACATATTACCCACTTATAATCTGAAATTAGAGTCGTGATCGAACGCTTGGCGGTCAGCAGTCCGGGATTGGTGCATATTTGAGTATGGGGTACATCCAATCCATGGCTCTCTGCCGTACAGACCGATCAGCTCAAGGCTTCATCCCTGCCATTACCAACCAGCTTACTATGTTCATTATGTAACTCAACTAGTATCGATACAAAGACGTACCTTGGGCTGGTACCCAGGGAGCTACACGCAGAGGAAGATGAGCTGCAGTGCTTATCCATCCTACGGCATGTTCATCTAGCTTGGGGGTTCCCGACGGCTTGGAGAGCCATACGGAAATATCGATGACCCACGCGATCCTACCCTGGGATCTAAATGCAGATGTAGCGCAAGATAACGAGGAAGCTATACGTTTCAACGGTGGAGTATAGAAGCTTGGTATCACATGACATTGAAAATGGGACGAACGCATCGTACCTGGTTTACTACTGAACTGATCCCTGCGGTTGTTTAGCTGACGCGAACGCTAGCAGCTCGTTTCTTCATGCGTCGAAGATGGATTAAGCGAAGCCAAAGCCACTATCATGTCTTAAACAACAAGAACCTATGCTACCCCGAGTCGTCTAGGTACGAGAGGCAGAATCCAAGTAGTCTGTCCGTGCTAGAAACACGTGGATATGCCAGGTGTTCTCGTGCTCAAAAACCGCAAATTTCCCCGGTTAGGATTCCGGTTGGATTCTGAGGATGCGCCAAAAATCTCTTGGAGATCGTGACTCGCAGGGATGAGCAAGCCAGATGTGATAAACCTAGCGTAGAGATCGATACGTAGAAAGGTAGCTAGACCGAGCTAGCCAAGCAAATTTTAAAGTCTTTTTTTCCGTCAGGAGACGAACGACCTAGGACTTCTTACAACGTGCCTCCTCACATGCACGGAATCAAGCCACCGACGAAAGCGTTCATCTTTAATTTCTTGCTGAAGAATCGGCAGCGATTGGTTGTCATCTTTTAAAGCTTAAGCGAGGGGCGGGGGTTATCACAAGCTTAGCCTACTCAGCTGGATCGCAAGGCTCCTCCAGCAAATATCATATAGGAGCTAACTTTTGATTTAGCCAGTCTCACCTCGACATAACGTTTCAGTGTTTGGAGAAATGTCTGATATGATCTTTATCTTAGCGCACATCAGGAGCAAGCCACAGCTAAAATGTTCCCCCGGAGGCTTCTAGGCGGATGCAATAATTAGTCAAATCCCAAGGCTCATACATATTTTAACGTGTGTAACAAGGGACGTCAGCCCCCGGTCCCGACGACGCCCAGAAGAGCTGGTCCCTACCTTAGTCATCGCCCTTATACAGTCGGGAGCTATAGGCGCGAATCCGCGAGCCATATACGTGTTTCTGCTCTGAACAGAAGGATGCTCGAGGGGGATTTAGCGCCGAATAGGTTGCGCAGGCGCATATTAGGCGCTACGTGATGGTTGCACATAGTTACAAGGACATTATGCTAGGCCTTTTTGTAGCGTCGGATCCGAGGACGTGGCCCGAAATTTCCGCTCCTATCAGATTCTCTTACCGTGCTGACAACTTTTGTTACTCTTTGTCTCGAGTTACACTACCTTTTCAAGTTGCAGGATACATCCGACCGCGGTTGTCGAGTGGAACTTGATCTCGCGTAAGGTACGTTAATAATGCTTCTCCAATTTTATGCAAGCAACAGAGAAAATATTAATTATAGTAGAGCGCTCTATAGGTAGTGGTATCATTTATGAGTTTTTTTTTTTTTTTTTTTTTTCTCTATATTCAAGCCTCTCATTCGAGAAGTTTTGTATCTCGAACTTCTGTAAGCACCTCGTTTGCCGCCGGGCTAAACTCCTCTCAACAACTTCATTTGTATATCATCGTGTAACATCATAACCCCAATTTGCTGCGGGCTATGACGAGATACTCACATATCAACTGTTGAGTTAAACAAAGTCTTTACTGATTAATCATCAGACCGGCCTAACAATTTCACGCCTTTGTGGCACCAACCTGAGTGATACAAGGGGCTTGTCGATCATATGCAGTCGTGGCCACTCGCACCAAAACGTTTCAGCCAAGACCTAGGCATTCGCTTCAATCTTGCCGCCATCGATCTTTTTTGATATTGACGATCCTCACTCTCTAGGTCCTCACCGCACTCCCGCCAGGCGTTCTTACGCGTGTTCCATTGATTCTTTATTTAATAGGATGTTTATACGAGGAAGGGTATCGATATCAAATTATTTACATATACGCCGGTATACCGTACTTGACGATCCAGAATACGTGCGGTCCCGGTGTGGGTCTAGAAATTCCGGCTGGAGTTGTAGTCGGTCCCGGCTTTCGGCTTCTTAAGCTTAATTTAATTCTAGACATGGATGTTATTCGGAGAATCGCATTCTGCCCCACATACCACCTAAATATTTCACGAGTTAACTGAGGCACACTTCTAGAAAAAAATAGCAGATCGACGTGGGTGAAACTTATCAGCCGCAATGCGAATGGCCCCCCCCCCTCCCCCCTTATCTAAGGAGCTATTTACGTATTTACTATTTTCAATAGCTCAAAACCGCTACGATAACACGAGACGACAAGGAAATTTCCTACATTGCTTATCCCACCATGATCTACCCTAGAAATTCGCCGAAATCTCGCTTGGTTGGTGCAGGTAGCATTCTAATGCAGGACATACGCAGGAAATAATAAAATCGGCTCTATTCTAAGCGGACGCGTGCGGAAATTAGGTATGAAGCACACCTCTAAATCCCGGGCGCCTGGCTTCGTGAGTCTTGGCGTCCGTTCCCCGCTACGCTTACGGCTTTTCCCCAGACCCGGGTTTCTCAGTCAAATGATCGTCAGATTACAGACCCGCAAGACGAACAGCAACAGCAACATCCCCCCGATATGTATAAGATCCCATCTACTTGGTAATTTATTAATAGTTCGGTTATATGGAAGCCAAAGCCTATTGCTCCTACATGGCGATCTCGAACCTCTCCGGCAGGATTTCATCCGGACACGCTAACCTTTACAATTCAGGTATTGTCATATTTTCACTTGGTCGCGACAAAAAATACGGTGCGTGTTCGGCCGGTATAGTTATAACATATTATGATGTTCTTTGGTATGTATTTCTAAACTATCGAATTTCTGAAACACGATGCCGCCGGATATAGCATATAGCCGTCAAGGTCACCGACCAGTCCGAAGGTTGCTACCGTACGGACCGAACCAGGATCCTACTTGGAATAATCAGAATTTTAGGAGAAAAAAAAATTGGTATATGGGTCGGATGCGGCTTCTTCTCCAACTACCCCCTGCTATCAAAGCGTTTATGCGAACCATAATATGACCAACCAATATTGCTTTTCATGAGCGCGATGCTGACTTCACGGCCGCCCATCCCTGACCTCCCTAGGTACTCATTGATTTGACGAATAGGCGAGCGAGAAATACTTGTTGGTGTTTTCTACGGCGACAATTAAGTAGTGACGGCCAACACTAACATAGATAAGCACCATACGGGTTTCTCGCGCCAACTACCTGCGGATGATGCCTAGACAGATGCCGAGGCTAGGTTCACTCGCTTACTGCATGCTCTCGCAGCTTGATGCCACGGGTTGGGGCCGTGTTACCTATCAATGGGATAAGCCGGCAGTTTCGCAACGGAAGCCTACCCAGAGTAGTACAGCATCGTCGAATTTTGCAAAAATTTGTAGATGAGCAGATTGTAAGCTCTGGTAACTTGGCCGGCGCTTGCTAAGTTTGAGGTAATCAAACAATCCCAGGCGGTGTAAGCTTATTACTCATGAAAATCAGATGAGAATGGTCGCATAGTTCTTCCTCTTACAACACACTTTTATCGAAATGTTTCTTTTTTTTTTTTCTCTTTCTTTTCTTTTTTTTCCGCTATTGCCCTTGCCGCCTACGACGGAGCGCGAACCCCGACCTTCCTATGGGTACCAAGACCTTGGAAATGCACAAGAAGGATCCGGACGGCATAGGTGTGGATTTGGGGGTAAGAATATAGCGTAGAAGGCTTATTATACAAAGTGCAATTATATACATACCTGCCTAGTTCCCGCGCCCGTTGTCACCAGATAATCTCCAGTGGCGATGTTCTGGGTACAAGAGCACTTGTATGAGTAAGGTAGAACCGGCTTTCGTTGTAGGGATCGTCGTCGAACGCATTCTTCCAAGGTATAGGATGCGGTCTAGAAGGTCGATGGTATCGTGAGTCGTAGTCGTAGTCGTAGTTGTAATGTCTGTCTGCCCGCCTCACCCGCGCCACCCGTCCTGTTCGTCAATTGCACGCGCGGTCTCGTTGGTTTCGAAGCGGCCAACACTACGGACCTAGGAAGAAGCTTTTCTACCTTGGCCTTTTTGGACGCGCGTAATGCATGATGGGGGGCTTAAGTAGAGTAGCCGACTAACAAACGTATCTCTTTTTCTTGTCACTCATCTAAGACTTGTATACCTATTTGTGAAACCCACAAGCGCGACTTGCTACTACTGCTTGATTCCTTTTGGACTTTGTTCGGGTTAGAGGTAACTCGACAGCCTCGTTTTTTTTCTTTGCTTGTGTTACGGACTTCCTTCGTTGGATTCTTCGAAGGTAGAAAGGAATAAGGATGAGGATATGCTTTCGCGTCGTAATACTGGCTAGAATACGGCTGGCTCTACTGATGTTTTTTTTGATCTGGTACATTGCGTAATTTGGCTCTGTCCTTGGTACGAGATGAGAGGTTCCCCAGTTCTGAGACCCTGGGTCGTCTTTTTGGCTTGGACTTGTTTACCGCGAAGACGGACGTTCACTTTGTATTTCTTTGCCGATGACATTTTTACCCAAAGTCTTTAACGCTCTAGGTAGATCTGATCTCGTCGCCGTGGTAATCGTCACTTTGCTGGGGCCGAAAGAAGAAGAAGAGCATCGTGATGTAGGCTAGGTAGGCACGCAAAGTCTTTTAGACATACATGGCAGTTCTAACATTGACAACGGAAATGTTACATCGGCCAGCATCGAGCCCTTCATCGAGCCATCATCGACTTTAAAACGAGTGATATTATATTTGGAAATCGCAGGAACCTTTTAGCTCCTCAGAGGATTACTGTACCGTTACATATCGCTGCGTCTATTTTCTTCTATTCAGCTGTATTGCGTGTGTTGATAGTTATTTAGGTCTGCGAACTGGGTTATCATGCACCGCCTCGGTTCTGTTGATATCTCCAGATGTTAATCAGAGTCTTGAGGCTAAATACCGTAGGTTTAATCTTCTCCTATTTTATGATTATGGGTATGACAGGCTAACGACATATTTGCCAACAGCTTGTCGATGATGCCTCTTTCGCTGCTATCCGCATGTGGAAGCCCGCCACGCGACGTGCCAAATATTAAAGGGAGGAGGTAGGTAAAGAGAATTCTTCAATAACTTGGCGTAACCACGCGTTATCCGACCTCAGTACAGAGGTCTAAGCCATCATATCTTTGGCATACCGTCCACATCCTCGTCGATCCGTTCCTGGAAGACATGACTGACTAGGGGGTAATGTATAGTACTGTGTAGCTGAATATTGCCTCTCACATAACATATATATAGAGCGAGAGTATCTGGGCTAGGACGGGAAATATTCATAAAGCGCCCTGTAAGCCTGCCACCTAGATTTCTAGTTGTACGTCAGGACTCAAGTTATTGAATCTGTTGAGAGCACGCAGGTACGTCTGACCGCTAGGGCTCTAGGTGCGGCGTCCAAGAAAAGGAGAACTGGAGTATGAGTCCATGACTGGAAGTTCTATATGCGGGTTAAGAGGTACCCAAGGCCAAGTTTCCTTGTGCTGCGACCTTGCTCCCGCACTCGTCACAGCACCTTGTCATGTCTGCGTGAAGCTTTCTTGTTCCGGGATTCAACTTCCTGGAGATTAAACTCTGGGAAGCCGTTCTTCCAACTAAAGTACGTCTGTGATTACCCGAAATGATATGCAAACTCTTTGGACAGTCTAAGCATAACAGATATGGCATCGAATCGAGACCTAGTTGTATTCCTAGCTCCGGCTCAACTCCCTTATGAGCTAACACTCAGGGGTATGGCCATCCAGCTACCTTGTACATCTATCTAGATCATGGCTAAACACATAAAGGTACTATGCTCAAGTATTTGAATACTGGTTTGCTAGGAGACTTCTCATTATTGCTTACTCTTCCCACTAGCTCCTCCACGCATGCTCCGGCACCTCGATATCATCATAGCCTAATTCCTCCAATCGTTCCTCTAATTCCTTTAACTGTTCCTGCGCCTCATCTTCGGGCGGGCCGTCCGAGTAGTATGTCTCCAAGTACATTTTATGGTACATGGCGAATTCGAGGCCCATACAGAGCGGACAGGCAAGATCTACACCACAGCCCATAAAAGCATCAAAATCATCTGACTTTCCCCCGGTGCAGCCGGGACAGATGAATTTCTCGCCTTCGCAGACCCAACAATCGCCCCCCTCCATCCGAGCGATGAAGTCCGGGACGTCGACGAAGCCGTAGAGACAAGGATATTTCGTCTTTACGGTAGTACTAAGGACGACGTCGAAAGTGTTTTCCGGGCCCGAGAGCTTGCGCAGCTCGGGTATTTTGATCGTGAGTTCTTTCGCTGTAGACGGGTTCGCACAGGCTAGATAACGCTCGAATTCCCGCACGACGCTGCTGTACCCGAGATTGCCTGCCAATAGTAGGTCGTCGGGACAGTCGAACTCGTGCCGATAGCAGCGGAGCAGCATTGTGTCGGGCGAGGACGCCACGCAATCGGCCTTGACCAGGCGGAACCGATCTTTGGCGCCCTTTCGTGCGAAGTCCATAATCATGGCCCAGATCTCGTTCGGCAACTTTATACCGCCCTTGCTCTGGATGCCGTTGTCGACACCGTTGCGGGCGAGGAGTTGCGCCACGTACCGGATGCCTATGATTCCGGTTTTGAGAAGGAGTAGACTGTCCTTCGTGAGGCGTCCTTGAGAGAAATGGGTGATTTTTACCGGCCTCATCGTGTCTGGTGGCGTTTTGAGAGTGATGATAACTCTCTTGATAGAGAAATAGAAATGATGCCAAGTGGTAAAAAAGATGAAAGTTTAGTTTTTTGCGACCTTGGAAAGACGGATCGCCCTTTTTGAACGGGAACGTGAATGCTGCCTGGAGGAGGTCCGTTTGCGAAAAGGGTTACACGACAGCACCAAGTTTAGCAGCGCACGGCCTCTCCCCTAAGTTAATTGGTTGATATCATTGGATGATTTATGGTGTGTGATTTAACGACTAGGCAGCAAAGGGAGCCTTGTTTGGTTAGGCTAGATAACTAGATCTATAACAAATATATATTATTCTAGAGAGATAGAACTTGATCAGGGGAGACCTTCGGGTACAGTACGAACAACACAAGGCAATTTGACAGTATGCATATAGTGCCATAAGGCTTTCATAAGAGAAGAGACCTAGTTCACGACAGCGACAGTATATACCATTAAGATCTACCTATGAGAAGGATGACGACGACAAGTACTCTGACTGCTGATAAGTGATCGAATCAAACCCCATTTGAGTTAAGTAGCCAATCTTAGTCGTTTCAGGGGCCCATGTGGTTCAAAAGCTAGTTCAAGGCTTATTCTATAGAATCCTGAGGGGGAAAAGGAACCAAATATGTCCCTTTAAAGCTCTCTAGGCCATTGTTTAGGTGCCCCGGTACCTACCTAACATATGCATGGAGGTTTAAGGGGTTCACTAATCTGTGGGGCACGGGACGCCTTGCCGTCCCCCCTATAAGTTCTTTAAGCTAATAAAGCCTACACTATATCATCTTCTTTATGATAAGTCACCATTTACACCTATATAGGCATCGTGGAAAATCCCTTCTCTACCATAAAAAGAAATACTACCTAGGAAGGAGATATAACTTATACGATAGTTCTTATCACTTCTCGTATTTCATTTTTTCACTTTGTCAAATATGACCACCTCAGACCCTACACATGATTGGATACCGTCCGATCCCCCGGGCCCCGATGCAAGAGTGCCGCTTCTCTCCGGAAGAAGACTGGAGATGTTCAAAGCGCTGGTAGAGCACGACAACTATTATGAGTTGTCTCTGATGTTCCCTACGCTGGCCGACGATTTGCAACGTTCCGAAACCGACCTTGGCGTATCGTCCCACGCGTCAATGCAAATTCGCCGTGATCGCACCAATAGAAGGGCCATGTGCATATTACTCCATACCATACCACGAGAACTGCTGAGATCTCTGATTCTAGGCACCGTTGCCTTTGATCAGCTGAAGCCGACCGGAAAGCCAGTACACTATGCAGCAGACGGCCCAGGCGCATACGTCGCTGCTATGGCTATTGAGGGCCGAAATGGGAAGTGGCTTAGCCGTGACGAGATCAGAGAGCTGATCCACAAGCTACTCAAGTACATCACTGCGTATAGAGCTTGAAAAGACCACTTGGGAACGCCGAGTGACCCGGAACACGCTGAGCTGGATGCATTTACTCGAGACATCGACACCCAATACGGGGGCAGAGACAGCGAGAAGCCTAATGGGATGCGTTTCATAAGCGATAACGATGCGGCGACTAAGGTTGAGCTCTTCGTGAAATCCCTCGAGAAGCGATGCGATCCTTCACTTCCCGGTACGGATCAGGTCTACCAAATCTCATCACCCCTGTACGTTGGTTGCTCCAAAAATATGAAGGATAGGGCTGTGGAATACCAGCCGAACACCGGTCTGAAAATGGCAGATAAACTATGGGGCCTCGTATGTTGCACTCTGGCATATATGGGCAAGCACCCAACAATCGTAGTGGTTCCGGTTATTCGTACTTGGAGAAGGCCTGACCTCCCCCTCGCCGAGATTCTCACAACGATGCTTGGGAGCGCGTTAGCGACCCAGGATGGATTTAACGCACAAATACCCGGGGCTACAATCGACAGAAGCATGCCAAGCATCCTGACTACGGCCGAGCAGTACGTCTTAGCTCTCGAACCACACCTAAAGGATAACCTAGACGCTAGTTCACGGGAGATGGAAAAAAGGCGAAGATATCTAGAAAATATGGAGCTCGTGTCTAATTTCCCGAGCGCCGAAGTTGAGAACACCCTAGGGGAGCTCAGGGGGCACCAGCAGGAGATATATAACATTGATGACCAATGTGCTGCCCTTATACGCAGAATCGAAGCCGAGACGGCCGAGCTGGAGCGTCAAAGAGAGGCAGCGCAAAACTACGTAAGATTATTAACGGCGGTGAACCAGGTTTTCAGGACCTTCGGGGCCGAAGACCATGAAGAGGAAGATGATATAGAACCCCCCGTCGTGTAAAGAGCTCTAGCTCATTTAATAGATATAATAGCTAGGATTAACCGACGAATTCTTAGAAATACTCTTAGGACCATGAAAATATTTGCTAATCGCGTAAATAAGTATGAATCACTGGATAGCCATCGTATGGTTTCATAATTTTATTAAAAAGCGAAAAAGTTTAACGTTATTAAATCGTATTATACATTGCATATTAACTTTTGACATTCACTTTTGAGAAATTTCCACTCCCGTTGGGATATTTTTCCAATTGGGTTGGAAATTTCCCGAGGTTTCTTTTTCCGGCAACCGATGCGAAATGAGCTATGCGCTTGGTCGGTGGACGTGGAAGGATTGGGGATTGCCGTTACTATTTCCACCGATAAGGACAGTACCGTGGCAACCCAATTTACGCATCAATTATGAAGCAATATTTATGTTAGAAATAATCCAAATAGTTGTTTACCTGGAAAGTCGTCCGAACAACTTTCAGAATTAAGCAGGATTCGATACGAGTACATAAATTTACAAGATAGAAGGGAAACAAATCATTGACGTTTGGAAAGGGGGCGGATGGTGAGATCATGAGGAATCGGTAATCTACTTCAAAGCGTTACAAACTACAGGTTACTTGGTCATTATCAGTGATATCGGGGCTTAGCCATTTTCTATTGTTGACACTAAATTCTAGCTAAAGGGGCTCGTGACGAGAATTCTTGACGACAGGACACCTATCGACGATCGCGATATGAGGGCGTATTGTGAGAGCGTCTACGAGGACTCTGAGAGCGATATGTCGATGGCGAGTTTGATCTAGACCTTCGTGAATATCGCCTCTGGTCGTCGTCGTATTCTCGTGAGCGAGTGTCGGGAGGGGGAGAACGCGATCTTAGTCGCCGGCCACGCTCTTGTTGATCTCTGGGCGTTCGTGCGTGAGAGATTGGGGGACGTGATTGAGATGTTGGTAGTCGGTCGCGCTCTCGCCAATCTCCACGAGTGTCTCTGTAAGGACTATTGGGACGGGAATGGGGATTGAACCCGGGGTATCTCTCGCGACTTCTTTGATCTCGCCTTGACGATTCATCATACGATCTATCATGATACGAGTTTTGGGAAGGTACGTATCTATCCGTTCTAGCTTGAATCTGTTCTCCGTGCCTAGACTGTTCTCTTCGCACGGGCTGATCTGCGTGTCCAGAACTCCTTCTTCTGCGGCGTTTTTGCCCACGGCTGGTTCTCTGCCTCTTCACTGTACCGGCTGTCTGAGTGCTATGTGAAGCTATTTGACCAGCCTCGTCCTCGTCCTCCTCATCATCATCATATTGATTATCGTCGTCATACTGGTTGTCCTCGTATTCGTGTATCTCGTTGGAATCCGAAAATCGGACTCTACGATCGCTAACTTCGATGGAAGGAAGCGGCGAGAGTGACAATCTGGACGGTCCATTCTCATCTATTGGATTAGATAGGCGACTAAATTCCAAAGCAACTCGCTCGCCTTCGTCTTGAGGCAGCGGACGACGACTGGAAGTAACGGCCTCAAGCCTTTTAGAAGCATAATTAATAATGTTAGATCCAGAGGCATTTTGCTGTATTGCGTTCTCACTAATCATAGGCCGTTTACTAGGCGCATGGTAGCTTCCTTGGTCCTTGATACCTATCATCTTCTTCTTATTTACAAGGATGTCGTGAGTTGACGCTGGCGCCCACTCGGATCTTGCTACACGTCCGAGGCCAGACGGTTGACCTTGGGCTGGATTTTGGCTTATAGCTGATCGAGGACCAGGGGCTCGTTGCTCAACTGTATCTTTAGGAACGGCAGGCCGAATACCAGGAGCTCGTTGCTCAACCAGATTTCTAAGCACTGCGGGTAAAGGACCAGGAGCTTGTTGCTCAGCTGTATTTTTTGGAAGGGCGGGTCGAACACCAGGAGCTCGTTGCTCAACCGGACTCGGAAATCGAGGGCCAGGAGCTCGTTGCTCTACTGGATGTTTAGGAACGGCGGACTGGGGACTAGGAGCTTGTTGCTCTACTAGATTTTCGGGGGTAACGGGTTGAATACCAGGAGCATGTTGCTCAACCAGCTTCTTCGGAACGGCGGATCGAACACTAGGAGCTTGCTGCTCAACTAGGTGTTCAGGAACGACGGGCGAAGTGCCAGGAGCTCGTTGCTCAACCGGATTCTTAAGGACGGCGGGTAAAGGACCAGGAGCTTGTTGCTCAACTGTATTTTTAGGAAGGGCGGGTCGGACACCAGGAGTTCGTTGCTCAACCGGGTTCGAAAATAGAACACCAGGAGCTTGCTGCTCAACCGGGTCTGGAAATCGAACACCAGGAGTTCGTTGCTCAACCGGACTCTCGACTAAAACTTGTTGTGGGGCGTGCAAGGCGGTATGCTCGTCGACGTTTGAGCGGGCTTTTATCAGTTCGGGACGTGGTTCCGACGTATATTCTTCTAGCATAAGCCTCCAATAAGGCTGACTTACGCCTTGAATATATTCCGGACCCGGGGCTTCGTGTTCGATCAAAGGCGCGCCGCGTCTTGACTCATATCGCGCCCTGTCAGACTTGTAATACACTAGGTAATACTTACCTGGGTCCTTACATGACCAAATACTATCATTATTGTTCCCAACTGGTATTGAGAAGTCCCTACCATCACACCTGTAAAGGTGGGGCACGACGGGCTCTTCGTTAGGCAGAGGAATTCTAGCAACGCAGACGAGACGATAAGAGGCCTTGTTCGGGCGGCAAATATGACCGTCTCCTTGGGCTACTATGTCTGGGTATTCTATTGTCAGCTGCTGTAAAGTTTTAAACGGGGAGATATCATCCAGCATAGGTGATGTGTTATCCCAGAGCACACGAATGAATTCGGGCGACGCGAATGTATGGTATCGGCAACGGATAGCCCCCCGGCATACATATTGAGGTATCTTTTCAGTGATCGCGCGGGGGAGATCTTTGGGATGCTCGATTTGAATGAGACCGTCCTGAGCGATCCGTTCGGCCGCAAACGCGTCATTGCACGGTACGAAGTCCTCGCTGTCGCCCTCTTCGTAAGCTGTAGTGCTGTATAGGAGATGATTGGGCCTTGACCAAAACTTCTGGACCATGAGCTCGTTCT
The DNA here is from genome assembly GCA_002120325.1 of Daldinia sp. EC12. Classification (NCBI taxonomy): domain Eukaryota; kingdom Fungi; phylum Ascomycota; class Sordariomycetes; order Xylariales; family Hypoxylaceae; genus Daldinia; species Daldinia sp. EC12. Next base: position 46,854 of record KZ112997.1, read on the forward strand.
CGATAAGATCGAACAGGTTCGGGGCGTTGCCATCTTTTCCCCAGCCAGAGACTTTTCCACAAACAAAGGATATCTGCTGTTGGTAATGGCTTATCTTTTTCGCGTCGCCGTTTCCTAGATCGAAGTCAACAAGCCCATAGTGCACTAGTGCCGGACGTAACCTCTTCATGTCAAGGCTACCTCCGTTTTCCCCCGTAGTTATCATCATCCATCGGATGATGATTAGAATGGAGCAGACGTTACGCTCCTCTAGCGACCGCGCCAAATTCCACGGCCAATGAGTTTTTAGCTTTGTCAATGACATCCTTTTGTTTACTGATGAATCCATGATCCTAATCTCGACGCGTCGAGGACTTTTGGTGTGTCGAAATAAAAGGAGAGAGAAAACAGAAAAGGTTGTTGAATGTATTTGAAAGTTGGTGAAAAATAAAATAGCTCAAGGCAGCAGCTTAAAAAAAGAAAAGAAAAGAAAGGTAAAGAAAAAAAAATTAAATGCCTTGGTCAAAAGGAACAACCGGATTGATGCCTGGATCTCTGTAGCAACGGCTGAGGTTGCTACACTATTGCCCCAAGTTATGTACTACAAATACCTATTTCTAAAACCATATGTTCTTTTAGCAATTGAAATGCACCACTGCCGTCTTTTGGAATATCGCAAACCTGTAAAAGGAATCTTCGGTAGATGCCTTGCATAACGTGTATATCAGTAAAACTAGAAGCGTCCTATTAATATCTGACTTTTTATATTCTTTTTGAGGCCGCGCGTTGGATAAGGTCGCCGAGACGACTGTCGAATAGGGGATATAGGTACGTAGAATTTAAAAGTAAGGAACTTTTATCCTACTATTTCTGAAGCTATGGTGATAGCTAAGGCCCAGGCGGCTTAGCGCAATAGTAAGTCAAGTGTATGGTCCTGGTTTGAGTCTCTACCTATGATGTTACATTCTTTTTGGAGTAATGTAGGTATTTACAAAGCATTCATCCGAGCCCGAAAGTGATACGATCAAAAGCCACAGTCTTCCGATACAGACATTAGTTATTTTCCTAGTAACCTTAGATTTTATGCAACCGAGTACCGCACGGGCGGGAGTATGCGACAGTGTTTAGAGAGACGGGGACGCTAGGAAGGGCATGTATCGGCAAAGGTAGGAAAATAAGGCTTCTAACGAGCTCTTTGCGAAACCCTAAAGATATTGTTAGTTGTAATAACTACCTAGGTATACATGTGACCTAACGAAGGACTGTCCTCGTTGCTTTCATACGCGAAACAATACTAGCAAGATAGAACCATATAAGTGAGAAGGTACTGCACAAGGCTGTGAGAGATTCCCGTACAAGTTGCCGTATTTTGTATGGGGAAGTTAAAAACTTTAGCATAGGTTAGCTTTCGGGTGAAAGAGTCGTCACGGTACTTTTTGTGGGGTCCTTATATATAGAGGCAGGTATCACCGTTAACCCCTCGAGTTGACATCGTTCTACCTTTCGTGGTGTAAAATATTGGGGTAATAACGCGTCTACGTGTTCAGTGCTCACCTTGGGCTTAACAGGGATGCAAAAGGAGATTTACGAGGAAACCATATACTTGGTTACGATATATTCTAAAAAACATCTTGGTTGACTTTTCAAGTTGTTTGTTGAAATTAAATGCAAGTTATGAGGTGTATATGTATATTATATTATTTAATTATTTATTTGTGTAATGGGTGGGCAAATATTTTATATAAAAGTTTATAAATATAAAGTATATATTTTTTAATTATATATATTTTAATATTTTTATTCGAACCATATTTATATATAAATATATAAAATGTTTTATAATTTTTTAAATATATAATTAATTTTTTTTATTTTTTTTAGGGTTTAAATTATATATAATGGTAAAAGCGGGAATTATTCGGTTTTTTATAAAATAAGTTTTTAAAATTTACTTATTTTTTAATTTTTTTAAATGATAAAATTAAATAAAAATTTTTTCCACTATTTAACGTATTTATATTATATTATATTTTAATTTTATTTATTTATTTTTTATTTTATAAATATTTTATAAACGTTTATTATTTTTTTTATAATATATTTTTTTATTTTATTATTATAAATACGTTTTTTACGAAATTATAATTTTATATTAAAATATGTTTTTTATGTTTTATAATTAAATTAATAATTGTTATTATAAAAATATATTAATATTTATTTTTTTATTTATTATTTATTAATTAATTATTAAGTATATTAAATAATTTTATTTAAATTTTTTTATCGTTTTTTAATTTTAATTTTTTAAAATTATTAAATAAATTTTATATTAATAAATTTGGTATATATTTTATTTAATTTATTTAATTTATTTTATTATAAAAAAATATAATTTATTAATAAATATATAAAAAATTATTTTAATGGTTTGATAAATGTTATAAATATTTTAATATTTTATTTTTAAAAATTTTAAAATAAATTATTAATTTGTTTATTATAAGTTTAATTTTTTAAAATAAATATAAATTAAATTTCAAAATAATTTATATATAATAAAAAACATGTTTTTATAATTTTTAAATAATTTTAATTTAAATGTTTAAAATTATAATATTTTTGGTTTATATATATTAAAGTTTAAAAATATATTAATTTTTATTATTATTTTTATAAAATCATTTTAAATGTTAAAAAATTTCCTTATTAAATAATATTAATTTATGAAATATTTATTAATTATTTTATAAATATTAAATTAAATTATATTTTATTATTATTTTTTAAATTTTTTAAATTTATTATATTTTAAAAATGTTTAATATTAAAGTTTTTAATAATAAGCGTAAAAATATTTTCAATTATATTTAAAAATTAATTTTATTTTAAATTTAATTAAAAAAAAGTAATTTTATAAATAATATTTTATAATTATATATTTTATATTTAATATAGTTTTTTATTTTTAATAATTATAAGGTATTTATTAATTATAATTTTTTATTTATTTTATAATTGGAAATTTATTATTTTTTTAAATTATTTAAATGTGTTTTTAAATAATGGTTTAATTAAATTATCCGTTATTTATTATGTTATAAAAATGTAAATAAAATTTATTTCGCCATTTTATTATTTTTTATATGTAAAATATATATTAATTTCAATATATTTAATATGTATATGGAATTGTAAATTTTTTATAAATGTTAAAATTTTTTAATTATTTTTATATATTATTATAATAATAATTTAATTTTTTATAATTATTAATTTAATAAATAAATGGTATAATTAAATTGTTTTTTTTATAATATTTACCATATTTTTAAATTTTAATTTATAAATGGATATAATTATTATAAATTGTTTTTTAAATAATTAATTAATGGCATTGTTATTTATATTGAAAATATATTTTAAAATTAATTTTTTAAATTATATATAATTAATAAAATTAATATTTATTTATTTTATAAAATTTTTTAAATTATTTTAATAAATAAATTTATAATTTAAAATATTTTTTAAATATTTAAAAATTTTTTTAATTATTATTATATATATTATTATAAAATTTTTCATATATTAATTTAAATATAATATGGTGTATACGATATTTAAACAAGTGCTTATTATAATATATATTAAATATTTTATTATTTATATATATTATTTTATATTAATTAATATTATTATATAATTGTTTAATAATTTAAAAATTTTTAATATATTAATTGATATAAATATAAAGTTGGATTTTTATTAATTAAATTTTTTAATAATTTTTTTTAAATATATTTTTTAATTAAATTTAATGATTTTATTAAAATAATTTTTTTTAATAATTATTTTCAAATAATAAAAATAAAGTTTTAAATTAATTATTTTAAATTTTTTAATAAATTTAATTTTAATTTTATTAATTTTAATTTTAAAAAAGTTTATAATAAATAAATCGTTTACATATATTATTAAATAAATATGGTTTTTTATAAATATTTTTATATTTAAATTTAATATTTCGAAATTTAATGTTTTTAAATAAATTATTAAAATTTAATATTATATTTTAAATGTTTATTTTAAATTATATAATATTTTATTTAATTTATAATATTTATTATTATTATTATTAAATTTAAATAATTATTTAATATAAATATTTTTTTTTATATTTTTATATAAAAAAATTATAATAATATTTATTTATTTTATTTTTAAATTTAAAATTATTATTATAATGAAAATGATTTTATAATTCATAAATTTAATTATTAAAATAAATATATTAGTATAATTAAAATTTTTTATTTGTTTAAAGTTTTTTATTATTTATTTAATTTTATAATAAGTGATTTTGTTATTAAATTTTTTTTTAATTTTATAAATTTATTTATTAAATAATAATTTATATTTAATAAATAAATTATATAAAATTTATATATAATTATTTATTAATAATTAATATTTAATATTTATAATTTTATATTATTTATATTATTTAAAATTATATTTAATTTTTTAATATAATTTAAATTTTAATTTAATAGTTATTATTATTATATTAATTAAGTAAATAATATATTTAAAATTTATATTTAATTTTAATTAATATTTATGAAATAATATGGTATTTATATATTATTTAAAATTATATTTTAAAGATTTGTAAAATGGGTTATCGTTATAAAATTTTAGTTTAAAATTTTTTATTAAAGTATTTAATGATATTTTAAGTTTTTTAATATTATTTATAATGATATAAAGTTTTTTTAATGTAAATAAAATATTAAGGTTTAAGCGTTATAAAGTTTTACGATTTATAATAATAGAGTTAGTAAAATAAATAAATTTAAAAAAGTTAAAAAAATAATAATTAAATAGTTTTTAAATAAATTTTATTAATTTTTAATAATTTTAAAATTATGGTGATAATATATATGTTTTAGTTTTTTTATTTAGTATTATAAAGTTATTAATTAATATGTGTAGATATTTTTTTTTAAATATGATGTTGTTGATATTAATTATTTTATTTTTATTAACTAAGAATATTTTATAAATACGTGTATTATCGCTTTTATATTTAAACATTTTATATATAATAATTTTTTTTTAAAATATATTAATTTTTTAATTTTTTAAATAATATTTATTAATTTTTATTATAATTAAATATATTAGATTAAGTAAATTATTATATTATATTTTATAAAATATTTTATTTAAAATATTATATAATAATTTATTTATTAAATATATTATTATTTATATAATAATAAATTAATATTTATTAAATA
>KZ112998.1:0-49015 GCA_002120325.1 Daldinia sp. EC12
AAATTTTATAAAATTTTATATTATTAAATAATAAATTTTAAAAAATTATAATTTTTTATTAAAAATGTGGTTATTTTTAAAACACATAATTTTTTAAAACGTAATTATAAATATTATTATTTTAATATAAAAAAAAATTATTATATAATATTTTTTTTAAAAATTAATAATTATTTTAATATATTATTTATTTATTTTAATAAATTTAATTAATTTAATTAATATTAATTATTTTTTAATAAAAAAAAAATTAATATTACGTAATTTAATTTTAAATTATATGTACATTCAATTTTTTTATTTTTTTTAAAATATTTAATTGGTTAAAAATGTTTGTAGCAAATAAAATATAAAAAATTGAACGTAAAATGTGGTTTAAACTTGTTGAGATAAATGTTAAAGGGTAGATAAGCACTTATAGAAATTAATATGTATAACTATCCAAATGTTATTAATATAGAAAAAGTGGATGGGTTTAACTTTATCAAATTTGGGTTTTAACTTTAGCGTTATTGAAAAAACAATGTAATCTATCACCACTTAAATAAACCAAATCTTTATTTCTTCATTATTTCCTGCTTAGGTCATCTCACTTCGCTATATTAGAGCCATATCCGCTCAATGCTTTCAAATGTCCCCACAAACTTATCCACGAACGACAACTTGCAGAAGACTCAGATTACTTAAAAGAGAAATTCCTTCGACTTTGTTAGTCCATCTCCACTCCACGGTAAGCTTACCATAGTACACCTTTTTTTTTTTTTTTACCTGCGCCTCCCAACATCTGACCCCATCCCACATGGCTGGGAACTGTACAACGGGTACTACACACCCATATGTAAGTGACGAGATTTCAACCTACCCCGCCCGGTTTGGGCACCTCCCGGAAATGGACTTCCAGGTGTCCGAGCAGATCTCGCCGTCTCTAAAGAATGGATATGTGAGGTGATTTCTGCACAGCACCTTGCCGATATTCCATCCTTATCCGACTGCGGTTCCGTCTCTCTTTGCCGAAGCATAGTCGATGGTAAAAGTCCGAGGAGCTTCACATTATATTTCTCAGGGATATCAGCTTCAAGTTTCAACTCCAGTAGAAGAAATCATGCTTTGTGAACCAAGAAACAAAAAAAGAAACAGAAAAGAAGAAATGAAAGAATAGACGACGTACGCCTATCTCTCGGCGACCTACATAGCGACCTTAGGTCAGAGAGTCTTTCGATATGGCCGATTTGTGTAACGAGCGGCACATTTATCAAATTTGTTAATGCTTTCGCAAAGATGATGACATTGTCACTCTATTGGCTAGAGTCAATAGTCGGTCTTCTTTCGGTCCTGCAAGTACTGCTTTCACAAGCCTCTTATTAGGTATCAACAAGTGGCAATCCTACCTAAGACATATGAACGGTGGTACTACGCACTCTCTACTCAGTCTTCACCTCAGGGTACGTTGCCGTTGGTTGCGGAAGACGTGACAAGATGCAGTGGACATCATCTTCGTCCACTCATCCTTCGAGGACCCCTGCAGACCTGTCTTAAAAGACCCGCCTCACGCACGATCTCGGGCTTGGCAACTACCTCAATGAGAGTGCAGAGACTGCTATGATCTGTATATTGTATAGGTAATATACAATACGCAATGCACGATGGCATACACTACATGCCCCCGCCTTCGTATCCTGACCCATGTCTTGCCCAGTATCTCGACCCGTTATCGCCTCTTACCTAGGTCCCTAGCTAAGTATTTGGGCTTCTAGTCAGATGTGTTGTGCGGCTTGCTCTCTGTTGGTTGCAAAAGAGCCTCGTCTTTCATACCTTGCACCAGCATCCGCTTCCGCTTATTGCGGACGCGGTCACATACCTTTATGCTTGTCCGCCTTTTTTGTGTACTGTCCTATTTTCTTATTCAATGTTGTATGTAACCTCGCAATTTGTCTTCTTACTAATTTGAGCTTTATATCATCTTCTGTCGTTCGTAATGTTCCAAGGTTGGTTACCTGTACCGATAGTAGCGGGTTGCTTTTCTACTCGCCGCAAAAGAACTTGAACGTGGCGGTCCGGGGTAGTAGTACAAACATCAATGTACAATACATTATTACCCTCCACACAATCTCGTCCGGGGGGTGCAACTGACGAGCTGACGGGCTTTTTTTCTTCTTCGCAGGGATACTAGGTTGTACACGACTTCCGTGGGGATTTGACTCATGCAGACCACGTCCGTATTCTGTACTTGATATGCAACCATGCTTGGTGCCTGTCGATTCCAGTGGCCTGTGTTGACTTGACATTCTTGCTTTCGCCCACTTTAGTTCTCAGCCTTATCCATGCTTCTGTCCCTCTTTTAGAGCTACCTGGTAGCTTTCTTTTCATGGAACCACGTTTCTCCTCCTGTTCCCTCGTAGATAGGAGCTCCATACACAAGCAGTTAGGAGACATTTTGGCTCTGAGCTAAGAAGCGTATGCTAATTGCTTGTTCCTGAGCTTACGACGTTCGTTGAAGTTCAGCTATAAGAGAATCGTCTAGGATAGGCTACTGCAACCCATGATAGTCAGCTCATAAAAGCATCGCCCCGTTGGTTGTTTGGACCTTAGCTGAAGGAAACCTAAAGCCTCGCTTACCTAGCTAGCGCTCCCTTTACTATAGATATGAGCTGAGAGCTCCAGAACATCTGCCCCCTCGGTCGTTTTCTCCCCCAACTTTCTATTACGCTCTTGGTACAAGAGTCGCTCGTTATAGACGGACGGACACTCGCTACGGAGGCACATACTAAAACTGGGGAGTCACTTGATATTCGAGGTACGAACACACCAATTTTCGACTCTTCCCCGTGCTATAATGGTTTCAATCCGCCGTTTCGGGGTCTTGTCGGCCATCACCTTGGGTTGGCTCACAAGAGTGCAAGCTTCTCTCTCCGAGGCGCATTGGTCTTTCTGTAAAACAGTCACGGAGACTTGTTACGAGACGATTACGGAGACAGCTACAGAGACCTGCTACGAAACGGAAACTACTACAGTATAGTGAGTGATACGGGTCGCATCTGGAGCTATGTAGCTAACGCCTGGTGAAGCAATGTTACTACTATATTCAGTACTGTCAGTTACAGTTACCCAGTGACGGATACTGTGACAGAGACGGACACAGAGACAGAGACGGAAACAGAGACGGAGACGGAGACAGAGACAAAGTTTATTACTGACATTAAGACTGTTACCGCCTTTGTTACGCGTATTAATAACTTGACTACTACGTTGTTAACCACTATTGTCGATGAGGAGACAACAACTGCTACACTTACTGATACTGAGACGACGACTGATGTTGAGACGACAACTGCAATATATACATCTTTTGTCCCTACTGTCACTACGGCCACTCTCACCTTCACAACTGAGATCCCGACCACAGTTATCTCTGACAACACATTGACTACGACTGAATACAGCACATCAATCTACACAACTGTCTCGACGTATATAACAAGCATTCTCACTACATATACGGACACTCTAACGACAATTTCTGTATCGGTTTCGGCTTCACCAACTACAGACACGGCGACAGTGACTGCGACTGAAGAGGTGACTGCAACCGAAGAGACCACAGCGTTTGTTACCGTTATATCTACTACTACGTTCCTCACCGTCTCGGAGATTTCAGTTACCGATTCGGTGGTAAGTACTACAACTTTCCTTACGACGCAGTTTATCACCATTACCGAACCAAGATATATTACCACTACAGCAACCAGCACCGTTTCGTCCGTCTGTCCCACACCGACCAACTCTCCAAACTTTAACGTACCAGCTTACAATGCCTCATCCGACTTGACTTGGGGATGTCCACCTGGAACGATTTGTTATCCCCCAAAGCCGGATGGATGCAGTATCTGGCCTACTCTTCCCGACAGAGAATATGTTTGTGAGAGCCAGAGTAACTGTAAACCGGCTCCGGATTATGTTCCGGTTGAATGGTGCGATGACGAAACAGGATATTACCCTCCTACGGATGGATACTTCAACCTTGCACCCCCTGCTTTCGGGTTAAGCTATGATATATTCAATCCTCCTACCGAACCGCAGAATACCACAATTACCACATCAGGCACGACCATTACCACCTTGACCTCAGGTAATTACGAATCACAAACGAGTATCACCGCGTATGATCCTTCTAGCACATCAAAACCAGGCTATCCGACCGCGGTAGTGAAGAAGTACCTACCTTTCAATAAGCGCGATGAACCACTACCATCGACATGCTATGCCCTTTGTAATACTGCTGCTATGGAGGCCCAGAAAACTGGAAAGGTACCCCAACTGTGTGCGGCTGGTTCCGTCTTCTTGCAATACCGTCAACGTTGCCAAAACTGTGTTACGACGCACGGATCAGAATGGCAGCCAAGTACTAAGAACTACGTAGAAGATTCGTTGGAGCAATGGCTTGTATACTGCGATTCACATGACGCTACTCCCGTCACGAGCGGTAGTGCCCCTGCGGGAGAGGTTACAACTACCCGTGGGGCATCTACAGGTAGTGGAGTTTCGGCAAGCACCGAGACGGGTGTGGTTACGAACACACCAACTTTCCCGACCACATCGTCTTCTACATCCGAAAACTCATCTTCTACACCTGAGAGTACGTCTTCTTTCAGCTCTTCAGAAGGCACGTCTTCGTCTTCTTCTACTCCCAGCTCCTCTCGGAGCGCGTCTTCTACTTCAAGCTTGTCGAGTAGCATATCTTCTAGCTCTTCAGAAACCATTTCTTCTACTAGCTCTTCTGGGAGCTCGACTTCTTCTACTTCTAGCTCAACGGAAGGTATATCTTCTTCTAGCTTTTCAGACAGCACGTCTTCCAGCTTTTCGGAGAGCACTTCTTCTTCTCCGACTTCTTCAGAAATCGCCCTCTCGTCGTCTTCAGGGGCTAGCAGCTCTACTGAGACGTCAAGTATAACGAGCACCAGCAGCAGAAGTGAAGAATCTAACTCAACGCCAGTACCTGCTTCTACTTCTTCAGAGAGTATTGGCACCACATCTACAGAAACGCCTACTGTAACATCGCCTGCTACAGTACCAAGCAGTACGACGGCGCCGAATCCAGTTGCTACAGCTGGAGCACCCGCAGTTATAAACGGTGGAGCTACGTCCGGCTCTATCCTTGCCCTCATATTATTATTCTTCCTCTGATACGCTCAGAGACATAATTAATGTTTGATTTTAGTACGTAAAGAGAAAAAAGGAACGAAAAAAAAAAAACACTTATAAATATTCGATTCACATCCATCCCTAAGGCCTTTATATTTCTCGGCCGTAGTATTGTAGTGTCTTAATAGTTGTGGTGGTTGGTGGCACTGATATGGCATTGGTAGATTCGTGGAATGGCGCGCAGACAGGTTCACTCATTCTCACGTTCATTATAGCGGTATAGGAATAACGGGTTTATTTGGGGGGTTTAGCATTGGCATGGTATGGGGAAACGTACCTTTTATTCGATACCCCTGGGGTATTTTTACGCTCATTACACGACACCTGTCACGACCACACACGAATGATGATTTCAGCAGACTAGAATGGGCTGAGGGACTTTGGCCTCATGAGGCTTAATGGGTTTTTCTATCGATGCATATTGGGGTCCGAGGCAAAGGAGCAACCGGTTACACATACGGGTTGAGGTATATAATGATCTAGGGGAGTTGGAGCAGAGGGCGGATATTAGGTGCTTCTCTGTCGTGGGAGAAGTTGACTGAGGATGATGGGATTGACATTTTAGCTTTGTTAACCTAAGGCAAATGGAGTGAATTCAAACGAAACAGTTTCAGTTTAATCTGGGTTGTATATTGTGACCAAGACGTTTATTCGTTTCCGATATATTAGTTGAGGTAATGGATAGAGAATTAATGCCGAAGAAGCTTTCGCAGTGTGTCTGAATAACATCGACTAGTGGTATGATAGAAAGACATAATCAGACTCTTACGAGATGTCTTGTTGGTATTAAACACGTGGGATAATCAAATTTCTCATAGCGATTTCTGGTGTGAGGCTCTCTTTGAAACCTAAGACAATATCCGTAACAATCTAGATGCTATCATTGAAGTCTTACCAATGTATTGATGGTATGCATGTATACTTACCTACCTGGTACCCACTGTGAAAACTTCCAGACAATAGAAGTCGGGCGGACTCCGAAAAAGCAGGTACCTTACCTCTAAGGAGGGTCAGCGTGATGGACGCGGTGACAATTTCTATGGAAACGTGAAGAATTGGAACATTTAAGTTACTAATGCGCCACATCCGGTTTGCCTGGGGCTGTCAGGTACCTAAGCCACGGTTTGACCCCACCATGATGGTGCATGATTTGCTGAGAAATCACGCCCCAAGGCTTCAAGTCAAGCAGGCACCCGGCGGGCAAACTAGTAGCTCTCGAAACTTGCAAGAGCTTTCTACTTCGCACTTGCAACCTTTCGCATTAAAACTGCAGTCGCCGTAGGAAGTCGAACCTCTCCAATAAAAAGACCTCTTAAAACATCAACTGCCTTCTTTTTAAAGCTGGTCTTTTGTTTCTCACTACATTATCATCATCCACATTTCATTTTCTGGCCGATTCAACGAACTACGTCATTTCGTATCTACTTGCCCGATTGATCCATCAGCCTAGTGTCCGTCGTTGTTGGTATTTGGTGGTGGGGTTCGTCGGCTTCTTCCATTTGGGTACATTTTGATCCTCTCTCATCGCCGCATCGTCCCAAACTTCACATTACCTACATTTCCCCCCCACTCCCATATCCCCGTATCCCAGCGTTGTCGCATCCCATAAGTACCATAGAAGCAAGCTCCAGTTGAGCTAATATCGCCAAACTGGGGAAGCGCAAACACGAGAACGGAGATTTACCTTTCTCCCCTAAGAGAACTATGACCGTAAGTCAGACTAATCATACATACCACCCCCCCCCTCCGTTCACCACGTCTGCGTGCTTTCTTACTACTCTGTTTGATTTGATAAGAGTAGTACATGAATTCGAACGTCAGTTTGCTACGGTTAGCCATATCCGAGTGCTATTTGAGTGCTAATGTGTAACTCCTAATGTAGGATACCAAAATGGCTTCGGGCATTCCCGAGGTCGACCTGGTCACCCGAGTCCAGGTCGACAATTCCGTCGTCGGCCAAAGCGAGATCGATGAGTCCCTCTACAGTCGACAGCTTTACGTTCTAGGTCACGAGGCCATGAAACGCATGGGCGCATCTAACGTATTAGTTGTTGGCTTGAAGGGTCTTGGTGTTGAGATCTCCAAGAATATAGCTCTTGCTGGTGTCAAAAGTTTAACTCTCTATGACCCTGCACCTGTTGCCATTGCCGACCTATCCTCCCAGTTCTTCCTCCGCCCAGATGACGTTGGAAAGCCCCGTGATGTTGTCACAGCTCCTCGTGTTGCTGAGTTAAACGCTTATACACCTGTTGGCATTCATCAGTCGTCTAGGTACGTGAAATAGTTATCCTTTTGATAATACTACAGGCTAATCATAGCTTAAATAGCCTCGGTGAAGACTTCTCCCAATTCGATAAGTACCAAGTTGTCGTTTTAACCAACACTCCTCTCCACCTTCAGCTAGCCATCGGTGATTACTGCCACTCCAAGGGTATTTACTTTGTAGTTGCGGATACCTTTGGTCTGTTCGGTTCGATCTTCTGCGATTTCGGCAGCGAATTTACTTGTCTCGACGCAACCGGCGAAAACCCAGTCAATGGAATAGTAGCTGGCATTGATGAGGAGGGTCTAGTTTCTGCGTTGGATGAAACTCGTCACGGCTTAGAGGACGGCGACTATGTCACATTCTCCGAAATTAAGGGTATGGAGGCTCTGAACGGCGCCGAACCGAGGAAAGTTACAGTTAAGGGTCCATATACCTTTTCCATTGGCGATGTTTCCGGACTTGGTCAGTACGAGAGTGGTGGTCTGTTCCAGCAGGTCAAGATGCCCAAGTTCCTCGAGTTCAAGACGATCTCTCAGGCTATTCGCGAACCTGAGTTTGTCATCTCCGACTTCGCTAAGTTTGACCGACCGCAACAGCTTCATGTCGGTTTTGAGGCACTCCATGCTTTTGTCCAATCCCAGGGTCGCCTACCCCGACCGATGAATGAGGAGGACGCTGCTGTTGTTGTTGCATCCGTCAAAGCTTTCGTCGAGAAGGAGAAACTAGACGTTGAGATCGACGAGAAGCTTATTAAGGAACTTAGTTATCAGGCGCAAGGAGATCTTAACCCTATGGCTGCTCTATTCGGTGGTCTCACTGCGCAGGAGGTTCTGAAGGCTGTCTCTGGAAAGTTCCACCCCATTAAGCAGTGGTTCTATTTTGATTCGCTAGAGTCTCTTCCCACCAGCAGTGCCCGAACTGAAGAGCTCTGCAAGCCAATTGGATCCCGATACGATGGTCAAATCGCGGTCTTCGGAAAAGAATTTCAGGACAAGATCGCAAATGTCAAGCAATTCCTTGTTGGCGCGGGTGCAATTGGCTGCGAAATGCTCAAGAACTGGGCTATGATCGGCCTGGGTGTTGGGCCCAATGGTAAGATTACTGTTACCGACATGGACTCGATCGAGAAGAGTAATCTGAACCGCCAATTCTTATTCCGACCCAAGGACGTTGGTCAGATGAAGAGTGACTGCGCTGCTAAGGCCGTGCAAGCCATGAACCCGGAGCTGGTGGGACACATTGAGTGCTTGAAAGACCGTGTTAGCCCCGAAACTGAGCACATCTTCAACAAGGAGTTCTGGGAATCCTTGGATGGGGTCACAAATGCTCTGGACAACGTAGAGGCGCGAACTTACGTTGACCGACGATGTGTATTCTTCCGTAAACCTCTCCTTGAAAGTGGAACTCTCGGTACCAAAGGAAACACGCAAGTCGTCCTCCCCATGCTCACTGAATCCTACTCGTCCTCTCAGGACCCGCCCGAGGTGTCGTTCCCTATGTGCACTTTGAGAAGCTTCCCGAACAAGATTGAGCACACCATCGCATGGGCTCGTGAACTTTTCGAGACCTCATTTGTGAAGTCTGCCGAAACAGTCAATCTATATCTATCACAGCCTAACTATCTTGAGACAACCCTCAAGCAGGGCGGCAACGAGAAGCCCACTCTAGAGACCATCCGTGACTATCTCGTAACAGATAAACCTCTTAGCTTTGAAGACTGCATCATCTGGGCACGCATGCTGTTCGAGAAGCAGTATAACCACGCAATCCAGCAGCTTCTTTTCAACTTCCCGAAGGATGCTGTATCCTCCAGCGGCACCCCCTTCTGGTCTGGCCCCAAACGTGCCCCCGACCCACTGAAGTTTGACCCCAAGAACCCTACTCATTTCGAATTCATCGTCGCGGCGGCCAATCTACACGCATTCAACTACGGGATCAAGACTAAGGGTGTAGATAAGGATCTCTATTTGAAGGTGTTGGATAACATGATCGTTCCTGACTTCTCGCCCGACCCGGGTGTCAAGATCCAGGCTAACGATAGCGATCCTGTAAGTATAAGTTATCTATGGACCCTTATCCTCCAAGAAGTGCAGCTAACGATTTTTATAGGACCCGAACTCCAACAACAACAACAACTCTTCTTTTGACGACAACAGCGAGATAGAGAAGTTGATTGACAGCCTCCCGGCACCCAATGAGTTGGCCGGGTTCAAGTTGACGCCTGTTGAATTCGAGAAAGACGATGACACTAATCATCATATCGATTTCATCACGGCCGCAAGCAATTTACGAGCTGACAACTACAAGATCGAGAAGGCCGATAGACACAAGACAAAGTTCATTGCCGGAAAGATTATCCCGGCCATCGCCACCACGACCGCGTTGGTCACAGGTCTTGTTGTCCTAGAGTTGTACAAGATCATCGACGGAAAGAAAGACATTGAGCAGTACAAGAACGGATTTGTCAACCTCGCGCTACCGTTCTTCGGATTCAGCGAACCCATTGCCAGCCCCAAGGTTGAGTACAGGGGACCGGACGGCAAAGTCACGCTGGACAAGATCTGGGACCGATTTGAGGTTGAAGATATAACTCTAAAGGAGTTGTTGGCTGACTTTGAGAAGCGTGGTCTTAACATTAGCATGCTGAGCTCAGGAGTAAGCCTGCTTTACGCCAGCTTCTTCCCGCCTCCGAAGTTAAAGGAGCGATACCCGCTCAAGCTAAGCCAGCTTGTGGAGACCGTTTCGAAGAAGCCGATTCCGGAACACCAGAAGGAGCTCATCTTCGAGATCGTGGCTGAGGACTTGGATGAGGAAGACGTGGAGGTGCCGTACATCAAGGTTAAGATTCGTTGAATGAGTCTGATTGGTTATCTCGTATACCACGCACTGTGTAGTGTAGTATTTTCTACTCGGTGCATTTTATTCAGTTCTAGGGATCATGAGGATAGATGTCTCTCGTATGGTGGGGGATTAGCATGCACCATTTTGTGCACCGTTTGCCTTCTGAGCTTAATTACTGGTTCTGTTGCAAAGTGCTCAAAGGAGTTATAGTCGTAAATAGACTTAGTCTTGCCCAAGCTGCTGTACTAGCCACCTTTGCTTATTGTGTCTATGTGTGCTATGTGTGCTTATCCCTTCTTCTAAGACTTGACCCGAATCATTAATAAAATACTTCAATACCTTACAGAGTAATCCTATTTGTAAGATGTATATATTTAGCGTAGGTTCAGGTTATACGAACTTCCCCACGTCTAATAAGATACATGTAACTCGTAGTTTGACTCCACTTCCATAGCTCTTAAGGCTGATTAGTCACGGTAGAATAACTTGGAGAAGTTTACGTCACGATCTGTAATCGTGGGATAATCCATGAGTAAGGGGAGTTCTGACAAAGCCCAATTGAGAGCTTTGCATTACCTAGAAACTTACAACATAGTAGCGCACGTCATTTTCGCAACATTTGATTTGAAGACCCCTTGTTTCTCAACTAGAGAGAACTTCAAAACTAAAGGTTATAAATAAGGGGTCCCAGGTTTGGGGAATTGAACAAATAGATAGGGATCCCCCCCCGCATCTATGAACATAATTACTCCTCCTTTGGCGGTTTCTCGTGTCGCGAAGGTATCGTTATTATCGCGCTTAACTTCAGTGCCAAAATCTGGACTACTACTATTAAGAGGGAACTACTTGGTTTCGAATATAAGAACTGTTTCGACTTGGGGAAAGAGACGGCAACAGCAGTATAAGGGGTTACTTGCACACACATCACCAAACTTACCAAAGATACAACAAGTTAGAATGGTGAGATGACATTGAGCTTGGATAGGTCTGAATACTATCTAACATGAGAAAATAGGCTTCTAAGATTACCGACTGGGTCAAACCTGGCGACACCAGCGGCGAGTTCAAGCGTCAGAGCAGCTCGTTCCGCAATTGGATTTCTACGGAGCCTGGGGCGCAGTTCCCAGCTGAGAAGGGCCGGTATCACCTCTACGTCAACTATGCTTGTCCCTGGGTATGTTTTCTGTATCTACGTACAAGAAGTCAGACTGGCTAACTACCTCCTGTGAACAGGCTACACGGACCCTAATTGTAAGGAAGCTGAAGGGACTGGAGGACTTCATCTCTTTCTCTAGCGTGCATTGGCATATGCAAGAGAAAGGTAAGGCTTTACTTCTCACTTAACTCTGTTATCTCTTCTAGAGATACTTTTACAGTCTATATATCTATGGGCCACAGAACTAATAATCTAACAGGCTGGCGCTTCGCTACCCCAGAAGACAAGGACGCAGAAGGGGAAAACGTGATACCGGACCCTGTCCCGGGACACGAGAAGTACACGCACCTGCGGGACGTGTACTTCGGCGTCGACCCGGAATACAACGGGCGCTTCACGGTGCCCGTGCTCTTCGACAAGAAGGCCAATACGATCGTGAACAACGAGAGTAGCGAGATCCTGCGGATGCTCGGCACCGTGTTCAACGACCAGCTGCCCGCCGAGTTCGCGCAGGTCGATTTGTACCCGGAGGCGCTGCGGAGCCAGATCGAGGAGGCGCACGAGTGGACATACGACCAGATTAATAACGGCGTGTATAAGAGCGGGTTCGCGACGACCCAAGAGGCCTATGAGAGGAATGTCAAGGTGCTGTTCGAGGCGCTGGATAGGGCTGAGAAGCATTTGGAGCAGACGGGGGGGCCGTATTTCTTTGGGGATAAGTTGACCGAGGTGGATGTCAGACTGTGAGTCGTTACCCCTTTTTATCGTTACTTGTTGATATGTTCCACCACAGACACACAAACTGACTAGTCTATTCAGCTTCCCGACCCTGATCCGCTTTGACCCGGTGTATGTGCAGCACTTCAAGTGTAACCTGCGGGACATCCGGTCGGGGTACCCGCGACTACACGATTACACGCGAAACCTGTACTGGAAGCACGCGGCGTTCAAGGACACGACTAACTTCCTACACATCAAGAACCACTACACCCGAAGCCATACTCAGATCAACCCGCATTCCATCACTCCGCTCGGCCCGATCCCGGATGTACTCCCCCTCGACGAGGAGGTTAATGCTGTGAAGGATAAGTTGGCGAAGAAATAAAGGTATTGAAGTTTAGGAATGGGAAAAGATGGGAAAGGATGTGGTTGAACTAATTGGTATATACATAGTGTGTTATTGGCATGTATTGCTGTTTAGCTTATGATGATTTTGATCAACAGTCAACTCAGGTACATAAGGCATTCACCCTACCAGGCCAGATGCTACATGAGCCTCTATTTTTCCTCCGTGTGTGTATGCTAGTTGCCATTCAGCTTGATGAATTCCCACGCATCAAGTAAAGTATCGCGTAATTAACAGAGCTAACTAGTCACCAACGAGATATAATCCTATTTGGTAACTATTCTATGTATTATTCAGAATGTTTCCATTGGTAAAAGGGAAAAGACCATCTATCCAATCCCAGATCTCAAATAAGTTTGCCAAAGAATTTGTTGGAGGTAGACGTGTTAAGGGCATGGCAAAAATAATACTATGGAGTGGGTTTTAATAGAGGAACACCCCAAAGAGAATGCCCAGTTTGGGCCGCGACGTCCGGACGGTGAAGAATAAAGGTAAAATAGGTGCAGTAATGTGGTTTGCGATTGCCCCAAAGAAATATAGCCATCAGTGTATGTGGCTGGTTGATTTAGGTACCCTCCTCCGGACCATTCAATCTCAAATCCTTGAGAGCCACCACGGATTCGTTCGTCCCATTGCCAGGTCCACATCCCATCAATACAATGCCCCATCCTTGACTCATCACTGGTCATTGGGAAGCGTGAAGATGTTCGGTCCAAGGTAAGAGGTGCCAGAAGGGGATCGTAGCGATCATCAATCACAATGACATTCCAAAAGACCATAGCGCGATAGGTTAGTGTTGGCGGCGGGCATTCCGCCAGGACCACCACCCACCGCCATGAGTGGGTATGGGGTCAGCGCGTCGCGGCGTCACAGCACCTAGAGGGCGATTTGTTGAACAGATAACTGATACCGGCACACCATATATTGGGAGCAACTTGTGACCTTCGCTTCAGCGATTGTGATACCAGGCCCTTCCTGCCAAGAGACCGGCCACCGGTGTTGCTGGGACTGGTTAGGCACGGTAGACTCAACGCCCAATGTCGTGGACACTAATACTTGTGTTGTTGTAATGAACTTGAGTCTGGGTATAATAAAGGGGGAAAGGGTCTGTGCTCGCAGTGTTGGCAGGTGTTGACATGTGAATAATAAGGTCGGGCGAATAGGAAGGGATAATGTGGATAGTGGTGATAGGAGTCATGAATGAATAGAATATGCTAAGGATTCAAGTGTTAGGTCTCATAACTTGTGCACAGGTGTTCGTGTTGCGTTTGGCTTGCTTACCTTTTCCAAATAGAGAAAGAGTTGATGTATGAGGTGGGAATAGGTAACTTGAGGGGTCGGTTGGAGAGGCAGCGTGAATTGGGCAAGGACGGGAGGCTTGTCATAGACATCACCATTATGTATCCAAAACCGTGTGTATGGTCGTGTAGGCGGCGACGGCAATGGGCACTATTGGATAGTGGCGGGCACCTGAATATGAGCGTTGCTGTGATGAACCCAGCACCACACATATGGTGGTATGCGCATCTTCTTGAAATAAATAAGGTGCAGTATAAAGTACCTTGCAAAAGAAAGCCAAGACAAACAGCATCATAGGCATCATAGTGTTGGTGATAGATCTAAATTGTTTCTGTTCAATCTATCCCAAACATCAACGATAGCCCTTTATCTTGGCCCATCCACGCACATGGGACTTTCTGGCTGTGGTTGTCAGCGATGCCCCCGTTGATTCTAACTAGGCCCCTGATGAACAACAAGTGACGAAGACGTATGGCGTCTTCGCTAATCTTGTGTATTGAGGAAGGAAGGCTATAGAAACAGTCCATGGCTGTGTGGTGCCATGAATAAAATATAAATAATTAGGAGTTAAGTGTTGTAAGTAATAATAGTTGTTTAAGTTTCGGCGAAGTCATCGTTGTTTGTAGAGGCCTTGCCGATTAATAAGGTTGTGTGTTGAGTTTGTTGGAAGTGAAGAAAGAAGAAAAAAAAGTTTCTGAATTTTCGCCGAGGGACGCGATGTTTAAATAATTATTGTGCGGGCGGTCAGTCGGGCGGTTTGTTTTCTGCAGCAGTGTTTACAAGTTGTTCTGCCGCCGGTAAGAGGAAGGAGCTCACCTAGCAGCTGCCTGTTGCTACTACCGTTCCTACCCTCGTTCCTGCCCTCGTCACTACTACTGTTGAAACTACTGCCGTTGCTACCCCGGTGTTGTCCCCGTAGTTACCAGCATAGTGCAGTTACTGCCGCAGTTACTGCCGTTGTTTCCATGTACTTACAAAGCCGTACCTGCCTTTTCTTCTCACAAAATCCCAAATACAAAGATACATGATTCAAATACATTAGGTACATACCAATTCCTGTTGAAGGTCACTGCCTTGGAAAGAAACATTTTGTATTGGCATAGAAAAGGGGTAGAAGGTTCGGCACAACAGGCGAAGTTCAAGTTCCCTATATAATTCGACAACTATTATACGTTGTCGATAACCCATCATGGTAGATCGACATTAGCAGTAGGATTTGATATGAAATTGGGGTTTTGATATAACTTTGCAGTCTTTTTCTTTAAGCTATGGGTGATCTTAATGTTAAGCAGTGTTTATATGCTGCTACTGGTTGAAGAGGTTCTGCGTATATCCACACCAACAGTTACGTTGATCCATAGGTCTAGATAGACATAAGATCATTATACCTTAACCGGTAACACTCTCAATAGATCGGAAAACTATTGTGAACAAAGGGGGGCGATATACGGGATGCAGCCACGTTCAGTCCAAGGCCACTCACTAGGTAAACAAAAGTCCAAAGTTGCATATAAAATGCTTCGTTAGTGGTAATTACGTCAAAGAAGTATGCCTTATTTCTTAATTACGAACTTTTAAAGAGTCCAGTATGTTTTTGTGGTTGTAAATCATTACTCTTTGCTTTGATACGATGGGTGCTGAAAGCCAAAATGAATTGTTTCAATAGAGCCCCTATTCACTTTCCACGAAAGCAAACCAGCCCATGACAAATATCCTGTACTTCTGGTAATAAACTCCTGGCCTTACCTTGTTAATATTTTAAAATCAGCGATTTTATGCTTCTTCCCGAGTTACTTCCTCTACATGAGATGTGCTTCTATTCTTTTCCTCGATAACCGCTGTCTTCACAGCTTCTGTGCCAGTGCAGATGTATTTCTTAAACTTTCGGGCTGGAACTTTGGCTTCGAATATCTCATTTATTTCTTCCAAGGTCCGATCGCGTGTCTCAGGCATGAAAGCCCAAGTAAACAGAAACACGACCACATTAGACCCGAACCAGATATATCTATCATATCACCCTATTAGCGGAAGGTATCCAATTCATAGGATTGGTTCTTACTAACCCGTATTTAGCGCTCCACCCAAGGCTTGCCGGATTGATGAAGTATGGCGCCGTAAAGACACCGAGCCAATTACCAAGGAAATTGAGCGCCGTAGCTACACCATAGGTATGGGCTCGGAGATGGTTGCTAGGCAATTCGCCTCCTAGGAGCCAAGCGTATGGAGCTTCTGGACTTAGCGGATTTGATTCCTGGAACGATTCAGGATAAAGGGACTGCTTACCGTAGGCGACATAAAAGAACGTAAATAGCGCGATAAAGGCGACTACTACTTTTGCCGTTACCACAGTCCCCGGAGCTACAGTCCAAGCAACCGCAAATGCAAGCTGACAAAAGCCACATGCCGCTACTCCGATAAGAAGGATAACACGGCGGTCGATATGGCGGACGACAAAGAAGCTTGTAAGGACACCAACGAGTCCCATACATGTTATCATGGTTGAGTATGAAAATGCTTCTTGTACACCTGCAACAGTGAGAAAGTAAGTCGTATAAATATTCAGCTGAAGAGGTTAGCAATGTAATCTCACACTGGGCATATTTATAGGCATATTTACCCAAGAAGAACCTAGATGTACTGTTAGAATGATATTTTATTCCTTGATGAAGTGTTTACTCACCATTGGCACAATGGAAGCATATAACAGCGATAGAGAGAAGCGATCGACGCCGATTAGTGCCCTTCCACATCTCAACCCACAGATGCTTCCCCTTGAATTGGTCTGATTGCGTCGCCGTGGTGGTTCGGATTTCCTCAAACTCTGCTTGGAATTCACCCTCTTTAATATTCTTGTTACGGAGTCTTCGAAGTGCCGATTCAGCTTCGGCTTCTTTTCCTTGCGTCATGAGCCACCGCGGGCTTTCCGGGAAGAAGAACATAGCAATTGACTGGATGGTCGGAGCAACGAAAAAGATGGCGAGGGGGATTCTATAGGCTTCCTTGCCGAGCATATGGTGAGTGCCATAGTCTATGGCTGCCCCTACGATGGATCCTATAGAGAGCTGACTTTGATACACAGCAAAAGCGATACCTCTAAGATGAGCGGGAGCTGCTTCGTTGATGTACACTTGCGCGAAAGTGAGGAACCAGCCCACCGAAATCCCTATACGCATGTTAATCACACGATTTCACGGCTCAAATCAACTTAGCCTTAGATTATAGGCTTACCAAGAACAAAACGCGCAAAGTAAAGTGCACCGATATTCGTCGTTCCAATCATTATCGCCGTAGCGATATAATTCAGAACAGACGCTGTCCATAATCCTTGTCGTCGCCCAAATTTGGAGCTGAACGGGCCAACCGAAAGCGAGCCTACAAATGTACCAATCGTCATCAAAGAGGATATTAGTTGCTGGACAGTCGGATCAATAGCCCACTTGTGGGCTGCTTCATCGTAATAGCCAAAGACTTTTAGAAAACCTGGCATGGCCATGAAGCCACCGACGAGGGCATAATCAAGACCATATTGAAAACTTGAAACTGTGACAACAAAACAGATTGCAAGACACTTTATATGACTGCGGATATCCAACTGCAGTGGATTTGCTGAGATAGCTGCTGCCACCATGATTTCGGAGGTATATATCTCTTGCTAACGCGGAGACACAAATGAAGACGGTGAACAGGTTCTTCTCAAGAATGACAAGCGGATGGGCTTGTCTCTTGAAGAACTCCTTAACACGCAGAAGGCCAATTGCGGATCCCAGCAAAGCAGACGCGCTGCTACATATCCCGAGCCGGGGGTCTTTGCCTAACGAGTCCTTTGGCGAACTATTGATACGCGTTCTCCGCATTCTAACCCCAGACTTCCCCAGATTCACATTGCCGATATCCAGAATTGACATAGTCCCTTGGGCACCCCCGCATACCCCAGACGGCAGACAGTTAAGCGATCAACGGTCCTTGAAAATTGGGGTAGCTTGGGAATCCTTCAGTTTCATCGGACGGTAAGCTACAATCTTGTTAATATAAGTGGCCGGTTCCCCTTCGCTTACCGAAATCTATACTCCTGTAAGTCACTCAGCAGTTTCCAAGAGTCATTGGAGAACTGCAAAAGACAGAAAAAATATCGAATATTACTTTCCTCGCACCATGGGTTCTCTGTCTATGAACAAGCTCAAACGAGAGCCTTTGAAGAAGGGGTCGTCAATTGACTATCTCGAATATGTTGATAGCACCCCTATCATAGGTCGCGAATATCCTACCGCAAAGCTCAAGGATATACTCAAAGCCCCCAATGCCGAAGAACAGTTGAGAGATCTTGCAATTACTATCTGCGAGCGCGGAGTCGTCTTCTTCAGAGCCCCTCAAGATGATCTTTCTGTCGAGGAGCAAAAGTACATCACGGACTTGCTTGGCAAGCTAACGGGACGACCTCCCGAGAATGGGCTGCACGTACACCCCTTGTACAATGACCCTAACAACCTCCCCATGGCGGACGGTACCACCGATAAACACATGTGAGTTAACTAGATGAAATTGGCATTCTATATATCCACGCTGACAGGACTTAAGCTATGTCATCAACTCAGAAGCAGCCAAGAAGCTATATGCTACAATGAAGAACCGACCGGGCTCAAGCAACGAGCCTCGAGATCTGGGTCGGGAATGGCACAGCGATAGTATGTTTACAAAAAGAAAAAACCCCTTAGCTCTTGGCAAAGTCCCATAACTAAACCGAACAACCTCCAGGTCTTTTCGAAAACTGTCCTTCCGACTTCTCCTTCCTCCGCATGCAAGACACCCCACCCTCGGGCGGCGACACCCTCTGGGTATCCGGCTACGAGCTGTACGACCGACTCTCCCCTCCCTTCCAGAAATTCCTCGAGACCCTGACCGCGACGTGCGCGCAGCCCGTCTTCGAGTCGGCCTGCAAGGCCGGCGGGTACGACGTCATGTCGCCCCGCGGGTCGCCCCTCAACAAGGACTACGAGTTCTCGCCCTCGCACCCCGTGATCCGGACGCACCCGGTCACGGGTTGGAAGTCGCTGTTTGCGGGTGTGGGACTGCACGTGAGTAGGATTGACGGGGTGTACTCGTACGAGGACCAGATGATTCGCGATTACGTGCTCAGGCTCATCACGAGGAACCACGATTGCGTCGCGAGGATGCATTGGACTAAGGGGGCTTGTGCGATTTGGAGTAATGTGTGCACTTTGCACGCTGCTACTGTGAGTTCCTGACTAGGTAGTTCAGTCTTGTTTCTTTTCGGTGCTAATGTGATTACGACAGCCTGATACGCATCTTGTGGAAGGTATTAGAACCGGAATAAGAGCTTCGGGGACTGGTGAAGTACCGTATCTCGACCCGGCGAGCACCGGGAGAAGAGAGGCGCTAGGAATGCCGCGGTTTTAAGTCTCTGATACATGAGGGAGGGAGAGATTAATGTCATGGTTCTGTACTTGAACTTTTCAGATAGTTAGTTGTTGTAGAATTTCTTGTAGTTCTCGCCTTTGGCATAACACCAATACTTGTTTGAGACTATCCCAAATGCTACCTTGTAAATAGATGGGCACGATGTAGTGCTGTATTATTATAAGCAGATGGAAAACGCATCTATTTCCATGTAAAACCTGAGATATAGATATAACTGCCAGTATATTTCGCACTTTTCCTTTTGGATGATATTTTAGTTGGTCAAGTTCTTATCGGAAGTTCAACTTGCACAAGATATAAAACCAGCCAAGATTGACCAATCAGACTTCGAGTAGGACTTTGCACATACCCTTTGCGGAACATGACGAGTTGTTTTGACCAATCATATTCAAGAGACACTCCGTAAAGTCGTAACTAACCGCAATTAGAGATTAAAGAGGAAGTACGCGTGTTTGTTGACCATGCATATACAAGTTCAATATACAGGTTGTCAATGTTTAATCAACATTTTATCGAAAATGGCATCCTAATTAAGTAGTATGCTTGAACTTCGAATTCAGCGACTATAATACAATTGAAAATGGCTAAGTACTACTGCAGCTTCTCTAGATTGACTGGTTATATACGTGTCTAGGTACGTATGTCTTCATTCGTCATCTTAGTAGCATAAGAGAGGTCTATTGGCTACAAGCACCCGTACCCCAGATCCATCACATACCTACTTGCGAAAGCCCAGAGTCAGGAAATATCGGATCTCTAATATCCCGAAGTTGGAATATCAATAACCTCTGAGATTTGTGTAGGTACTGACGCGTTGGTCCTTCAGCTTCAGCGCGATCGAAGCAAGCCGCAATAAAAATAGTTACACCACGAAACATTGAAACATCAAAATAGATCTTATGAGATGAATTTTATTCAGACGAATTAAAAAAGACTATTATGCATTATAACTACCGGATTGCGGATACGGGTATCAGTCTATGTGGGTCGGATTCGTCAACCATCCACATCCCGTTTCAAGCCTTTTCAGCTCTAGGAGATATGACGATGCTTGAATGGTCGAATCGACCGATAAATTTGAAAATCCTACACTTTTTATTGGCGGATTCGATAACAAGGGTTCCCCTGTTCCTTGTGAACATAACTCTTCTGAACAAGGCTCAGCTTTTTCCATCATATCTCAATATACGGCTCTGCGTAGGGGACGCGTAATAGCATTTCTAGAGGCTAAGACTAGAGCATACTAGAGAAATCAATGGTAACCACCGTGATGGAGAACTCAGCGAGACTTTGCTATGCAATGAAGTCACCGAGGGGAATTGCAATGCTAGGATGCACGAAAGCATTACGAATAAACCTCTCCTTAATCGCCGTCAGGTGGAACTAGAGGAGAACTACGCATATGGGTAGAATCTCTGCAAAAAAGATTAAAAGACTATCGTACTCCTGACTTTCTTTACCATTTTCACTCATCGCCAACCCTAGGCAACTTGCCCTCTATCCAGTCGTTCTGTGTCAGTCAGTCGTTTACCAAAGTCATCCCCTATTCGCTCATCACCATGGTCGCTTTCTCCAACTTAGCCCTCGCGGCTCTTGTCAGCTATGCCGCTGCTCACCCCGGCGAGAAACATGATGCGCAGAAGATGAAGCGTGAACTCGTAGCCCGTGACTATGCGGCTCAAGTCGGTGCTCGATCTTTAGCTTCATGCTCAAATTCTGCTTCCGCTCAAGCTCTCAAGGCGCGCTCGATCAAACGTCGTGCCGAGACCGTCAGCAAAATCCGACAGAAGCGTGGTATCCAGGCTGGTGAGTAAGGGTAATCAAACTAGAAGGTATATTCAACTAATAGAGAATTTTCGCAGCTGCGAGAAAGGACAAGCGAGAACTAGCAGATCTCCAAGCCTGGGAGAAGGTCAACCACAACATGACGGGAACTTACGACTACAACATGTTCACCTCGCTCGAGGAGGTTTTCAGCGGGAATACAAGCTGCATCCTAGCCCCTGAGATTACCGACGGCCCATACTATGTTGTTGGCGAGAAGATGCGATCTAACGTTAAGGAGGCCAAGTGGTGCGATGGGATCGACGTATTCCTCGAGGTCCAGTACATCGACGTTAACACCTGCGACCCGATCCCCTCCGTCGCGGTCGACATCTGGAACTGCAATGCTACCGGCGTCTACAGCGGTATCTCTACCAACGGAAACTACGCCGAGGGCGGGTACAACTCTACCTACCTCCGAGGTATCCAGCTGACAGATGCCGATGGAGTCGCCAGCTTCGAGACGATCTTCCCTGGTCATTATAGTGGACGTGCTGTCCACACTCATCTGTTGGCGCACACCAATGCTAAGGTCATGCCCAACGGTACTATCTCTGTGTGGTAAGTCTCAGCAAATCCAAACTATTTACCTACCTACTTGGGAGTCCCATTTCATCGATATACAATAACTAACTCTCGCTTCGTAGGAATGCACCGGTTAGCCACATCGGACAGCTTTTCTGGCCCGAGGACCTCCGCGTCGAGGTCGAGGCGACGTACCCGTACAACACGAACACGGTAGAAATAACGACCAACGACGAAGACATGTGGTCCGTTCTCCAGGCCGACGAGTCGTTCGATCCTTTCCCGCAGTACGTCTACCTCGGCGATTCCATTGAGGACGGCCTGTTCGCCTGGATCCAGATTGGCATCAACGGCTCCGCTGACTACACCGAGGACGAGTACTACGGCATTGGTAAGTCTATCTACGACGAGGAATAAAAGATACAAGAATATAGAAGCTAATTTGTGCACTGTAGCTGCTTATCTTGATGCTGAGGGCGGTCACTCGACTGGTAACGGCATGGGAGGCGGTGCGCCGGGTGGTGGCAACGGAACTGGTCCCGGTGGAAACGGAACTATGCCCAGTGGATTCCCGAGCGGCTCTATGAGCGGCGGTCCTCCTCCTTCTGAGACCAGTGCTTAGTTAGTATAGGGCTTCCCTCAGTCCGTCACAGTCAGTCATTACCGCTACTACATTCGCTACAGAGCCCTCTTGAAAGACAAGTTGGGAGGAACAAGTTTAGCCTAGGGTTAGGTACTAAGATTCAAACAAGTTCTAAATGAGCACACGTGTGTGAGAATCATGAGGATGAAAGCAGAAGATTGTCTCGGGATCCACGTCATCGATATGTACCCCTAAGACGACCTAGGCTTGTGTGTTTTTGCAAGTCACAACCACGGCTCAACTTAACACCATGATATGCTCACCAGAACCTTTCCCATACTTTACTACCCTCCCCAACGTCAGGCCAGCTCTCTCAAAGATGTATTTAAACTCATCTAGAGTTCTCTCGCGCGTCCCAAAGAGTATCCCCATCGTAAGGTCTACATAGGACAAGTGCCAATCCAAATTCGACTCCTCGATCGCAATGTCGTCAACCACGATTCTCGATTCCCGACCCATGGCCTCTCGAGTCCGACTCAATAGCTCCACGCATTCGTCCGCCGACCAGTTATGCAGGACCTTGCGAAAATGGTAGATTTTCGCGCCCTTGACCGGTTGCTCGGCGAAGAAGTCGTGGTCTTGGTGTACGATCCCCTTGGACTGGGTGCCGATAGTCGTAGCTTGGAGGTCCTGGTTAATCACCCTACTGGCGCTCTCGGGATACATGTCTAGAAACTCCGCGCAAGACTGGCCGTTGCCTCCTCCTACGTCCACGAATACCGGGGCTTCAGGCAAAGAAGAACCTCGGAGTAGTTCGCTTAGATTCACTCCACCAAATGCCGATTGTTGTCGTTTATGGGTTTCTGCCATCCATTGTTGGAAATCGTTTCTATCATCTGGGTGGCGGGAAAGCCATTCAAAAAATGAGTCATGAGTTCCATGTCCTAATTGGAATGCGGTAGTATTCAAGGCGGAAGTGTCCTTGTACGAATTATTGGAGAGTAGCGCTGGCAAAGTAGCCTCAGACGGTAGTACACAGACGGTTCCGAATCGCAGCCCAGCGGCGTAAGCTAGGTTGGCGAGGAATGATGTGAGTGGAGATGAAGCCCAAAAACGTGGAGAAGGAGAGGTAATTAGGAACTGGGCTGCAAGGTAACGAAGTATGCGTCCCATATAGGAGTTAGAATCAGTTAATCCCTAATCCTGAATTCGTCATCTCACCAAGTAAATGCTCGTCCGCATTCGTACGTGTAACAAGCTCAGTTGTTGAAATGGGTTCTTTGCTCTGGACCAGTATTTCAAAGATATGGAGGTCGCTAGCAATTCTTGGTATAACCAACTGGAGTGGCTATATGTAACAGTAAGCAGATAACCCCTTATCCAGACGCTACATGGAAGACCTCACTGCGCTTAGAAGCCTATGCTGGAGATTTGGTTCGGTCTCTATCTTTGCCGAAAAGGATCTTGCGGCTTCCCATAGCCTCTGACACTGAGCCTTGTCTTTGGGCTTCGGGAACGACTCCAAACGGCTGATTAAATCTGTTATCTCGGCTTCCGACATGCTTTTCGTCGTCAATTTTGACTCGACATGTAGTTGGACTTTCCAAGATGCTCCGGAGGAAAAGTGCATACTTATAAGTTAATAACCCCCTTTCTACCTCTACACTCGTGGGAGCCCATAACCGTTAGTGGTACATGCATAAAGTATCTACATACCTAGGTAAATAGATACATACGTACGTAGATAGTACACACGTAGCTATTGCATGTCGTCGGAAGAGGTCCGAGGAGGTACCAAAGGTCAGTAATGTATTTTCCTGGACGCTTGGAAATACCGCGAGGTACTTACTAGTTACCACCCTCAATGCAGCTTATCTACCTTACCGTATCGATGGTGCTACGTCGTATTCACTTGGCCTAAAGTAGTACACATCGAAAAGCCGTAACCATCCAGTTGAGAAATAAGACGACTTCGCTTCCCAAATTTCATACATCTGTATACACGCTGATATTAGCATACTGTATCTAAACAGGATTTCCAAGTTTCGTTCTCCTCGCCGAAATCCTGTCATTTTCCAAAGAATTTTCCTCGGCCCTCGGGTAACTATCTAGCCAATATTCATCAGTTCTCAAGATACCCTGCCCAGCACTGGGTTGTAGTTCATAGTTTGTTGTAGGTTTAGAACCGCCAGAATTGGTGGTACTTCCAGGGATCCCACTTGAGGCTGGGTTCCATCTAAACGATTTACCAGCAATGCTAAGGGTTCCTAGACTACTGTTCGATATATATGATACCACTTTGTCCCTGATAAGTCCGAAAAGGGGACCTATAACAGGTAGGCTCCCACATAACAAGCCAACAGCCGTCTCAACAGCTGTCCATAGGTAGATATTAGCAGTAACCCGAGTGACATCAGCATTAAGCGCAACAGCAGACAGAGATGACTTTAGGCGTATAATCCCGGCAATGATTGCACTAATAAATAGATTAGCACCACTCAGTAGAATAAGTACAACCAGAGGTAGCTATGCTTACAGGGCCCCTGTTGCAAAGAGCAAGACCAACCCAACCTTTTGCGTTCGTTTTAACTGCAACCGGAAAAGTATAGCTATCGGTAAAGCAAATACCATTATGTCCCCTGCAGTATTTAATGCACTGGAAAAGATGACGAGGGATGCGTTATGGACATGGCATGATCCCTTGGGTCGCGGGTTAAGCGCAGGGTTGTACTGCTCCCAAAACAAAGCAGGGGGGAAGCTATAATAGTGCGTTAACGTCATGAGCAGAATACAATCGTATATAAGGCTCGTATACCATTGAAATAACGTTGCAAAGAATGCACCAATAGCCCACCCAGTGGTGTAGAGTATGATGATGTAGACTGCGGACTTGAACCACCGCACATTCAGCGTGAAAACCCTCGTATACAAAGCGAGGATCGACATCTTAATAAACCAATGGGCGAATATGTAGACGAATGCGTTATAAAGGCCGACCTGTATATAAGTTAACAGTGTGTTACGATTGAACTAGGAAGTTCCTTGGCACCTGAATGATCTTCCACGCTTGAGTACGGTCAGCTGCCCATATATGACGTCCCATTCCATACGGGACAGCTAGGCTATAGTGTTAGGAACTATTTCCAATCGACATAAGGTGAATATGCCGTACAGATAATACATGTCGTGCAGTATAGGACCACAAATATCTACAATAAGCTGTTAGTTATGGCCAATTCATATATGAGATGCATAACCAACTAACCAAACCCCCGAAGGATAACCAATCGTCTAAGCCAAGCTTCATTCGGCGTGCCAATCTTGCTAGAAATCGAAGTACAATCGTCGCTGTAGATATAGCAATAAAGAAGGCACTAACGGCGACCACAACAGGCCCTTCATCCTCATCTATCTGAGCTATCTGCTCTGGAGTTAGCAGTGGAGGCGTGGCCATGGCTATCGTAAGGGTAGCTAAAGTAAGTTAAGTATAGTGCAAGTCCTAGGAACGAGACTTACGTCTTCCCGGAAGCTGACAAGTAGACGCTTGGGGCTATGCGATATATTACCTAAATAACTTCTAAAAAGGTTCCCTTGTATCTAATAACCCACCCAAGGCGCAGAGAGGGGACACGCAGCTCCTGGACGCCATGGTCGTTTAGAATAGGATGCTTTAAGCTCCTTACATCCATCAATAATACCTTAGATAGATCGAAAGAATACCCCAACGCAGGATCGACCCGAGAATCTTCATTGCGGCTTGCTTCCCTTGTATCAAGCACGAAGATGGTCTAGGTATGTACTCAAAATATAGGCACATGCGTATAAGTAAGGCTGCGGCGTCGTTATCTAAAGTCGGCCAGTTAAGTAAGAAGGATCCTTCGGTGTAATGGGTGTAAATTGTCGCGATCCTTTATTTTACATAGTATACCTAGGTACTCATTCAATCGATCTTACGATGAGAGCGGTTCGAACATATTATTAATATATGATAATATTTTACTGATCCCGTTGCAGGTGAAACCGGTTTAAATGTACACCGCTCTGATAGGCCTCTACGTACGGGTGCCGGCAGCGTTGGAGCTCATAGAGGTATTAGTGGGTTACACGAAAACAATATACAAGAAATAAATTGAAATGTCTTGAGAGTTGAATGGCAACATACACTACATAGAATCCAATTCCAGTTTTGTACACTACATCCCTGTACGCAAGGTGGTTCGGGTAGCGTTTGCTGAGCCAATTATAGATACCGTAATAGCTTGTCAAATTAGTTTCCCACACGATATTAGTGGAAGATAGCGAGGCTAGTGTGCTATACAACACCATTGAGAATGGGTTGTCAGTTAAAGGGATATCACATAAGGGAGATGCGGTTGGTAAACTTGCTAGGATGAGTTCGATCAAAGATGGGGCTGATTGATCCCTTTGACGTTGGCAACAATCCTTCCTGTAAATAGAGTCGACACTTTACCCACATCAAACAAAACCACACTTGTGTGCTCAGACTTAGTTCTTTACTTCAATATTTTATTTCTAATAACCAACGGTCGTTCAATAACTTCCTATCGCAGTATGACTACGAAACCATCATCTGCACCATGGGTGGACGAACCCTTTCAACTAATTACAACCCCTTCAACATACCTCAGCGTAAATTCCCATGAAGACGAGAAACTAAAAGGCGTACTTAGCTAACTTAATCTTAGGACTCGCATTCCTACGTCCACGTTGCTTCTGATATGGCACATGCCCACAATGTGATTATACGGGGACTCAACGCTATCATCCAGCAAGCTCCGCATATACCTACCTCGACGGAAAAGGGTTATAATGCGAAGGACGTGAAAGACCTCCTCTTCTACGTTCATTCATGGTGTAAGATGGTCGGGCACCATCATTGGGTCGAAGAGTCCTTCATATTCCCTGAGATTGAAAAGGTAGCAGGCAAGCCAGGGTTGATGGACAATCCCCATCACCAACACGAGTTATTCCACGATGGCATGGAGAAATTGCTAGCGTATTCGCAAGCTACGAAGCCCAAGGAGTATCGATGGGAAGGACCCGGCGGTATGAAAGAGATAATTGATTCGTTCAGCAAGGAATTAACCGACCACCTTTATGACGAGATCAACGTCTTCTTGGGACTAAAGACGATGGATAGCGCAGCTCTGAAGAAGACTTGGGATCAGAGCGAAGAAGTTGCCAAGCAGGCAGGCAACATTGGAATGCTGGTAAGTTCGAGATTGCTCGCTAATGGTGGCATAAAACTGAATTCTTTACTTCATTTAGTACGACGTGTTCCCGGTTGTGCTTGGGTGCGCCGATAAGACCTACGAATGCGGATATGAATTCCCTCCTCTGCCATGGATCATGCCTTACCTCGTCAAGTACTGGTTTGGTGCTGGTAACGGCGCCTGGAGGTTCAACCCTTGCGACTGGTGGGGTCGACCGAGACCATTGGCCTTTGTTCGCCAGACAGAGTAGGTTGGCGTAGTGATAATCCCTTACTTTGGGTTAGGCACCTTGGATAGACGAATGGCTAAGTGAGGTAGTGGGGAGGTTGATGCTGCGCCTTTCTGTTGGTTATGACTTGTAAATTATAAGTGCCACTTTACATCTTCCAGCATCCAGTAATATCACAACAAATAAGTAGTCTACTGTATAGTTATTAGGCATGGTATGTAGTTGTACCGAGCAAGACACATCGAACAGCTTCGTTTTAATCCTATCAACTCAAGATCCCATGCCAGCATTCTGTCCTAGCACCGTAATATCATAGGTACATCACGGTCTAACCTGAGCTTACAGGGGTGCTTCATATCTAGATCCATAGCGTGAGAATTGACCGAACACAACTCTGCATCGCGATTCTTAGTGTACAAGTTAAAGGCAACATAACCCCCATGTAACGCAACGCATGCAATAATGCATCCCATAAGCCGCAATCACGTTCGGGTAGGGGGAAGCCGAGCCAAATATAACTACATGGCTTACAATACTGGTTCAGCTATTCGCTATCATTATACGCCTTAGATGTGTTCGAAGTAGTTTGCTTCAAGGATGTCGTAACACCTTCTGAAAGCGTCTTGGTACATATCTCCCACTGTCAGAAACCTCCTCGACCTTTGTCCTTCAGATATTCCGTCTCCTCTGTGGTGCTAGCTCTTCCTAGCGCTACGTTACGGCCGGGAAACCGGCCAAACTTTCGGATGACATCGACGTGTAGCTGCGCTATTCCTAGTGCGCTCTCTAATAATTCGTGCAGGTCCGTGCCGGCCTCCGCTCTCGCGAGCATCCCTTGGTACAAACCAAGACAGCCCACTTGAGCGAGCAAAGATTCGTGGTGCATTATAGGCAAATAGAAAAACATCTGACGCTCGAGCGGGACTTGTCTATCGACCCCGCGGGCGATGGCGTCTAGGGCGGTGGCGAGAGCCTGTGCGTCCGAGGCGTATGCGCGTGGTGTTCCACGATATATATTTCGCGGAAGCTGGTCCATCAGTAGGAGGAGGGCGAGTGTGCCATCGGTGCTCTGGCTCCAAGACGAGAGCCGCCCTTCTTGCGCCGCTACCACCAACGGCTCCCAAGGTTTGCATTCTACGTCCACAGCAAGCGATAGCTTAAACCATTTCTCGATCCCTTCCGAGTGCTCGAACCAAAATGCAAGTAGTTTCTCAATATTGGAAGCATCGCAGAGGACTTGGCTGTCCTTAGAAGGCAAATTCTCCGCGACTGACAAGTTGTCATCCTCTGCCGACATATTTTATTGAAGAGGTTGGCATAATAATATCGAACAAATCCTAAATAGAGTGACCAGCGGGAGGCTCATTTATTACGAAATAGCGTATATATGTTAGGTACCTACCTAGGGTAGGTAGGTAATAAATTTTGACTTCTAACACACCGAGACGCGGCCTGCCGAAAAGCTTATCCCGAAGTTTTCTATTTCGTTCATGGACTAATCAGAGTACGTAGAAAAAGTATATAGCTACCTGTGCCTGTAGGCATCTACCTCTTATACCTTGTATGTACCTAGGTACTAGGCATCTAATTCTTCATATGTAGCAATTAACCAGCAGCTCGTGTTGTGGCTTGCATATAAACCGAAACCCAATCCTGCTTGTGAATATGTCGTAAGACCCTAGCTGCACTGGATGCTACGGCTACGAGGCCCTACCAAGCTGAGTCTGATGCCTTTGCTTCCGTAGGCTGGAGCCGCCAACAGAGACTCACGACTTGCCGCTACGTCCCTCTCCCAAACCGTATCAACCAGTTGAAACTCGAACCGTTGTATGAGAGTCGCGAGGGTTATTTGAACCAGTTGGCTGGCGAACCTAACCAAAACTAGAGTTAGGAGAAACGAATAATAAATAAGGAGATCATATAAGCATACTCTCTCCCGGGACACATCCGGGCCCCTTTTCCAAAAGGAACATAGTATCTCTTTTCATCGATCACATTGGCGCTATCCAGCCATCTCTCCGGCTTAAATTTAAGAGGCTCGACAAAGACTTCGGGGTCAAAAACAAGCCCTCGATGATTTACAGAGATTGCGGTCTGTCTCAAATCAGTTTTCCTCGCCCGTTGAGCAGAACCAAAGATGGGATTTCTCACGTAGGCTGGAATATTCCACTCTCCATATTGGATATCCTTGCGACATATCATGGGTAGTCGCATTCCCATCGGAAACGAAATACGAAGTAATTCTTTCACCACCGCCCGCTATAGTCGCTGATTAGTAGTAATAAAGGTCATATACGGTTAGATAACTTACTAGATACGGAAGAGTATTCAGTACTCTAAAGCTCAGATCAACTGCTGGGTCAGGATTCGCCTCATCGAGCTCCTTTCGAAGGGTTTCGAGCACATGCGGATTTGAATGGAGATAATACATGCCGAACATCATCGTATGCCCCGGGGTGAAAGAGGCCATCAACATTTCAACTCCCTCGTGTGCCATTCTAGCCGCCGTCTTCTCTTCTGGTACAGCCTTGCTCCTTCTAAGGACGGAAAATAAGGTTTCTGGCTGCGATAATTTCCTAGTAGCAGTCACCTTGATGTCCTCATTTTCACTCAGTACGGCTCGTTCGGCTTCTTTCTTAATCATCTTCCGCCAAGTCAGTAATAGGGACCTAGGTTAGTTGGCTCTCACGACTTACTTACAGCATGCAAATCAAATAGCCTTGCAATATGGTGCGAAAAGTGTCTAAGGATTGTCGGCGGGATCTTCCTTACAATCCTCAGCACTGAAGGGAACACTCTATAGACTGGCGGCCCCGTTACCAATGTCTCGATTGTTTGGTTGCACTGATATACAAACGGAAGATTGTCAAGCAGTTCTAAAGAATTGCCAAAACCCCACGTGTAAAAACTATCGAATGCGATAGCAGCGAAATAGGTTCGAAGTTCCGAGCATTTATCCCTATCCGATGATAGAAGCTCGCAGAGGCGGTTAACCTTCTTCACCACCAATGACTCAGAAGCCATCACATTGGCTGAAGTAAAGAACTGGCTGTATGCTACCCTTCTATCTCGATGTAAGTAATGATCTGGTGTACTAAATGAGCCATTAGTAGTTCCCAGCGCTGCCGAGAAGTCGGGATGCCGATCTCTTATTTCTGGCTGAGGAGCATAGACTTGATCATGAAAACGCGCATCGGCGACTGAAACTTCATCCGGGTTGATACGGACGATCGGGCCGTACGCTTTATGTAGTTCCCTGATCCTGGGGGCATATTGGGCGCCCCCTTTATGCACAAGTTCGTAGTAAGCTTCATATAGATACGTTGCTGCTGCTAGTGGAGGACCTGGTATATTTGCCAGCGGATGAAGGCAGAGTCGATAGAATATCAGTACACAACCCGCAAGAGTGCCGCCAATAACGATGAGCACCCAAACTGAAGTCATAGTTAATTAGTTTTATCAATGTTAGTATAATGATTATAAGATAAGTTAACGTCGACTACCTAGGTAAGTATATCTTATATATACAGGAGGCTTTCCCTTGGAGCACAGCACCTCAACCGGGGCCTCACGTCTATAAACTATATTCTAATACAAGCACAAGTTGGTGGCAAAGATACCTAATAGTACCATTAGTGTAGCCAAACGCATTGCCTATATACCACATCCGCAATGTAACTCTATGCAGGCTACACAGCTGTAGGTCTTCATGCTGTGTAATATTTTCGTCACTAACAGTAGTAACAAAGACCGTATTATCAGCCCCATTCAACGAATCTATAGCCGTCGGTACTCGCCTATCATTATGTAACAATAGGAAGGCTACACTTAATGCATATGGCCCATGGGGAAGGAGGGTTGGGTATTGCTGCAAGTATCCGGTTCGGTTGCGGAAGCGAAGGATACTTAGGTTGAAGTAGGACAACTGATGAAGACTGATTCCAGATTCTTACCTCTATCCTGTGTGACAATCTGGTGTCTTCGTGTACCATCTTAGCTTTGATAGCTATTTTCTCCAACTTTTTGAAGAGTGTTCGACTATTAATATCGGATAAGATATGTAAGTCAAACTGGCGCCTGGGTGCCAGGAATAACCTCATACGTAGGGTGAATACAAGAAAGCAGGAATTGTGTGATAAAAGTGGTCTATCAATGCCTCTCTTTCTGGAACGCGCGACACCCCTTATTTACTATAACGCCCGAAGATTTATTCTTAACCATTTCATGTTAGCTTCTATATCGATGGTCATATCGCATCAACCATATGAGTCATCATCTCACTGTTAAGAGACCGCGGGATGGTGTTAGCGAAGGATTGCATTGAGAGTTGTTGGAAAGTCAAGCCAAGCAAGCATGAGTCATATCATATAATGGAAAATAATACTAGAATCAACACAACAACAGACTGAACGCCTGGTGGTAGAGCTGGGAACACGCTCGGTCACAGCTCGGTTCTAGAAAACAAGTCAGACGAGTTATTGAAGTCCGAGAGGCCGCAGGTTTAAGTCCTGCCCAGGCAATGTCCCCATAAGGTTCCCCTTTTTTTTATCTCTTACGTCTTGTTAATGTTAATTCTCAATCACAAATACTATCAATACCCCTTAGAAGGACGAATATAGGATGATATGATGAAATTGAGTGAGTCATATTACTATCTAGAACTTGTAATATCCAAGAAAGCACCAAAGAAATAGTGTTCTAAACAACAATCTCAAGGGAAGTTAACTAGCTGCTATGTAAGCTTCTTCTCCTAGGAGCTTACTAGATAAGAGTTCATTCCCCTTGACATACATACTTAGGTAAGTATCATCTCGATTTCTGCTGTGAGAAGATTCCAAGCACATTACGGGTAAGATAAACACAAGTCTAGTCCGAGTTGATTGAAATATTTCTAGTCTATGTACACTATCTATCCCATCATCCTTTAAAGAAGACGCAATTCGAGCATTAAACAGCGTTTGGGTCCTCTCGGCTTACAAGTCTTAATGAAGCAATCTTCAAAGGCTCTGTAGCACGACTACTATAGTCTTACAAGAGATTTATACAACTAGACTATTTCGTTTCTGGCGGGCAAACTGTCATGATGGTGAATTAGCTTAGGCAGTTATCTTATTGCTACCTAGGTGGGACCAAAAGGGTTACAAAATTGATATCTTCACAGTTTCTCATCGTCATCTCTTTATATACAGAGCTAGCAAATATCTTGTGTATGCTTGTTATAGTAACTTTCTCCTCAGGTCATATACTACATATCATGCCTACCTGTTTCACCGTTTGCCCAGTCTATTGCCTCTCCAGTAAGTGAAGCAGCTGCGAGTGCCCGGGTAATACAATCTAATAGGCTTTCAGCAGCTCACGGACTGACAAGTCATCCCACCATAATCAGTCCAAGCTGAGGTGTTTTTCATTAACCCAACCCAAGGCTCTTACCTGATAACCTAAAAAGAGACAAGGTTGGATTAAAATGCATGCCGGGTAACCATCCAGCGGGACGAGCGGATTATTAATACCAATAATTACATGTCGTAATATGACACCCCATGATCAATGCCTTACCGTCTATATGAAGTCTGATTCTGGGCTGACTGATGTTCTTTCAGGTCGAGGCTAACGTAGTTTCAGCGCTGACAGTCCTCCACTAACACAAATCAACCCCTCCTAATATATCTTCATGTATAGGTATTTGCCACCCGTGAAAGTCGCTCATGTGCTCCAACAAAGTTTAGACCGAAGGTTTGAATCGACTGGAGGGTTCACCTCTGCTGTTCTAGAAAATTTCGAGTTGATGGCCGAGGGTGCCGCGGAAAAGCTGAAGCCTGTCAAATATGATGAAGTGGTATTGGGATAGATATGAATGAGACGCTCCATTAAAGAATTAAATGGGGGGGTGTTCACTCCTTTTTCTTTCCCAATTTTTTTTTTTCAGGTTGCTTACTATCGAGTAAAAAGAATAAAAAACTAAACAAACAAATCTGCCCGACGCGGAGTCAAGAGAGACGGAGTACCGTATAAGCCGTATAAACCGTATGGACGTACCCAAGTACCTAAAACCCAGGGTACTCTGGGGGTGTCACGGGGGAAGATGGTTTCCCCACAATTGACGTGCAGTCGGGGGTTGCATCCAGGCACTGTCCCACCTTTTAGTAACAAAGAAGATGCAATAGAAAGTTCGCAAAGCTCAACACAAAAGATGCAGGACGCTGGGTTAGGCAAAAACTAGGTAATGGCCAATTTAGAAATCATGTGAGCTGTACCCCATGATCAGCTGTCCAGCCGTCTATCAATGCCACCTCCCTAATATAATACTTCATTTCGCGCGACACCGCGACGCTGCGACGGCCGTAAATGACGCCGTTCAAATCTTTGTTCGCTTATCGCCAAATATAGACTTACACGTGTGTGGGAGGCTCTTTCGGTCGTTGAGGGGTAAAGTGGGGGTGTTTCGGTAAAGATCGTCAGGTCATGGTCACATATAAGTGACGTAGATAGAGGGGAAATTCTCGGTCCGGGGGTGTGTTTCTAATGATGTGCCTACTTAGATACCTACTTTCAGTAAGCCGAGCATTTCCCACCTCTATACTATGCAAGTACCCACCTACCCAACTTACCTTAAGAAGGTACTTGGTAGGTATGCCGCAAACCGAAACGGACTCCTTTCAGCATTACTAATACCTAACCCTAAGTACCTACCTAGGTATAAGATAGGTATATATTAGGTAAGTCACGTCCAATCTCTACGCGCAGCAAGTTTCCCCCGGGTGGTACTGCATAATACTATTGAGATGAAAAGGACCTGGTTTGCGTTGCTCCAATGCAATAATGATTAAATGCGCGTCATCAATCTACCTTTTTACATAATATATGTCTGGGAAAATATTAATAACTAGAGATGATATAGATGCCTTTACGAAAAAAAAAAAAAACAAATAAAGGCCCGATGCCCAATATACTAATGCATTAGTATCTTAGTATCTCCGTATCAAACATTCGGTACATGTATCTTGACTTAACGATATGACTAAAACTCCCAGGTCCGTTATAACATACTATGTAGGGTTCCCACCGTTCGAAAACAGTCCTTAAGGCTTACCAGGAACCGGAACCGAGCCAAGGTACACCCGTGGTAGCTTACCTCTAGGTAAGGGTAGGTAAGGGACGGCGAGAAGGAACCTGCAGCGTTCTTGTCGCACAACAGGATACGGTATGTAGGTACTATGTAAGTCGGGTAAGAGCTAACACCTTTAGCGGCGACGCAACTTGTATATAAGGTGCCTAATTAAGTAAAGCGTGTTACATAACAACGAACGCGCGGGTATACTTCGTACCATATAATATCATGAGATACATACGATACATGCACTGGCCAATTCTCATTGCGGGGCCGGGAAAGCCGTAGCTCTTCTCTTGTTGACCTTTTTCTGCCCCGTGATTTGTTATCCTTCTTTGACATCCCACTCTCAGAATTATAGCCTGGTTTAACTTGCATCAATTTATGACAGAATAAATTCTGACTCCTCAATTCTCAACTATCCAAGTTCCGGGACACTCACTCATTTTTGTGTTGCCCTCTCCAGACCCTTTCTTGGCACTCAGTAACTACCGTACCATCCTGCCGTAAGCAGAGAGGCGTGAATAGATACGAGCCCCATCCGCGTTTTCACGCCTTTCTTCGGATCATACATACCTCCTACCCGCCTACCTACCTACCTAACAATATCTAACACTACATACATACATACACACTATGTACTACGATAGCCAAATGGTATATCCAGGATGGTCATCGTGGATGCAGCTTTTTTACTCGAACGCCCTTAGGGCTGACGTACCTGGCAACTTATTCGTTGAACCAACCACATCTAGGCTGGAGACTAAGGGGTTAGTCCCCGACTGACATCACCATTATCACCCTTGCTTCCCTTATTCCCCTTAGTAGCGGCAGAGCATGTGGTCTCGCTGCTAAGGTTTGTCCGGCTTCTCATATCACAATATGCTTTCGTACTAGGTCCTAAGTATGTACGTATTCCTGTATTGTAACTCTCCTGTTACACCATTCAGACTTTGCAACCGTCCCAATTGAAATTTATATATATATTACCTACGATATCCTCACCCCTGCAAAACTGTGAGAAAAACTACCCTCTAAGCTTAGCAAACACCATCTCTTGTGTAATAGGCAGTTTTATCATCGTCACCAGCAGCTATGCCATCTGTTGTCGAGTCCCCCTATAAGCCTCAGCTGCCCAACCCGCAGTACAAGTTAGAAAAGGGTGCCAGTCTAACCGCGGGACGACGTCCCAATATTGATATTACTGACATACGGCAAGCCGCCGTTGATTTTAACCTAAAAGAGGAAATCCATAAGTTACTACGCCCTCAAGAGGGGCCCCGGAAATTACCGACCTTACTCCTCTATGACGAGAAAGGTCTACAGTTATTTGAAGAGGTTAGCCGAACACGGTTACACTTAGCATATCACGCTGACCAGGACTTCAGATCACATATTTAGAGGAGTATTATTTAACAAATTATGAGATCCAAGTCCTACGGCGTTCGGCTACTGCAATTGCTAGGTCAATTCCGTCCGGATCCCTATTGCTTGAGTTAGGCAGCGGGTGAGTGTTATATGGCCGTCTCCGTACCTCGGCGGCAATTGATTGACCTCCTTGGCTAGTAACTTGAGGAAGGTAACTCTTTTGCTTCAAGCTCTTGAGGACGCCGGCAAGAAGATCGACTATTATGCTCTTGATTTGTCAGAAGATGAGTTGTCAAGGACTCTGGCTCAAGTCCCAAATTTTCGTCATGTCCGGTGTCACGGTCTATTAGGAACGTACGATGACGGCCGTGAATGGTTAAGGAGGCCGCAGATCGCCTCCAAGCGAAAATGTGTTTTATCTCTCGGATCTAGCATTGGTACGAACTCGAGTATATTCCGTATACATATAGACACCAAATAAGATCCCTTGCAATTGACCAGCCTAATTAGGTAACTTCCACCGGGACGAAGCAGCCTCGTTCCTGAGAGGTTTCGCCGATGTTCTCCAGCCAGCGGATAGCTTTTTGATTGGACTGGACTCCTGCACAGATCCTTCCAAGGTCTAGTAAGTCATGGAACGTCCCATACCATCCTCACTCGAAGAATCATCAGGCTTCTGACGCCCAACAATACAATAGTCACGCATATAACGGTTAGTATTATTTACAATCCGCATTGAACTATACTGAACCCTATATGCCTTCTCTGAAGACAGATACGGCATCACGCATAGGTCAGTTAAGAATGACGCAATGCATACCTCCTTCCGGCTTTCCCTTGTGCTGACTGGCCAAGGTTCCTCTTGAATGGACTCGCTCATGCAAACAAAGTTCTTGGACATAAGGCATTTGACCTGAATGACTGGCAGGTCATTGGTGAATATGTCTATGACATCGAAGGAGGACGCCACCAAGCATTCTACTCGCCACCGCACGATACAATAGTCTTGGGAGAAACGATCAAGGCCCAGGAGCGTATTCAAGTCGAGCAGAGTCTCAAGTACTCGGAAGAGGGCTGCAGGAATCTATGGCGGTCAGCGGGCATGATCGAGGCTGATCGTTGGATGACCGAAGATGAAGACTATGGTGAGTGGACCACGAATTTCTTGTCCAACC
Organism: Daldinia sp. EC12; assembly: GCA_002120325.1. NCBI lineage: Eukaryota > Fungi > Ascomycota > Sordariomycetes > Xylariales > Hypoxylaceae > Daldinia > Daldinia sp. EC12. The sequence goes on from KZ112998.1 coordinate 37,370, forward strand.
CCGGGAGTAACGGGTTCGTCCTACTTCTATCACATCCCATCCCACGAATAAACAGGGTCTGCTCCACGTTTTAAGATGCCCATGCAGCACGCAGTCCACGTGAGGCCAGTCAGGAGACCTTGCCGTCTTTGAGGCGTCCCTATAATGTCCCTGCGTACATCAGTCGTGGCTTTTAAATGCGGGGCGGCCCTAACCCCCGTGGGTTTTCGAGTGGATGTCAAACCAGGTTAACTGATAGTCTGCTAGGTCTTCATCTTCTAATCAAGCCAAACATGACTTTCAGCCCCAACCCTTCGGAATATGCACGCTCCCCTGTCCCATCTTTGGGGGACTTCGAGGGTCTATGGGCTACGTGGGACATCGTCACTAGGCGCATGTTACCTAATGAGGAGTTGTTAGACAAACCCATCAAGCTTCGGAATGCCTGCATTTTCTACCTTGGTCATATCCCAACATTCCTTGACATTCAATTGACCAAGACAACGAAGAATCCTCTCACAGAGCCAGCCTTCTACGCATCGATTTTCGAGAGAGGGATAGACCCTGATGTGGATAACCCGGAAATCTGTCATCAACACTCAGAAATTCCAGACGAATGGCCGCCTGTCGAAGATATCATAGAGTACCAGGGGCGAGTACGGGACAGGCTGAAGAGCATCTACTCCGTCGGTCTAGAAAATATCCCTAGAAATGTCGGAAGGGCTATATGGGTCGGCTTCGAGCATGAGATCATGCATTTAGAGACATTGCTCTACATGATGCTGCAGAGTGATAAGACTCTGCCGCCGCCTCACACAAAGCGGCCTAATTTCGAGGCTCTAGCTCAAGAGGCTTATACCGCGAGAGTCAGCAACGATTGGTTTGACATACCTGAGCAAGAGCTCACGATAGGACTCGACGACCCTGACGACGTGCAAAACTCAACTAATCACTTCGGATGGTTGGTGATTTCAGCATTATTCAAGGAAGTCAATGTGCTAATTAGTATGTAGGGACAATGAGAAACCACCCAGGCGTGTACGGGTGCACAGCTTCCAAGCTAAGGGAAGGCCTATCACTAACGAGGAGGTGAGTTTGATTGCGACTGAAGAAGAGACAGGTCTAATTCGTCTAGTACGCGCTATACATGTACAATACCAAGACAGAAAAGGCCCCCGCCTCTTGGATTGACGAAGGATCAAGCCACGGCGATAGCTCCAATGGTCATGTAGCCAAGGAAACAAATGGTCATACAAACGGCCACACCAATGGGTCCAATGGCCAGCAGGCTCTCCCCCCATCGTTCTTAGATGGTAAGAGTGTGCGTACTGTCTACGGACCAGTGCCGCTTAAATATGCACTCGATTGGCCAGTATTCGCATCTTATGATGAACTTTCAGGGTGTGCTGCCTGGCTAGGGGGCCGGATCCCTACATTTGAGGAAGCCCGAAGCATCTATTCTCATGTTGACAACATGAAGAGGAAGGAAGCAGAGCGCCAATTAGGCAGGACAGTCCCGGCAGTCAATGCGTAAGTCTTCCCGCCTATGTTGAACGAGTAGTAGCAATCGATTAACTATAACGTACATAGTCATTTGGTCAACGACGGCGTCGAGGAAACCCCACCGTCAGGTACTCCACAAGGCGTCGATGGCGGCTCGTCCACAAATGACGAGCTGTTTATCGACCTCAGTGATGCCAATGTTGGCTTCCGCCATTGGCATCCCGTAGCCGTGACTCCTCACGGCAACCGCCTAGCGGGTCAGTCTGAGATGGGCGGCGTATGGGAATGGACCAGCTCCCCACTTAGACCACATGAAGGCTTCAAGCCTCTTGCCCTCTACCCTGGGTATACTGGTATGATGAGTCCCCTTACACAGTCTTTCCGCATCTTATTAATTGAGTATACTAACATGGATAATTAGCCGACTTTTTCGATGAGAAACACAATATCGTACTCGGTGGCTCCTGGGCTACACACCCTCGTATTGCAGGACGAAAGACATTGTATGTTGACTCTCCTAACTTCTTTGTGCCTGTCGCCGTGGAGACTCGTCCCCATTTATATTTCCTCTAAAACTATGCACAAGGACTAATAAAACATCCTCTTTAGTGTAAACTGGTACCAGCGCAACTATCTCTACGCTTGGGTCGGCGCTCGGCTTGTCCGCGACTTATAAGCTAATGATACCACCACCTGTACTACCAAATGACGAAGCTATCACCAACGCAAGCTTTCTTCAGCTTGACCCCGGCAGTGAATCAGGACACGAAGCTCAGTTCCAACAACTGGCAAAGCCAACCACTAGAGTCCACTCATTTTATACCGACTAGGACAGATTCAACATCCGCCTAAGTCGTTCAGAGCTCACTTATCTTCGTAGTATGGTTCAGAGGTATCGATGAATAACATAGTTCCCTCATTTCCCATACCTACTTCGGGAACATAGCAAGGGAAAGGAAGAGAATCTCCTCTCACTAAGAAAAAGGTGGTGGTCTTACATGGGCAATTTCCAGTTTGTCTCCGAAAAGGAAAGGGCCTTGCATTTTACAGGTGTATCTAAAATGGCAAAAAGCTATTCGCTCACTTGAATTTACAAAGTGTCTATTATTTTCACGGGTTTATACCTTCAACTGTCATAAATGCGTCTGCTATTTTTTATTTATTTATTTTTTATTTATTCATAGTTTGTCCTTAATTTTGCTATGGACGTAATGCGACCCATACAGCATCATAGCTTTGCCATCGTAGCTACAGCATGCGTATACACAACACTTAAGCCCCTGATGCGTGGCAATGGCATGATATCTACCCCATCACTAATAGTAATGGTCCACCATCCTCAATGGACTACCAGATGCCAATTTTCGTAGTAGCCTATATAAAGCACATGCCTGTTAAAGGGGAGTTTCGCAAAACCGGTGATTAGTTTCCAAGACGTGCATCTTCATAGCCCGTACAAGACCACGTCGTCATTTTTATAACTACTCGGCTAGGGAGTCAGTAGAATATGCTACTTCCAAACCCTATATTCCATCTCCATCGTAGGGGTATGTGCATAAACCTTCGGTACGAAGAGTGCGTAGTCTAAGCCAGGTCCGTAAAATACTAAAGCCGCGACATTGGGCTGAACCTCAATACAACAGGTCTATAACCTGCTTGGCTACAGCTGTTGGTGTGAGGACGCCGTAGTCCGAGAGGAATGACGTAATGAATTCAGGTGGCTGCATCGCCTGTGTTAGCAAATAGATTAGAAATAAAGGGGATTACTCAACGCACTGTATAATCCACGGGGTCGGGATTCGTCTGTGGATGTTCCTCATCGCCTTCCTGGTCTTTCCTCGCGTGGAAATCTAGTATCCCCTGCTCAAACCCGAGATCGAACTGGTCCAGGGGGAACGTCCTGCCGAACTTGTGCTGCTCGGCAGCGACGTAGAAGTCCTTCTTGCGAGCCTTGGCTATCAAGGCGAGCTGGTAGGTTCCCATCCGCGAGATAACCCCGCCGTTGGCCGTCACCGCTTCGGCACCGACTATGATCATATCGACCTTACCCATGGTGTACGCGGCCGCCGACTCGGGTATCGTCGCGACCTCGACACCCTTCGCTCGCAGGGCAGCTACGACTCTCAGGCTCTCCGTCCTACGGGCCTCGTTCACCACGTGTATGACCTTGAACCTCCTCCTCGCATCTGCCGGAATAGGCTCCGCCGCACGTCCCAGCAGGGTGCCGACGACGCGGGAGCCGCCGTGCGTCAAGATGGTGTACCCGTCGCGGATGTACGCGCGTCCGACGGTCGCGATCTGCTCGCGGGCCTGCTTGGCGCGCTGGGCGAAAAGGCGGCCGTTCTTCATGAGGTGCTGGCGCACGACCTCGAAGTTCTCGTGACTGCTAGTCTCCTTGCCGTCCGGGCCGGGCTGCTTAAGCGACAGCACGAGGTACTGCTGGAAGAGGTCGGTGCCGTGGGTCAGCGCGACGGAGTTGCGCACGGCTTTGCGCAGCTTCGCCGACTGCGTCTTGATGAGATCCATAGTCTCAAAGACCGTCTTCGCCGACGACTGGCTGAGCGCTTCGATCAGCGCTTCGATCGCCGCCACGGGCATCGTGAGTTCCGGGTCGTCGGCGAGGAGCTTCTCATAGGTGCTAACTATACTGGTGACGGTGAGAGGGTCGTTGTTAGACTCGTTACATAGGTTGAGGTTGTTGTGCATGGCATTGGAAGAGAGAGTGCATGTGCGAGAAAGAGCTTACTCGAAGGACTCGAGGTCCGGATTGTCGCGAATGGGTATCTCGCGCTCATTTTGGCTTATAGCTGTTGCCATTGTCGCCATAGTAAAGACGCACTGCGACAGTGCGGATTTTTATACCGAGCAAACGTAAAGGAAAAGAAGATGATGGAAGAATGCAGGTGTCCAGGTAGCAATTGATGTTGAAAGAGTGGAAGCTGTTAGTAGGGTTGGGTATAGATACAGGTACCTTGTAGCTGCGGTAGCTACGATCTTCGACTTTTTTTTTACTTAAAGTTAAGGTGTGAGTCAAATCGCGGGGCGTATCGCAGCTATCTTTCACCCTCCACGAAACTCTATCTGCAAGTGCGGCTAATTGCATGGTTACTGCCCCACATTTACCCTGATGGCAGGTACATCTATTCAGGGGTCTCTCGAGTCTAGGCTGGTCCTCCTAGGTATGTACTTTCTCTCATGTTTAGGTATTGTTAGGTACTTGTTACTCTTGTTCTATCATTGGCCTGTCCTAAGACTCTTCCTTGTCTTGATATCGATCGTCTATCGTATGTCTTCTTTCCTAATTCAACTCTATCGTAGATCTGGGTAAGATCCCCCCAGGTCATCGTTCCCAGATTCGCAGCTGTATATTTTGCAACGTTGTCTTGGTCCTCGAGTAAATCTCCCCTAGGATAAAGTTCAATACCTGTTTGTAGGTTATGAGGTATCCCTACACAACCTTCTAAAGGTTATTTTCTTAAGACTTTATAGTTGTTGAACGAGCCCATATCGTTGATAGTTATCATTTTCCTGATTCATAACTGTTTAATCTAACCTGTAGTCGCCACGGCCGTGGTACCATTGTGCGCAAGAGTTTCCTCACCATCACAATGGTCCGAATACAAATCATGTCAGACCTCCACTTAGAGCAAGACGAGAGTTATAACCGCTTTGAAATAACCCAGGAAACCGGATATTTAGCACTTTTAGGGAACGTCGGCAATTTGACTTTCCACAGCGAACAATACCAGAAATTCCTCGAGCATCATCTCCGCTCGTTCGAAATCATCTTTTACGTACTCGGCCCTAAGGAGGTAAACGGGTCGTCCTAGGAGGATGCTAAGGAGGTAATCAGAAAGTTTGGCGAGCGTGCAAAAGGACTAAGGGATAAGGATTCGGAGTACGGTGAATTCGTTTTCCTCGATAACAGCCGGTATGACTTGTCCGACGAGAATATTACCATCCTCGGCGCAACCATGTTCACGAATCCACCTCCTAATCAGATGTTCCATCTTGATGCCTATTACCGAAACGAACTACAAATCCACTCCTGGACCTCTAGACAACATATAGAAGCTCATCTCGAAACCATAGCGTATCTATCGCGCGAAGTTGATCAGCTCGCAAAGCAAGATCCTGAGCGATCCATCATCATCCTCACGCATCATTGCCCGACTCTATCGTCCCAAGCTATAGGGCGGGGCCACAAGCCAGATGTTGAGGGCCTGAGATACCGGTTCGCGGCCGACTTGAAAAATCAGCATCCATGGGCTAAAGCAGAAAATGTCAAGTTGTGGGCGTTTAGAGCCACATACCACAACTGTGACTATTTCGAATGGGAGACAGGAAGACGAATTTATAGCAATCAAAGAGGCTATCCTGGTCAATGCCACGATTTTAGGATATTTTCGTTTGTCGATATCAGCACATACGACGATCCTTCCGAGTCAGTTCCCGACCGTCCCTGGACGCCCGAGGAAGTATTTAGTAAATAATTATAATTAACAGCTCGTGTGGGTTCATTATCTTCAGCGCTGGCGTCTTTGTAGGGGCTGGGGTTGGTTTTGTGATGATACTGAAGACTGGTGATATTTATGCCCAATGTATGGGCTGGTTGGTTTAGCATCGTCAGGTCCCAATGTTCATTACTGAATCGAGAACACCAAAATTGGCCAGTATCGATAGATAAATCTCTACAAAGTTCATCAAAAAGAATTCCTTAGATACAGAGACGATTTTCAAGCCGTCGTTGGATAAGCTCTTATCCGGAACTCTAATGAGGCAATAAACCTCGTCTTGGGAAAGGAGGCTATCATTTCCGCTGATGCTCGACCAATGAAGACTTAAGTTGGCTGTCTAGAATAATGGTATTTCCGGGTGCTACGGTAAGGACGAGAAGGAAGTGTAATAGAATGACGGTTGTGGGGGATTGGTATAAGAGTGCTAGTAAATTATATTTCATTAGGTACCTGATGTATGCTCATTAACAAAAGCTCTAGGCAAAAAACACCTATATCACAATGCAGACTTCTAGGCGTCTTCCGTAGAACACATAGTAAATGGGTATAAAGCGACTTTTTTTTTTCGGCGTGGTCATAGCTGGGTTTTAGTAGGCGTGGGCACAGGTGACCTTGGATTTCAAGACTAAGGGAGGTAGAACAGGGTATTCGAAGAATTCCTCTTTTGTGTCGCCAATCGTGTAATTGGATCCGACTTCGTAAAAGAATGACTCCTTGATGTCGGAAAGTAAGCGGCATAAGGCTAATATATCTCCTGTGGGATCTACCAGTCCTATATCTTCGTGGCCGTGTTCTTCCGCCGGCGAGTCGTTACCCAGGACTAAGTCGACTTCCTTTACTTTTGGAAAGCTCTGCATTAAGGCGTATTTGTTGTAAGTTTCCCATGGCCGTCTAATATCGGGCTTAACATAGTCGAGAGCAAGGTTAACAGTATCTTCGATGCCGGAAACGAGCTGCGTGAAAGACCGTAGAGCGTCATCATAACCCATGAAGGGAGGCCGAGGAAGGTAGAGAACATCTAGGTCTGGGCAAAAATAGATCCTCGGCTCGTGGGATTTTGTACCGAATGACCTCCTATAGATTCCTAAGGCTTCGAATCGGGACTCTTGACAGACGTGGAGGACGGCTGGCGGTGCGGTTGATGATGTACATCGGTCATTCTGGCTATCGTATAAGACTTCGACAACCCTTTGGTGGCAAGTATGCCGCCATATCTGAAGCCTCAACTCGGTAGGCAACAGAGAGAAATAAGTAAATGAGGCCTGGTCCGACATCGCCTGTAAGCTCATAAGGTAGAGAGAGTGTGTGTGAGAGTGAGAGAGATGGGTTGAGGATGATGATACCAACACGGCTACAAACAAGATCCAAAGCTACGATATCTGGAGGGTTAAGTTACGAGCAGGCTGATTAAGGTATTATAAGATATATATGAAGAATGGAGGCCAAGCCAGGTTGGAAAGGGTTATGATTCAAATTAAAACCCACACTGGCCCAAGGCCCAAGCTAAAAGGAAAATAACCCAAGTACGCTGAGCAAAGAAGGGTTCCCTGTCGACGTAGGTCCTGCGATGTAATTCTGCGGCCTATGAAACTGGATTGGGCACAGCTTTGTACACATACAGAAAAGCGCCAAGGAAGCAGATCGTCCGGACACTTGAACGCGACGAATTGCCAAGCGGGTGATCGATAAATCTCCTATCAACCAGGTTTTACAGTAACACCACATATAGGTACAGAATACAGAATACAGAATACAGAACACAGAGTCACAGAGTCACAGACCGACCGGAAGGACAATTGAGGTAACTCACTGCAACTCACTGCAGCTCACTTAAGCTCGGTCTTTTCTGGGGTTAAGATGACGCAAGAAATATAAGCAATTATTGTATTTGCCGAGAGTCGAGACGCAAAATTGGGGGACGGGGAAAAACGCATCTTGTGAAGAACGAGATATAGCCGGGGGCGAATCTCGTTGATTCTGCGGGTTGCGGGTTGAAAATAGTGTGAAAAATGAAGGATGATCTCGGAGCACAGGCTAACAACAGGGACGCACAGAACTATCGTCGACGCCTAAAAAGATACGCGAAAAAGTACGTATCATAGATATTGAATACTGGATACCTCATTCCATTTTTGATGCCCGTGACTACACATCACAAGGTACAACAGATCCATAAAATACCTAACGCCCAGGTTAATGGAGGAATGAATAAAAAAAAAGTTTTCCACTGTGATAATGTAATGAGACAGGAGTTGTTGGAAAAAGAGAAAAAAAAAAAAAAAAGAAATAGAAAGGCCAGAACCGTCTTTTCTTACGCCCTAGCGTCCCATTTGACAGGAGAATTGAGGGCGATACAGGAGGAAAATGCGGGTGGACTGGCCGAGTCCCCTTCAGCAATGTCAAGCAATGTCAAGATCGTATGATTTTGGTGACAGGTCAAGGAAGGAGGTGACAAAAATTGGCAAAAGTTGCTTCTTACCATAGCAACTTTTAACCAGGTGCAATTCAGAGGAGCCGCGTCGTTGGTAGTTTATGCCCGATCGTTCCCGAATTCGGAATTACTTACAGGGGCTGTCAGGCCACAGCCCACTATTTATTTTTTTTCTCCCGCGACTGGGGTGGAAGGGGCTTTTGCTACTTTTTTTGCTGGGGGCCACGAGGCTTTGTGGGAAAGGGCTGAGAAGCAGGTGAAAGAAAAAAAAAATTGCTGGGGACATCCTTACTGGAAACAGTCAAGTGCCTATTACCGGCATCAGAAATAGAGAGGGAAGTTGCCGCGGTACGATCTGACTTGTTCGGCTTGCCCAATGAACTTGCACCTGTGATAAGCTACATCGGTAAGGGAAGTCAGGTCTTCCGTTATAGGGCACGTTAGTCATATCGAAACTTAAAACTTAACAAAGGACACTTCCTTCTTTTTTCCCAATCATCATTATGCCTACATTCGCGTATCTCTTGTCATACGTACACTACACCGACATGCTTACTTACGCGAAGCCACTAATAAATCTACCTAAACTTACTCAAGATGCATGTACAAGGTAGTCAATGTTCCAGTATGTACTACATACAGGTACCTACTAATGTAGTACAAGAAATCGGTGAAATACGATAGGCCAGTCATTTGCAGGGCCAGAACCAACACACGGACCACTCAATAAAATTTCATCTGCCCCAACTTCCTATCATCTCTCATTAAGTGGACATGGATGAAAAAATGGAAAACAAATTTCCAAAGTCCCAAATCCCTGAATGCCCTCGAAACAAAACCTCGACCGCTTAATTAATAACTTCCGCATGCAGCCTCATGCAATTAACCCCACTTACCACCAAGTCAGGGACCGATAAACCCTGCTTTTATTACTCATCCTATGACGTAGCAATTTTATCAGAAAATTGTTGATTGGATATCTTAATTTGGTGTTGATGTTGAGCAGGATGGCTAATATTATAGCCTCGTCGTCTTCGGCTGCTTTAAAGTTCGATCTACTCGCGAGATGCTCCGTGAGTCAACATGAAGATATGATCTAGATATCTAATTTAAGGACTAAGTCTAACCGCTGTCTAAGACAACTCGAGCACGAGCCTCCATTCTAACTCTTCCTCATGGACTGGTCCAACTTCCTGTCTTCATGCCTGTGGCAACACAGGCATCGTTAAAGGGTCTAACTCCAGAACAGTTAGAAGAGACTAGCTGTCGTCTATGTCTAAATAACACTTATCATCTGGGCTTAAAACCTGGACAGGAAGTGCTCGCTGCAGTCGGAGGAGCGCATAAACTGCAAGGATGGAACTACAACTTACTTACAGACAGCGGAGGGTACGCTCTTACTTTCTTAACAGTTTAGAGCGCCTACCGAAATAACTAACCGATCATGGATAGGTTTCAGATGGTCAGTTTGCTCAAACTTGCCAATATCACAGAAGAGGGTGTTAGATTCTTAAGTCCCCATGACGGCACACCAATGCTTCTTACCCCTGAGCACTCTATATCTCTTCAGAATACCATCGGTAGCGATATCATGATGCAGCTGGACGACGTACTGGTGACTACCTCACCGGATGCTGTACGGATGCGGGAGGCAATGGAGCGTAGCGTCAGATGGTTAGATCGGTGCATAGCAGCGCATAAGAATCCATCCACACAGAACCTTTTCTGCATCATCCAAGGTGGCTTGGACCTTGACATGAGAAGGGAATGCTGTAAGGAGATGGTTGCCAGAGACACACCAGGTATCGCCATCGGTGGACTCAGCGGTGGCGAGGCAAAGGCGGACTACTGTAAGGTGGTCGTTACCTGCACCGAGCTCTTGCCCGAGTTGAAACCTCGATACGTGATGGGAATTGGATATCCTGAGGATCTCGTCGTCAGTGTTGCTCTAGGGGCCGACATGTTTGACTGCGTGTGGCCGACGCGCACGGCTCGGTTCGGAAACGCAATCACGAAGTATGGTGTCCTCAACCTCCGCAACGCCAAATACGCCAACGACTTCGGGCCCATAGAAGATGGCTGCGGGTGCAAGTGCTGCCGCAAGGACGGGATGGGTATCACTCGAGCGTTCGTGCACCACAACACGGCCAAAGAGACGGTTGCTGCGCATCTACTTACCATGCACAACGTCTGGTACCAACTAGACCTTATGAGACAAGTTAGGGAAGCGATTATTGCCGACAGGTATCCGGCTTTCTTGAGACAGTTTTTCGCGAACTTATACCCGGATCAAGCTAACTACCCGAAGTGGGCAGTAGATGCCTTACGGGGCGTAGGGGTAGATTTATATGAAGATATTTGAAAAGCTGCTAGTTCTCGCTTATATGCCGTGAAGCCGTGATATTCCGCATGTTTGCCGGGTTACTCTAACTGAGTTGGGAATAGTAGTGATAAGCTTTTCCTTATTTCCGAATGGGATTGAACTATCTTAGACTACGTGAAGTAGGCCATGATGCGTCCTTGCAAAAACATGCTCCGTTCGGATGTTTACTGGCTTGTAAAATCATTTATGGTTTACTCATCAATCCGAAAATAGACTTACGTTGTGGTTTAACTTTGTTGGCAGGCCTTTACTAATACGCATTGGTTACTTACTATTTACCTATGTAGGCGAATAAGAGTGGTCCAAGTGGTATATTACAGTTTATTATTGTACTATGGTATTATGGGTAAATTTAATGTGTGGGCCAAATATTGTGGTTTGTGTTACCATAACGTATACCCGTTATAATTTAATATATTTTAATATTTATTTATTATTATAAAATTTTATATCATAATAATTAATTTAATTTAATAAAATATTTAAATTTATTATATTTTAATAAATATTATAATATATATTTTTAATTATAAAAATTTTTATTTAATTAATAATAATTAAATAATAAAATATATATATTTAATTTAATACGTATTTAAATTAATACGTATTTTAAAAAAAAATATTTATATATTTTTATTATATATAAATATATTTTTATATTTATATTTAAATAAATAATTTTTTTTTAAATATTAATAATAAATTATTAATAAATATATACGTAATAAAATTAAAAAAAATAATAATAAAAATAAATAATAATAAAATAATAAAATTAAAATTAATTTATTATTAATATTTAAAAAAAAAATTATTTATTTAAATATAAA
>KZ112999.1:0-48482 GCA_002120325.1 Daldinia sp. EC12
ATTAAATAAATTAAATAAATTAAATAAATTAAATAAATTAAATAAATTAAATAAATTAAATAAATTAAATAAATTAAATAAATTAAATAAATTAAGTAAATTAAATAAATTAAATAAATTAATATTTTTTATTATTTTTTATTATTTTTTATTATTTTTTATTATTTTATATTTTTCATTTTTTTATTTTTATTTTTTGCATTTTTATTTTTTATATGTATAATGTAAATAATGCGATGTTTTGTTTTATATATTTATTATAACGTTATGATTAAATTTACATTAGCGCTTTATAAATTTTTCATTAATTACAATCATTTTTAAATTAATTATAATTTTCCATTTTCTATTTTAACATATATTTTTAAATTAAAATTTAAAATATTAATGTTTTTTTTTAAAAAATTTAATTTTAAATATTAATGTTAATATTTTATATTTTATATTTAATATATAAAAAAATTATATTTTTAATTATTTTTAAAAATATTATTAAATAATTATAAAAAAAATAAAAATAAAAAAATAAAAATAAAAAAATAAAAAAAAAAATTCCGAACGTATTTTTAAAACATATTAATTATTAACGACGTAAAAATTACATATATAAATATTTATATAATTAATTTACAAACCAAATATCATTTCCAAAATAGTTCGAAATGTCATGACGTACATAAGTTTAATAAATAAAACTCAAAATATCTTTTAAGAGTACGAAATACGATGCCCATTTATGATAAGCCCCCGCGAGTTCTTAAGGAACTAACTTCAACAACGTGGACTCGACCCATATTACGCACATATACTATATACGATTTTAAGTCTCCTAATGTTAAGTTACCGCCACGGCTGAAATTTGAAACCGCTCATTCTAAAAAGTTGAGAGTCATTCATTCAAAGATTTTGAATCAATATAAGCAACAGTTTTTCAATTTTACGTACAAGGGCAACATGAATCGGATGTGCTACCGAGTGAATCCTTCCCGGTTTAAGCTTAACTCTCGGCAGTGATTAAGTTAGGTATATAGGTAAGCTTAAGTTGGAATGCTGACGTGCGTCAGGTTGAGTTTAACTACCCCGGTCCAATCGAGAGGGCCGAATCTGACTGAACAAGTAATATGTAGGTACACTATTGATAATAAATTCTATCATTCTTGTACTGTTGTGCTAATGTTCGAATCGTACTGTTATATCGATGGTCGAAGCAAGAGAAATAGTGGTCACATTAAATATATATGACGCGAAATATATGGAGAGTGTTTCTTATGATCGTATTACCTAGCGAACCATTGAAGACACCGGGTGCACCGTTTATGTACCTAGGTAGGTAGGTAGGTAGGTAAGTAATCAACAAATTACGAGAACTGACATCGTCATTACTACGAAGAAAATAGATTCTTTTCTTTAGCATTGTATTGGCCATAGAATTAATCAAGTAGTAGTTGAAGAACGAGACATGGCTAAGGTATTTTCTCCATGTCCTCCACGCGAGACTGACCTACTGTAACTATTTATATACTTAACACCCAACAGCATCTCACGTTATCATAACGTAGTTGCTATGTATTAAGAGGGGATATTGGTGATTTGTGAATAATGTAACTAGGTACCTTGCTTGAAATGAGTCGTATTTTCTTAGCTAGGTATTCTCCCCGTAGCAAGAAAGCCTAAGGAATCGACCATTCAACCTATGAATAGTGACACGCACATCTTATATACCTGGTACCTAGGTACCTACCTATCACGTATAGCCATACCTACGACCTGCTCTTACATCTGTAAGTTTATTAAGTTATGACCCAGAAGACTGGTAATAAGCATGCCCTATCAAGCTTTACTGAACCTATCAATGTGCTAAACCAAGCTGTTAGTGGGGAGTCGGGCCGTCTTGGCGATCCTCACTAACATGGAATGAATACCTCCCTACTGCAGCTATCGAAAGGGACCGAAGCGCCGCCTTGTCTCTCAGGCCCCCCAACATGAGCATTTACTGCAAAAATTTCAGTACCTTGCTTCTCCATACGACGCTTCCGAATTTCAGCTCCGGACAAGTTGAGTTCCCAATACCACCAGAGAGGTAGTATTATTGAGTACCGCATGGAAATAACCCATCTTTCCAATGTAACATGTGGCCCTCTGTAGGTCATCCAGATTCGCGTGGCTCGTGAGGCACTTTATGAAAGTATTATAAATGTTACCGTTTAGTCGAGATGTATGGAGTGATGGAAATTTTAGTGACCTCGGTTCGAGTGAATCCTTCGGATGAAGGAGTAAGGTGAATTTCTCTACGCAACCTACTCGTGCCAGTCGTGTCACAATATGTACATGTGCATGTAGGCATTCCGATCTGCTTGACCTGAGCCGACCAGTGATAGCGAGAGGAACTAGGCTACCCAAAATATCCTTGCTTCATCCTATGTATAGGTACCTACATGCTTCGTCAAGATGACCTATAAAACCCACTTGAACCACCTGAAATTCGTGTAGATGGATACCTCCCCCACGGTCTGACTAGCATTAGTTCCATGTAGTTCCCGCCTCCATCGGTGTAGATCCCCGGGGCCCCTGCATACTTAGTCCTTCGTGACTAGCTATAATTCATTAAGCGGGAAAATGAGGAGATTATAGTAGAGAATGTGATCGCTTAAACGAAGAGGAGGGCGGGAAAGATAAAAATAAGCAAAAAGAAAAAGAAAAAAAAAAAAAAAAAAAAAAACCCTTCCAACACACGACGCATGGAACATAAGAGACTACCTAACTTATGAACCCGACCTTACTATATGTATTGATAGATCCATGCGGTGCGACACAAATGTTTTCAAATAGATGACCCTATCGCAATACTTTCCCTCAAATAAGCTAATGGGACCAACTGCCGCGGATATCCCATGGTTCGATCGTAAATCTGCGCCGCCCGTCAGCAGCGCTAGAGCCAGTAGTTGGCTTACTTGGCGTTTCTGCTCCTCCATCGTTATTTAACCTAGAACATACGCACGGGGCGCGTGCGCATCAAGGCCACTTTCTTCCCCAGGTCTTTTCAACTCCATAGCTCATAACCTTAATACACATCGTCGCGGGAAAACCCTGGGGCTTCTCGGCCCTACCAATGTCCGACCCGCTGCCATTCTTCGACGGCCTATCCTGAGATATTATCATCTCGCGTCCAAAGGGCGGCGGACATCTGGTTCGAAGATGCCGTCGGTTTTCCGTCGCGCTTCCGCGGATGATGCGCTCTCGCCCTCGCCCTCGTCGTCTAACGGGATCGTTGTCACTGACACGGATATGAACCCTATTATCCAGATGATCACTTGGCTCTTGATCGCATTAACTTCGCTCATGTTGTGCTTCCGCTTCTTGACGAAGTTCTTCTTGAAAACGAATCAACGGTTCGGATGGGAAGAGGCGCTAATCGCCTTGGCATTTGTACGTTTGACTTGCGCGTCCACGGAACGATAGTTTTTCAATTGGGTTAACATTCGTTGATAATTAGATCGCTGGCCTCGGCGAATCCGTGACATTCCTCGTTCCAGAAGGGAAAATATTTGGAAAATCGCAGAGTCTCATTAACGATGACGAGCTAAGAGCAGGTCTCAAAGTATGTATCTATCGTAAAAACGTGCCCGCTCAATGTCAAAGCTGATTGCGCATGTCTAGGTGCAATATGCCGGGCAATTATTGTATATCCTTGCTCTAGGGCTTGCAAAACTATCGGTCTGCATAGGTCTATCTGCCTTGTCTCCAGAAACGGGACACCGACGCCTCACGTCTGTCTTCGTTGTCACCGTCATAATATGGTCGCTAGTAGCCTTTATTGGGACGGCTTTCCAGTGTGGAAGCCAGGGTCCTTGGGAAAGCGAAAGTTCCAACTGCATTGACAGGGTAAGATATAAGTCTAATAGCTACCCAGAGTCTACAATGAAGACTCAATACTAATAAACCATATAGATAGCATTTTTAGAATATGTCGACATCACGAACATTCTAACAGACGCTTCACTAATAGCCCTTCCGGCGATCGTCATATACCCTCTTAAACTCTCCGCTAGGACACGAATCATAGCTCTCAGCTTTTTCTCTGTGAGAATCTTGTAAGTCCCGTTCATTTTTCTAATAGTCTCTATTCGTGCGCATTTCTAACAAGTTCAAAGTGCTATTGCCGCGACGGTTTGCCAACTCATCTACCTTCCTCGCCTTGCCGAAGACGACTATACGCTTCGAGGATTCCCGTACTACCTTAGTATGCAATTTGTTCAATTCGCAAGCATTTCGGCTGCATGCGCTGCATACTTCTGGCCATTCCTCCGTTCACTGCGAAGCGGATTCATATCAGCCAACAACAGATCCTTGAACTCCGACTTCGCGCTCGCCAAGTTACGTGCGACTCCTCCCAGTGGCGCGAATACCTCTGATTTAGGGTCAGGGGGTTCATCTCAAAACAGGGATCGAAGTAACTATATAAAAATCACTACCGACAACACGGTTACCACAGCTGCGAGGCCTCATGAGCAGAGGCAACAAGAGCATTTCGGAAGCGAAAGGTATCTGAGGGATTGGTGATAGGAGTAAGAAAGTAATAATACGTTATTAATACTTAATCAATACGAGTCATTAGTTCCACGCTATGGATTGCCAGGATTGAGGGACAGTGCAGGTGCACCAGCGAGAGAGACACCGCCTTAATCCGAATTATCAGCTGGTTTAGACGGAAGAACCCGGATTGAAGGATGTACGGTCATCCTCCCTGCATGCACTCTCCCCTAGGTTGTACTATCTGCATATGGGCGTCGGAAATGCTCGAAATTTCGTCTTTGTCGATCGACCGCCTTGTATACGAGACGTTAGAGCGCCAAGTTGCCAAGTTGTCGTGTTTGGGGCTCTTGATCTGTCTGGTCGGGGCTATCCGCCATCAAGATGCCCAACAACTCGATGGAGTCGTCGGATATAATTTCTAGACCAGCATCTTCTCGCCAAGACAGTCGATGGGGCATTAAGTCTCGAGTCACATTTGCTCTTCCAAGTTGCTTTTTATACGGCAGTTTCAAAAGGGAAGGGCTCACGCAGCCCATGCTAGTACCCAAGTTTACCTGTTGTGATAAAGGAAGTGCAAGGACCCGAGTCGGCGAAACTAGAATAATATATCGTTACAGCATAACGAAGTATCAAGGCAATTGTATCATTAGGGGTAGATAGGGGCTTGGAGTATCAAACGAGTGAGGAGGTTAGCAAGAATCATCAGCGGTCACAGCGATTATCCTAACTAGAACCTCAGAGATGGATCATTACCTGGATATCACGTCAAGCAAGTACTTACATATCACCGAAGGGGCTTTCCCTAGATGATCTTAGGTCAATTACCAACTCACATCTAAATGGAGACTGGATGCTTCCTATCTATCTTTTTCTTGCCTCCCTCCATATGAAAATTGACTCGCGGCCATTTCCGAACGTACACATCCCTGTGCTATGTTTACATCGTTTACATAATGGCGAAGCACGACATAAGCTAGAGTAGCCCAGCCGTGTCACTGGAACACGTGTGGTAGTACGCGATCATATCTCCCGTGCGTATTCCCGGTTCCAGTTGTAAGGGTAGACTGGGGTAGTAATCGCATCAAATGGTTTTTTATTTCCACGTACTAGGAAATTCACCTTGCGATGAATTACGCTGTACTATGGGTGAAGCTTCATTATTTTATGGGCATAGGTATTTACGTCGATGGAGAGTTCTCTATATCCCTCTATAGTTATTAGTTCCTTTATAATGCTATTGGCTCAACACTTAACTCGGCTAACATAGAAGTCTAACTGGTAGTATATTGGCTCAATATGTCTTGTATATGGTGCAGCCAGCACCTAGGCTATCCCGACCCTCTAGTGTAGACTATTAACTCATCAATCTACTTCTGGTGACTCTAAGTCGACGTCTTCAGATGCCCCTATGTTCTCTTCATTGTTTTGCTCGCATTGTTTTCCACTTGAACCCGACTCTTCCTTCGACTCGGCGTCCCCTGTCCCGCCGTCCGATGATTTCTCTTTTGAAGGTCTAACGCGCATCTCCACACGTAAAAGCTCTATATCAAGAACTAGTGTGTCGCTCTTAACCTTGGACTTCAGATTATCCTCGTCTATGTCAAAGTACAATGCCCAGAAATCGCCTTCCTTGACGGCAAGGAATCCTTCCCAACCAGCAAACGTTAATCTGCGGTCCTGTCGAGAGCAATCAAAAGGCCCAGGCCAATTAGGCTGCGCCGATGGACGAGTGCCAAACTTGAGCTCATAGGTATTCCGATCAATGTATATCCAATTCATGATAGGTGGTTCGTCACAGATAGTTGACACGAGGCCAGAGTACTTGGAATCGGGGTACGGAAGGAAATATCCAGAAAAGGGGTGACCGAAGACCTGGTCATGGTCTGTTCCTGTATCAATGTAGAGCTATAAGAGGCATGTTAGATCAAGAAGATTATCTTTGAAAAAATTCGAAATTGTGTACCTTGTCACCGGACAGGACTACACGCCTCCCTTCAAGTAGGTGACTATATTGAGACGACTTGGGGCATCGTACTATTAGGTTATTCTTTCGACTTCGATGTTCCTTCCTCTTGGAATCCGTCTGAATCTGTCGAATTGCTTCTGAAGTGCCAACAACAGCGGAGAACGCGACGAGAAAGATGAGGGGTTGCGACATAATGGCTATATTCATTAGGCCTGTCACTCTATCTACCTCACCTAGCTCAACTAGCCCTTAGAGTATATATGTTATCATTGCGCAAATATCTACGCTCTTGGATAGCCGAGACGACGGTCCGTTGGTAACACTGATAATTTGTACGATGAAATACAACAGATCTACTAAATATCTTTTACCCGCACACGGAAGTATTGATACCCAACCACCATGCTACTCGGGAGTAACATAACCTCCATGTGTATGTTGAATGCCCTAAATATGCACCTTGCATTGGAGAAAGAGGAGTTACAGTGTTAAAGCCGGTGCTAGATATCTTTAAACATTCTCGGCCTTGCCTCCGCCTACAGCGTGTCGTTACAGAGGAACCCTCGAAAATGAACTGTCCTGCATTGCAGGTGCCGAAGTGTAACTCTCAGAGACCATTTCCTCTTAAATCGTATGATTGGTAGGCATACTCGGTCTTCTCCATCGTGAAGGCAAGCCTATCTTCTTGTAGAAATTACGAATAGAGGATCTAGGATACGACACCCAACACGTCAGGATCTCATGAGGCTTGGATGATTTCATGGAGGTAAGTTCGCACAGAACTCGTCATTATTCAGAAGCTGGTCGACGAGGAGTCGAACTTGCAGTGCATCAGCTAGGCGCTTCATACTGTCTCTATACGGATTTGCCACCTTGAATAGGATTAAAAAGTCTATAAAAAGCACTTATAATCTCCCTAGACGAGTAATATCTATATTGAAGAAACGGACACTTAGAAACCGCTAGAAAGAAGACTTAATAGCTTTAAGGAGCCGCTTCAAAACAAATAGCTCATTTTATATCAACTTAAGACTCCTCCTTCACCTACGCTCTACTTCCACTGTGAAGACCAGTAAGCCTCTCGACGAGATATTCAAGGGAACCACAAATCCACACTATAACCGACTAGAGTAAGTAACTCCTAGACTGTACACTAATTCCCAAGAGACTCATTATTTAAAAACCTAGTCATTCAAGCCTCAGAAAGCTTCATCATGTCGTCGTTAGTACTCACGCCCCTCATGGAGGTTATTCGATATTAACGCCAATGAATAGCACCAACGCTCCCATTACCACCGGCGGAAGTTCCATTGCTGGCCCAGACCGACATACTAGTTCAGCTGTGAAACACAGCCTACCCATGCCAGGACTCTCTGGCAGTGCTAATGGACCAGTTGGTATGACCCCTGGTTTAAAATTCGAGCGTTGATCATGACGTCTACCGTCACGCTGACTCTTATGAACTAGGCAACTTACTCAAGGGTCCTGTCGACGAGTCTGGTAAGCTTAAGGATGCGGCCCTTTTGGTCGGGATCAAGCTTGATCTAGAGGCTGAAGTACATGCTACGGCTAGGGTCCGTGGTGATATTGTGGTCGGGCTATATTAAAACCGAATTTGGCGACGAGATATGGTATGGCGACGTGAGAATGGGTTACCGGGTCGTCAGCCATGGTGTCATATTCCATTGCCTTTCGGACTGTCAGCACACTTTGGCAGCTTGCTTGGTCATCATCGTTATACACTTCTGGGCCCTTGGACCCAAAGGTCTTCTAGTTGCGACTACTACATCACTCGCACTTACGTTCGTTTAAAAGCTTTAAACCGGTTTACATCAATGATACTCAACGCCACTCCTTGAATATTTTATCTTTGCTTGTTCCGAAAATTGTACCGCATTTAAAATCAGCAAACTTCAATTGTAATAGCTTAATTCTCAACTTGTTGAAGTAATCAAGTGTGCAAACTAATCCCATATGCCCCCCCTTTTTATATAAAGGAGAACTTCTAAGTGGGGTAGTTAAATGAATTGCGAGAGTTACCTAACATTTGTATAATTCTGAACGGTTGCGACAACTGTTTAGAAAATAATATATTATCAAGGGTTTTATCTTTTTTAGGCACCTAGGTAGGTACCTACCTATATACCTATTTGGGAGCCATTCGCTTCTCTGGATGCCCTCCTATAAGGCGTGTGAACTAGTAAGAACCATTTTGCTTCGGTTAAATACTCCTATTCTTATAAATAATTCTTCCCATATTCGTAGGCTTGGCACGCTAATATCGCGCGATGTCCCTCAAGGTACTTTATACATCGTAGAAGAAAACGTATAATAATTCATCCAATTGATATTTTACGAAGAAAAAAAATTGCCCGTTTCAACCAGTCCAGTAATACTAGGCAAAATGGCAGACAGAACTAAGACGGTGGCAATTGTGGGTGGTATGCTACCAATATAGCAGACAGTCTCAGAAATCCAGGTACTAATTCATATTCATCATTCAGCCGGTGTGTTTGGCCTTTCGTTGGCTGTCGCCCTACGCAGAAGAGGTAAGTATCAGGACTGTAAGATATACACCGTCCTTAGTTGCTCATCAACCTCTAGGATATAATGTTACCGTCTTTGATCAACATCGATATGATGAAACGAGATACCAGCCTGGGTATGATGATATGGTGCAATCAGCATCCGTCGATCATAACAAGATCGTAAGCAGTCTTAAATCCTACCTAGTCATAATCATTCTCACTCATGAACCCCTAGTTTCGAGCATCGTATGGAACAAAACTACATTACCAACGGCTTGCCATGGAGAGTCGGGAAGCATGGGTCTCGTTAAACAAAACACGTAAACACTTCCAAGAAGACAATGCCGATCTATTTGTAAATTGTGGTATGCTTCGTGTACAGCCTTCAGAGCATCTAGGAGCCCTTGAGAAAGAAACTCTAGCGAATATGCAGCGGGAGGGATTGCGCGATACCCAATTTGTCAAAAGCTATCCAGAGGATAGAGAACGTGCCCATACTCTAGGGTGGGAGTCTAAGCTTCTCGACTTCGAAATCCCAGAAACCTCTCCACCCAAGACCTTTGAAGCTGTTTTAGATTCTCTTGCTGGCTATACCAAGTGTAGCGAGGCCTGTGCGCACTTTCAAAAACTCGCTGAAGCCGAGGGTGTCAAGTTCTACTTCGGTCAAGAAGAAGGTAAGTTTGACTCGCTAGTTGAGGAAACGCTACCAGATTCGGCCCACAAGAGAGCAATAGGTTTGAAGACCAAGGATGGTGTCTTTCATAGAGCAAATACCGTTGCAATTGCTGGTAAGGAGATGATACTACTCAATATCGTGTCCAGACTTTAATTCTCACCATACAGCCGGATCGTTTTCGACGCAACTCTTACCGGACTTATCTTACCATCTCGAGTCATCAGGAGGCAGTGTGGTAACATTCAAGATTGAGAAGAGTGATACTGGTCTGTGGGAAAAATATTCACCAGAGCGATTCCCCGTGATCACATGGAAGAGTGCAGCTCGAAGCAAAGACGGCAAAGATATTGGTAGCGTATATGTCTTTCCTAGGACGGAAGATGGTTTAATTAAGATTGGATATCGCGGGATAAAAGTATGGCTAGTATCCTAGCTTACGATGTGAGCTAACAGATGGATATCATAGTTCACAAACTTTCGGCCAGCACCCAAAGGCACCCCTTTCACTCAGCACGATCAATGGTCTATTCCCCTTGCACCAAAGGAATCCTTGAAAATACCACAACCCGCTATTGATGCTATTCGAAATTTTGTTTCTATTTTTCTCCCAGAATTTGAATATGTCGCCTTCCATTCAACAAAGCTGTGCTGGTACACCGACTCCCTGGATAACTCCTTCGTTGTAAGTGTTTGAGCAGTAGAACTTGCAAGTGCTTTTCCAACTAACGACCTGAAAGGTCGATTACGTACCGACGTACGCCGATAACTCGGTTTTCGTCTCTACAGGTGGTAGTGGACATGGCGCTAAATTCCTACCAGTTCTCGGAGAGGTAAAGTAGCCCCCTCCCGTGTTAGGTAGTGATCAGGCGGCAACTAATGTGCGTTCCTACTTTATAGCACGCCGCGGATATTCTAGACAAGGGCGACAAGAGTTCCTCGTACATGCGTGAATTTTGGCGGTGGCGCGATAGACTTCCTCGTGGTAATGGGCTCGAAGAAGGCCCCGAAGGTCATCGAAATATTGGAAAGCCGAGGCAACAGCTATAATCTAGGCCTAATGATAATTAGATTGAAACTTTCTGAATTAAAAAAGAACACTTGACGCCTCGCTTAGGCCAAAAACCTACGAATCCCGGACAGCGCGCTATTCACGTCTTAGAAAGTGTTCGGGCCCATAGTTTACAACTCCATCCAACAGCTAGGTAATCTCACCTACCTAGTCAAATTAATGCCAGGTATAGAAATTTTTCTTTAAACCTGGCAGCTCAACTCAGTCGGATATTAGTTTACTATGTGGCTAGACCAGAGGCGTGTAGGTGGTTGGTTATCTAGAACATCATAAGGTAAATCGGAAGGTGCCTACTAAGACAAGTATACAGGTGTCTAGAGAAAGTCATCTAAGCTTATGAAGGATATTACTTCATAAGGCCGTTTTTGAGAGTTCATTGATAAGTTATGCCTGCTTCGTTTATATCATGGAACCAGGGTACGGGTGCAAAAGTACCTACTTCCTATTACAACGAATATGTCATAGCAGTCATATACCATCTTCCCATCGTACACTAACATCTCTTGAAAAAAAAAAAAAAGAAAAAGAAAAAGAAAAAGAAAAAGAAAAAGAAAAAGAAAAAGAAAAAGAAAAAGAAAAAGAAAAAGAAAAAGAAAAAGAAAAAGAAAAANAAAAAGAAAAAGAAAAAGAAAAAGAAAAAGAAAAAGAAAAAGAAAAAGAAAAAGAAAAAGAAAAAGAAAAAGAAAAAGAAAAAGAAAAAGAAAAAAATCACTACGGTTAGTTGCTTGGCAGTAATCCTTGAAAAGAGCGTAGCAAGTAGAAACTAGTTATATTGTTTAAAGTCTGAAGTCGAATTCTTACACGAAGAGAATAGTGAGAGAACCTTGATGGCATCACGCACGGAATCGCCGCCCACCAATAACCCACACTGGTTAACCAATCAATAGGATCGTAATCACCTAAGTTAGAAACATCTCTTACGTATAATTAACAAATGAACGAGCACCCGAGGTCCAGAAAAGCCTTTGCCAAGGAGTTAGCAGGATTCCCGACGATGAATAGCTTCCAGTTCAAGAAACTACCCCGAGCGACAAACTGCCTATCCAGGTACTTATGAGTAATTGGAAGAGATTTGAGGACCTAAAGTATTCAGTCCGCCACGCGAGCAGACCCTTCTAACCAATTTCCTGACGTATGGCTCCTGTTAATCTCGGTTTCGAGTCACTGTGATGGGCCTGGGCTCTATCTAGGAGCTTGATGCGAAGGCGAAAACATTCGTAATAACGCCCTGTTTTCGTCAAACGGAAGTCAGCACAGTAGCTGAATACACCAGTTCAAAGTTATTACAATGTAAAGGTCGCCGAAGTACAGCTTCTTGAAAGAAACATAGAATTTACAAGCAAAATTTGTAATAGTCCAACATGGATATCAGCTGAAAATAGGGGATGTTAAGATAATGAGTCTAGTATAGCCACGAGGCTGGCCTTAGTAGTGTGCTAAATCGGTCCGAGGCGGAAAATTAACGTGGGATTAGCAGTTATCACATTCTCTCCCCTCAGTTTGGAGTACCCGGGATGCATTTCAGTGTGAAAACGGGGGTCCTGTCTTCTCCGATCAGATAACATGTACCTTGATGTCCGCGTGCCAAGACTATGGAGACGCGTATAACTTAATATAAAAACACTTTCGACGTACGGAAGTCCAGTAACAGAGTCTCATAGCTAGTCATATCTCTTAAGATATCGCGGACCTTGTAACAATACTTGGGTTACTATTGCCAGTCGCGATCATCAGTCATGTCTGCGGAGAAAGATGTTGTCGAAATCTCGCCGCAGGCTCTGCCGGACGAGTCAAGGCGCGAAAAAGTCACCGAGAATGAGAAGCAATCGGTAGATCAGCCTCCAAACTATCCAGGCCAAGGCGCGAGAAGCACAAAGCATTTTGGCCTGGCTGATGTCGACGATACGACGGTTTTCTATAACCTTAACAAGGAGAAAGCAGGCGAATTGACCCCGGAAATCGAATCGAGAATCGTTCGCAAGAACTTCTGGTGCCTGCTAAGTCAGACTTGGTGGATCGCATTTCTCATTCATCTGGACAAGTCCACCTTGTCCCAGGCTAGTGTGATGGGCATCTTCGAGGACGTCAACATGACCAAGAAGCAATACAACGACCTGTTCGTGATGTTTTATGTTGGCTACTTGATCGCACTCTGGCCCGGCGCTTGGTTCTCACAGAAGATCGGCCAGAAGTACTTCATTACAGGTTCTCTTTTCCTATGGGCGTTTTTACTTGGAATGCATCCGCTTGTAAAGACGGGCCAGCAGTTGATGGGTCTACGCTTTGTCTTGGGAATGGTTAGTTTTGCCCCTACGAATCTTCATTCCTGCTTTATGTACCATTGCTTACAGAGAATCCCGATAGGCCGAGTCGCAAATTGTACCCAGCACAACCGTTATTCATCAAGCCTTTTTCCCCCCTAAGAAGAGCCCCTGGGTCCAGCTTTTGTGGTGGGCCTCGGGCAGCTTTGCTAACGTGCTTTTGACGATGGTCGCCTACAAGCTGATTTTAGATGATGGTCACCTCATCGGCGGGATCTCATCGTGGAAATGGCTTCATATCATCTGTGTTGTATTGACTTTCGTTGTGTTTGTTCCGCTTGTCATATTCCTACCGAATTCTCCGGTAGAAGCAAGGTGGCTAAGCACCGAAGAGAAAGTCCATACAATTACCATGATCCGCAGAACTCATGCTGGTATCTCTAACAAGACGTTTAAATGGGCCCAGGTTCGCGAATGCTTCACCGATGTTAAGAGTTGGCTCTTCATGTGAGTATATAGACATCTTGGGGCTAGCATAATCGTTACTGACAAATATCTTAGTTTCCATATGTTCTTCAACGAGCTTCCAAACAATACGTCCCAACAATTACCTCTCATTATCGTTGGGTTTGGATTTACGGCGGCTCAGAGTGCCCTTTTCAACATTGCGAAGCCCTTGATAGGTACTTTCTTCATTCTTGTGTCGGCCTGGATGTTGTATAGCACGCGACTGGGAACCGGGTATACGTGCGCTCTCTCTTACGTTCCTTGTTTTGTTGGAGGTATTATTGAGGTAAGCCCTATCCCTTCTAGGAACTTCTGATTGCCTTGTACTTACGGGACTATAGTTAGCTTCGCCTTGGGAAAATAAGATAGCCCTTGTTGTCGGCACGCAGATATCTACATTCAAGCCTTCGTATCTTCTCGGTCTCTCGTGGGCTGGCACAACTACTACCGGATATACTAAGAAGCTCATACTATTGGCCTCGTGCGTTGTTGCTGCGGCCGTGGCAAATATGATATCTCCAGAGTGAGTTCAAATTCTACGGTTCCTCACCTGTAACAAATACTCACACTACCGGATTATAGATTCTGGCAACCCGAGTATAAGCCGCGCTATACACTACCTTGGTCCTTCATGACAGCTTTCTGGTTCATATCGCCAGCAATGTGCTTATGGATCCGATTCTACCTCCAACGCGAGAACAGTCGAAGGCTAAGCTTAATTGAGCAAAACGGAAGTGACTCGGAGAATGAAGTACTTGATACTGATGGTCAAACAATCAAGATCAATGACGAGGACCTAGATAAGACCGACCGAGAGAACCTCAAGTTTATTTATCCGCTGTAAGGAAGACGATTTATTTCACGAGTATATAAGGTAGGGACTGGTATGCATTTGGGTTAGATCTACAGAGCAACAGTATATAAGGGGGCGCACAGGGCCTTCGAAGGAGAGTAGAAAGGCAACCATCAATATATCACTTCTACTACATCGGCTACCTTTTCTGGTACTGACTCTATGTACGACAATCATTGAGGGTAGGTTGTTTCTGAAGGCTTAGGCTCAGATAAGGTTGTTGGACGGTCACATACTGATTCAATTATTTGCCTCACCCGCTTCTCGAGGTAGTTCATAACTCTGTCTCCCGTGCCAAACACATTCCGCACGGTCACGCTTGCCTCTCCCAGCGTAGCTTAGGTAGTTGAGTAGTGCCAGTATCAGCTTACTCTCCAATAGCAACCCATGACACGCCGCAGGTGTATATCACCGTATCTGCCCAGCCATCTACATTAACTTTGAATCCTCTCTTGTCGATCTCTGTCGGATAGACAGATATTCTAAAGTTTGCGTTCTTATCCACGTCGGCTGAGGATATCCCGGTCGTTACTTTTGGTATAGACTTGAAGTCTTCTGAGAAATTTATTCGTCCTCTAGTCTCGTTGGAGGGAGACTTCCACGAGCGGACCTCTGCCGTATTCCACAAGCCGCATTCAACTCGAGGTCCCCGAGCCGATGCTAAGGCAGAAAGCTTATCAACTTTTTGTGATAAAGCTTCAAGTTTAGCCGTCAGGTCGGCTATTTTATCATCGGTCTCTTTAGCTAGTTTTTCACTGACCAGCTCTGCACTTTCTTTCTTGGACCCTTCTGCCCCTGTGGTTCCAGTGTTTGGTCCGTTGTTGCCAAAGACATTGACAGTTACCTGAGGACGGAAGACCATACGTTCCTTGTCCCCTTCATTTGGGCCAGCCTTGAGAACGTCTCCGTGGTATAGGTCTTCCTGGTCGACGGACGTAGATTGATCATCCGTTGTAACGGATACGTATTCATTAGGCCATGTTACATGAACATGCTGCGAAGGGCTTTGCTGAGTTGTGTTTTGGATCTTGTCGGATAATAAGCCAACCATCTTGTCCGGATAATACGATAAAATGTATTAAACTGATAAGATCCTTAGCTGTAACTCAGCTGTAATAGTTGACTAGGTTACATGTACATACGTTAGCTCGGATATTTGAAGAACTTCCACAGTTTCGTATAAGGTTTAGTTACCTAGTGTGATTTTTGGCGTGAAGGCGAAGCGTTTGTGGACTGAGCTAATCTATCTAAGGAATGACTAGAGTGCAGTGCGGGGAAACAAAAGCTTTAAATAGACCAAGGAAGCGGTACGAAGTACATAGGATAGCTCTTTGCACAGACCACTTCCCAACTCGCTGGCTCAACTCGATTCTTAGGTAGGTAACACCATCACGCAAAAAGTGGTGCAACGGATAAACGCATACTAATAATATAGGTACCTTCACATCATCATATCCGAAATGGAACTCAGGCAGTACCAAAGTAACACTTCTATTAATTCAAAAGTAATCGCGAACCTTGTCTTCACAATAGTTGTAAAACTCCTTTGCTTTTCCAGAGCCCCCGTGTTCTTTTGGTTTCAATGCATCGAGTAGGTCACGTCTAATGTCCTTTTCATTAGCAATCCTTCCAAACGGTACTACATAGCAACCATTTGTATCCAAACTTATATCATCCGACAATCCTGCATAAAGTTCTGTGTAGGCCGTCTTCTTCGGTGCGTATAATAGGGGCCATGCGAAAAAGTAGAGAGACGGTGTGTGTCGGAAAAGGTTCGAATAAGCCGAGCCGGGATTCAATGCCACGCTGACAACTCCGGACGTGCGACCAACGGTCCTCGCCATTTCTGACGCAAGAAGCCAGTTTCCA
The DNA here is from genome assembly GCA_002120325.1 of Daldinia sp. EC12. Lineage (NCBI taxonomy): Eukaryota > Fungi > Ascomycota > Sordariomycetes > Xylariales > Hypoxylaceae > Daldinia > Daldinia sp. EC12. The sequence continues at coordinate 16,263 of KZ112999.1, forward strand.
AATTTCGAAATTATGTAATTTTGGAGTTGGTCCCTGGAAGGCGTCTGTAAGTCAGACATATCGAAGCCGCCAGGAGGTGCGGAGAGCTCGACAATCTGGCTACAAGTCCAGATAATGCGGACAGAACCGGGTGGTTCAGTAGAGGCCGTCTCTTCTATCAAAGGCAAAAGCAATCGTGTAAGCAAAAATGGTCCGAGACAGTTAGTTGCTAATTGTAATTCGATCCCTTGTTTCGAGACACTACCGACGGGTGGTCGCGAGACACCCGCATTATTCCAGAGAACGTGAAGCTTGGATTCTTTTGCTTTAAAAGACTCTACGGAATCTTTAATGCTGCTTAGGTCGTCGAGCTCCAGATGAAGAAACTCGAGGCTGCCCTGGGAGGTGGACGCACTGGCCCGTATATCGTCAATCGCTTGGTGAGCTTTTTCCTTTGAGCGGCCGGCGATATAGACGCGACCATGACTCTTATAGAGCATCTTAGCCAGCTCGAGTCCTATTCCCGAGTATCCTCCAGTGATGAGGAAAACTTTTCCATTTTGTGATCCCAGGTTGGTTTCTGTGAAGGTCGGCTTGGGAGGGAAAACTTGAGACCACTGCGCCCCCATGATGGAAGATACCTCTAGGTAGTGGTGAGCAAAGCAGCGGTCTAAGTTGCAACAAAATATGTGTCGAATGTAGTGAGCTGTCTTTACCCTGACTGAAAGACTCCAGCTTGACGTTACTAATTCGAGCTCCAACTTGAAAGATACCTACCTCATATATATTGGAGAGGTACCTGGTAGTAGGGATGACATTGAACTAACCTACTAGGTACGTATTACGTACAAAATACCTAGATTAGAAGTACCCGAGTTCCTAAAAGGAAGTACTGTAGCGAGTTAAATCATTCAAATAAAAAAAGGTTATTTGTGCCCATCATTCAGGCGTTTTTAATAGGAGGTACATCTTCGTAAGACGCAAGGTAGGTTTTTACGTAGTATTGTATAGAAATCTCCACTTCTATTCCTTTGGACGAAATACCCACCATAAAGGCCACGCTACAGGGCTGCTTAGGTACCTAGATACCTACAGTACATCAGTATTAGGTTAGTACATGTATGTAAACGTCGCTTAGGTGCTGTAGAATTTGTTACGTACCTACCTACCTAAGCATGGTCTATTACTTGGATCTCAAGGGCCTAGCCCCACGTATTAGATTCTTAGAATATCAACGTCATTACCACCCCCTCATATTACAGTACCTGTTAATTAAATGGTAGTCACATAGCAAAAAGTTCAAGTTGTTATGCCACCATTAACGATGCTAGAAAACATTGTATTCCAACGTTTGAGAATGCTACTTACATACATATCATTTACCAACAATTACAACCATACTAGGACACGCCATTATTCAGCTTTATTTTCACTTGAATTGGCTTCTTTTCAATGAGTAGAAACACTCTAAGACTCTCCCAGTTCAACTTTGCTTCGGTTACTGGTTCAAAGTCGAACATCCAGAGTAATTTAGCAATAATTAAGCGCAGTTCTGCCATAGCTAGATTCTGACCGAGGCAACTTCGGGGCCCGAGGCTGAATGGCTGCACTGCTTCACGACGGTCCTTTGAGAAGGGCGACGTGGGGTCAGAACGTACTTCGGGGAGCCAACGTTCTGGAAGAAAGGATGACGCAGAATGAAAATAATTAGGATCCCTATTCATCGTATATGCTTGAACGGACACTACCGTCTATACGATTCAAATTAATTAGTTCGAAGCAAACATATGCGTGCTTGGATCCGTCACTCACTCCTTCTGGAAGCCAAATGCCACAAACATTTCCTCCTCCGGTAGGAACGCGCCTTGGTAATATCCATGGAACCGGGGGACATAGTCGAACACCTTCATTGATAACAGCATTCAGATAAGGAAGATCACGTAAAGCATCTAGTGTGATATCTCCTTGACGGCCGAATTTATCGCGTATCTCGTTTACTAGTATATTGAGCTTATCCGGACAATTGACCAAATAGTTCATAATCCCCGTGAGGAGTGTAGCCGTAGTTTCACTACCAGCAGTAGTCAATATCATAAACGTGGAGTTAATCTCGCCAATTGGCAACGGTTCTTCTTCCAGTTTCTTGACGACATGCGAAAGAACATCAGGCCGTTCCACTTCGAAATTGAGGCGCCGATCAACCTTATCGGCGATACGTTGATAATGGTCGGTTTGCGTCTTCATCAGAGACGATGGAATGCATTTGAGCAGGATGGATTCTACCAAGGGATAATAGCGTGACGATGCCACCCATGTGGCAGCCTTCACACTACTAAAGAGTAACGCGGTCCATGGATGGTACCGAGAGTTCTGCAAACAGTCGAAGGAGTCTCCAAAACCAAGGTCTCCGATTATATCAAATGTTGTGAAGTTCAACCAGGGAACGAGGTCAATCTGAGCAGCCTTGCTTCCCCGACAGCAGTCGCGTAAGCGGTCAACGAGTAGATTAACGTATTGGTGCAAAATAGGTTCCTGGTCCCGTAAAGCCCGCGTAGTGAATCCAGGTGCAAGAAGTCTTCGTATATGAGCATGCTTTTCGGGATTAATTGCGCTCAAGATAGTGTCAGGAAGGCCTGGTTGCGTCTCCCACCAAACGCGGTCCTTTAGGAATGGCTTACTATCTTTCTGGGGCAGAAATATATCCGGATAGGCTTCTGCTTGGGCAAATGTGACTTCGTCCGGGGCGATGCGGATAACTGGACCATATTTTCGGTGAAGCTTTTCCACGTCATGAATCAAAGTTCCCCTGAGAAGCGAATATATAAACGGCAATCTTGTGGCCGACCACGCTATTAGGCCTGGTATCTTGGCTAGAGGATGGAAGAAGACGTTGTAGATCGCTTGATAAATTAGATACTACCCCAAGAATCAGCATCGTTCTAATTATCCTTAGTACGTTGTTTACATACACTAAGTAATGCCGATAGAGTTACTTTCCAAGTATATGACAGGGAAATTTCGTCCGTATTGGACATATTGAACTTACTGAAAAATACGGTATATGAGCTATACTTACCTACCTATATAAGTGAGGGGGAAAATATCTTTTATATACATTCTAATTATGCCAAGACACCATGTACCGTACCTGATGGTATGTAGTCCCTCTGGCCACCCATTTCAACAGAATTCGGGCATTTCTGGGGAGATCGACAAGGTATTCTTCTAAGGGAGATGTAGTAGCAGAAAAAAAAAAAAAAAAAAAAAAAAAAAAAAAAAAAAAAAAAAAAAAAACTAACGTCTCTATCTTTAGAAACACACTTGTCCAACCAAAAATGAAGAGGCGGGGGTTAAGAATACAAACTAGAAACGTGCAGTGCGCTAATAGATATTTGTATTATCTCACTTGTCCATAGCCATCAATCATTTAACACATAATCAAATCGCATCTATCAGGCCAGGGTCTCAGAAGCTGAAGACATTATACTACCTAAAATGACCAATCGGATTGTAATACATGCAGCTTTAACCTCAAACGACGTAGTGTGAGGAAGCTTTAGCCTGGAAAACATCTGGGTGATAATTATATTACCATAGAATTACCATAGAATTACTCTCTCAATTCTTACAATCCAGTATAAGGGTCTGAGAAATATGATGTTACCGAACCCGTATAATAAAATTGTGCATAGAAGTCTTTCAAAGCATATGATATTGTCGAGGTTGTCGCATTCATCAGGCATCACCCCGCCATCAACGGCGACGAGAAACGCGTCTTGATTGCTTGCATGGCGGGGTATTCTTAATCGCTCATTGATTCTTTGGACAGGTAACTTCCTACAGCACTTGATAGAAATAAAACGCGCATAGACCGACACTGACATCATTTTGGCCTGATGCAGTCCAGGCAGTTCAGCTACCTCTAGGTATTCAAACTGACCGGGGACGACCCTACGAATAGGCGACGTTCTAATTCTAAGGGTTTTCTATTAGCGGGTCAGGCCAGACCGAATGAGACCAAATGCGCCCAAGACGATGGTTCGATGGTCCCACACGATGTCAGCCCATCATCGCTCATCATCGCTTCATTCCTGGTGTTACAACCTCGGGCTTAAACATACAGTTAATGGTATTTCTTTTTCCATATTCTTTTTTTTCTTAACATATTCGTTCTGTTGTATAAAATTCAACCCCCAGTTCTTCAGTTTTATTTCTCAGTTGGCGGTCGTTCCTCTTCGTAACTTAGCTTCTTCATTCCGTATAACTCTCGCCCCTCCTTAGACACTTATAAGTCTTATCCGTAGAATTGTTCAAGTACGAAATTTCACCTTTAGGGATCAATATTCTCCACAATGGGACCCTCAGCACGACCTAGACAACATGTCGATCGAAAAGATCTATACACAAATCTCGAGGCACGAATACAATATCTCCACTCATTCATTGATTTCAGTTCAAGTATGAAAATGGATCCCCACCCCTTTGGATAAATCCATACATTAACAAAATTTCAAGATGATATCGAGGCTTTGATGACAGGCTCCAAATACATAAAGCAGCTTATTCCTGCTATCGTCAACATTGTCTACCAAAAACTGCTGCAGTATGATATTACAACGCGAGCCTTGGAAACTCGAAGTACCAGTTATGAGGGGCCAGTAGACGAGAATCTCGACGAAAACAGCCCGCAAATATTGCATCGCAAAATGTTCCTAAGAGCGTACCTAGTCAAGCTATGCTCAGATCCCAGCACCATGGAATTTTGGGAATATCTAGACAAAGTGGGGTGAGTTGGTACTTACACTCAGTCAAATGGTGTGGTTTTCTAATAATGCATTTTAGCATGATGCACACTGGCCGTGGGCGTGAACACCCCCTCCACGTCGAGTATGTTCATATTGGAGCATGTCTCGCTTTTATACAAGACACCTTCACAGAGGCCCTTCTTTCACATCCACGCCTACGGACAGATAAGAAGATCGCATTGGTGAAGGCAATTGGCAAGGTTATCTGGGTCCAGAATGATCTTTTCGCGAAGTGGTATGTGCGGGATGGCGACGAGTTTGCAGATGAGATGGAAAAGCAACGAGTCGAGCCCGAAGGATTCTTACACGGCAAGAAGATATTAGAGGACATTGAGGAAGGCCTCCCGTCATCTGCTTCGTGTCCGTTCTCGGGGTTTTCTGCGGCAGCCAAGGCAGAGGCATGCAATGGATGCGGAGAGGACGCTGAGAAAGAGGGTGGGTGCTCGTCAACATCAACATTGCCTATACGATCGCACGTCGAAACGAATTAAAATCGCATATTACAGTTGTCATTATGGATTTATTTTTCTTGCTTTGGATATTTATCGGTTGCAACTTCAAGGGGGCAAGGAAACTATGTCATGGGCATATTAAGGGCGTCAAAGGTATCGTAGGTTTGTAAGGGTGGCTTAGGAAGCATTATAAGCAGCATGTTTTACACACTTTTACCACACGCATTGAAGTCCGATAAAATATTCTTGTTATTAGATCGTGCTAAACTCCATGGCTCCATTGATAGAGACCCGCAGTCACTCAAAGAAGCGATGAAATAAAGGGAAAACGGTATCTTCAAACACTTAGGTTTCAACATGGAGAATTAAGAAACTAAGGTTAATATCACACGAGCAACTTATAATACATATGAAACTTGATACAGACTTAATAGCACCAAACAAGAAAGCTGACCGTAAATAATTGAGCGACAAATGAAAACCCCATAATAGAGACATGTACCATAGACCATTAACTTGCCTTGCGTGCGCATTTCCCTTCATCCTCATCATCTTTTTCTCCTTAATCGTACAGCACATACACTCTTATCCGTACATTCACCACTTTAAGAGACGACTTGCTCAACAACTCGTGTGAAGTAACCCCAACGCTCCTTGGCGGGAGAGACCAAGTCCCTTCTGGTCGTCTCCTTTTCAACATTAAGACTCCATGTAGTTGGGCCGGAATACGTCAACTCCTTCTCCTTCTTAATGTCGACGGCTCCCCATTTCTCCACAGGTTGCACCGTTAAGCCGCCGTACCTGCGCCCGAGTCTCGTGTGTAGCCCTGTCGCGGTGCGGGCCCACTCAGGTCGCGAAGCCCAGCCGCAGCGACGGAGACCGTCAAGATGCAGGTCTGCAGCGGCACGTAGACGCTCCTTCTCCTTGGGGTCTGTTCCCATTACGATGCGGTGTTCATCTAGATCACGTAGCACCTCAGCGTGTATACGGCCGGTATCGCGAGTGCGGCCAGCACGGGAGAGTAAGACCGAGAGCTTATTAGCAAAGTTGAGGGCGTGGTGGTCAAGGCCACCCCGTGACTGTCGCACATTATAGTATAATATGTCAGCCAACGCGATGGCGCTATCAACATGTGAAGCTGAAACATGCGCGTCAATGAGCAATTGTCCGATATGTAAGACAACAGCTGGCGACCAGTTGCGCTGAACCTCTCGCGAGCGCCAAAGCTCTGTAAGAAGAGTCTAGGAGAGGTTAGTATCTTGCTAAGATGATGCGGATATGGGAAAAGGGAATTGGTAGCTCTTACTTCTAACTCGCTGTAGTTCTTTTGGTCTCCTAATAGGTTGATCAGACTGGACAAGTCCTCGAAGCGCAAGCTGACAAAATCGACGCCAGCCTCGCGGAACGCAGCAAAAACCGTCTGCAATACGTTACGACTCGCGGCGAGCATGGATTCTTTCTTCTTCGTGTCCGCCGTCTTCCAGCTCGGAACTCCGTGGCCGGCAAGCAGCTCTGCGAGCCTATAACCAAAGACCCCGCGGCGCCGGTCGTGGTAAAAACGCTGAGAATTCGCAAAATGGAAACCACACTTCGCAACGACATGCGCATGCAGGAATTCCTTGTTCTCAAGCATCAGTTTCCTTACCAACGTATTGACGGCCTTAACAGTAGCCAAAGCGAAATCCACCGTGGTGCGTTCAGTCGCGTTTTCGTCACCAATCTCCTTAAGTAGCGCCACGTAAAGCTCGAACATTATGTTCCTTTCGTTGCTGTAAGAGCCTAGGATTTTAGCATATCGCTCCGTAAAGATGGAGAAAAGTTTCTTATCAAGCACAGCAACAAAGCTATCCCGGCCAAGCGCGACCCAGAGACTACGCAGCCGAGCACCGTGCTCTAGGATGATCTCAATGTTTGTCTTTTCTCCCATTACAGTCGTCACAGAGATATACTGTTCGTAGAGGAGAGTCTCCAACAACAGATCGGCCATAAGCTGCGAGAAATGATTGGGACCTAGTTTTCCATCTGCGTGATGCAGACCCTCCTCGAGAGCGATGAGGAACACGAGGGTCACCCTCGTGAGCTTTACATCGAATTGTATGGTAATATTCTGGTCCGCGATGTCGAAACCTGGAAAGAGTATCAATATGCGTAATTGCCGGAGTAATTCGTTACCTTCCCGCTCGAGCTTTACGGTCTTGTAGATAGAGGCCAGCGTTATAGCAGCCTTATAAAGGTCCATAGCAACCGTAGCTGTGGAGAGGACCTTAACGATATTCTCTTGTAACAAGCCCACCATCGTGACACGAGACTTCTCTGTATTAATCTTGTTGTACAACAATACCAACTCCTTTAGCTTTAGAAGACTCGTCTCATGCCACCAGCCAAACTGGACCTTGAACTGTTCATAAGTCTCCGAACATATCATAATGGCCCTCTCTATTGTCGATATTTCAGTTTTCTTGCCACTGGTAATTATAGTGACGTAGAGTGTAGATAGACGTTTCTTAATGGTACGAACTTTGGTCTCCGTGAATGTTGTGATAGTCTTTGTCTTCGTTATGATTTCCTCGTATATAGTGATAGATTCCAGATAGTGCTCTTGGCTCTTCTCGCAAACCTCTGCAAGAGCAATCAATGCTGTGAGGTAAATAGCAACCGAAACACCAAAGGCTACCTTTACCGTCTCACGATACTCAATGGTAAGTTTGTAAAGGACTGAAAATTCCACTTTCCGATGGACCTCGAGTACATAACGGTACTGCTCGTACACTAGCTGCACGAATTCTTCCGATATTTTTGCTTCATGATGATGCTTAGTGATGGTTTCCCACAATGCAACGCAGAGTTTCTGCAGATCTGCCCAGCGGCTCTCCTCTCGGTAGAACCTAAGCACGATAACCGCCGCGTCAAAGGCATCGCGATGACAAACCCCATCGTGAGTACACAATGTCACTATCTCAGCGTAATAGTCATATGCCTCCTTTCGGCCAAGTAGTTGATAGATATAGGCCAATTGATACAGAGTCTGAATGGTGAGTTGGTGAGTAGCACCCGAATTCTTGCGATAGTGCTGAAGGAGTTGCATGTATATTTCAATAACCTTCTCGTATCGATGGTACTCCTTGTAGAATGAGATCAGCTTCGAAGTCGCATCGGTAAGGACGACATCATCGGACTTGAGCGAAGCAAAGCATGCCCTCCAGACACGAAGGTAAATCTTTTCAGCTTTGTCGAATTTTCTCTGTCGATGGTAGCAGAGGGCTAAACGTGTCGCAGTCAGTACAGTTTCTGATATGAAGTTCCCTTCTAAGGTAATCTTCTCGTCGATTGTGAGAACCCCCTTCCAGATCAGCTCCAATGATTGCTGTAACACGATCTCTGCTTCATACCACCTTTCATGTTTCATGTGAAGGCCAACTAGGGCCAAAGACGCTTTGAAGAAGCGATGGTCAACTTTCCCGGATTTCGCTCGCGTGTAGGTGGTCTCGTAGACGTCCCGCGTTACAGTCTCGGTCTCTGTTGTCGTAGTAGTAGTCTCTGTAGTAGTCTCTGTTATCTCCTCGACAACTTCAGTAATGGTAGTCGATGTCTCGGAAGCTTCTTCTGTGTCAATCATCTTGCGTTCTTTAAACCACCCCCAAGCCCTTTTCAGTATTGACACAGACACGGCAAGCAAGCCAAACTGTCGGAACAAGATGGAGAGCTCTTTAAGGCGAAGAACGATAACCTTTGATTCAAATGAACGATGTTCGTACTCAGCCCAAATGCAAACCATTATGTTGCAAGCTTCACTCTCACGTTTATGACGACGGAGAAAGTGAATATATTCGAGAGCAATATTAAGCTGGACAAGTTGCAGCTCAACGGTGGCCTTTTGCCTGCAAGCTTTGCAGATACGACTCCAGAGGGCAATGTAAAGCTTCTCGGCGTATAGGAACTTATTCTGCGACTCGTAGGTCTTCGCCATGCTAAGAATTATCGTGATCCGTAGCTCATCGGCTAACTCCATATCTTCGCTAACTTCGAATAGTAGTTCGTCGTATTGACCCTTCACTTCTTGGATTTCCCCCTTTTTGAGCACAACCCTCATTCCCGCGAGGTCCCTTGCAATACCTCGTTCTCGAACCGAGCCACGTCCAAACCGGATGATAATGATCTCGTGGAGTTCCTTGAGAATAACAGCTGCCATATGCTCTTCGTGTATGTCGCGGTAAAGCTTGATCAGCGCTTCGTACCATCGAATAGCTTGATCAGAATGAGCACCATACTGCCCCTTACAAACCTCAATATAGAAGCGAAGCATCTCTTCACGATAGGTAGCGGTTGTAGTTCTCTTCGAATATGTAATCTTCTCAGTGCAGGCCAAGAAGACCGAGGTACAGGTAATTACCAACGGGCTAAACTTATAGAGAACCGTCTGGCCAACAGATGAAGCACGATAGAATAGTTCCGCAGCTTTGGTCGCATCCGACTGTGTCCGGTAGAGGATGCCAAGGATTATAAGACTCTGCAGTACAGTACGACTCTTTTCACCGAAGCAAGTGGAGCGAACCTTCAATGCCAGATCGTGTAGGTGGAGCGTAGAAGAAATATGTCGAGCCTGCCAGCTGAACCATTCTAGCATAACAAAAAAGGTCGAATCCGGGAGGATCTCTTTAAAGGTCGGCGGTAGCGTCAGCTCTCCTTTTATACTAATGAGAGTTGACTGTTGGAGGTGAGCTACCCAATATTTTACGGTATATTTGATCAAGGCATGGGATCGATATACTTTGTCAACGGTAGCTTTGTCTACCATATCGAAAGATGGTTCCAAATCCTGCGTAAGAGAACTCTTAGCATGCAACAGCAGTGTCATTGTCAGTAAGCGGTGGGCATCTTTGAGGGATATGAGTGATGAGCCGCAGAGCTGAGTGATGTAGCCCCTCACGATGGAGTGCTTGAAGCGAATGACCCCCTTATTCTCAACGAGTAACCCTCTAGTGGCCGATACAATGCTGCGTACATCAATATATGATGAAATAGTCCGTTTTGAAAGATCTATGCTCAGTAGATCCCGCACCTCTCCTATCTCAAACGGTCGCTCGGTTACTAGGACGAAGGTGAAGAGATGGTTGACTTTTTCATCTTTCAGGTTGACTTTTCTAGTAAGTTCCTCGAGGAGAATTTCGTGGTTATTGTTGAGTTCGAGGTTTATAGAGTGAATGAGCTTAGAAAACGCGTCTAAGCTGATACCTGTGTCTAGCAACTGGAGCGACAAGTATGCAAAGAGGAAGGATCCTTTCGCCCGAGACACCAACTCGCCCAAAAGTTCCTGCTGCTTTGTGCTGCTTTGAGACATATATGTCTTGTGTTGGGAAAGACCACCTAACAAGTAGAGTTGAATGTCATCGTGGACCTGCTCAGGAGTGATAACAACATGTCTACCGTCGGGTTGGGAGAGTTGGCCAATGTGAGAAATGGGACGCGAAAATATTATAGCGCGAATGTGTTCCAGCTTCTTAACACTCTGATTGATGCGTTGGAATAGCTCAAGTGCTGCCACGTCTCCCCCAACCAACTCATCTAGCCCGTCAATGATGAGTGTGAGGTTGACTTTCTTAGTATTGACTGTGGCGAATCCAGCATCGAGTAGAGTCCATAGTTGATTAGTGAACTCTTTCTCGTTATGCTCCTCCCCGAATCTTTTCACAGCTGACGAAAGCTTTTTGAAAAGATCGATATCGCCAATGCTAATTTCGAGTAATTGCGAAAGTACGCTCTTCAAGAAAGCTATGACCGTTGATTTCTCCTGGTAGTCAACAGCTACGACTTGTTAGAGGGTTATAGGTTAGATATGGGTAGGTAGCTAGAGCCACATACCGAATTTATACGATATCGTTCTATGTTTTTGTTCCATATGGCCAATTGGCCTCTCCAATTGGTCGCGCACCCAAACCGCAAGCATACTCTTCCCGCATCCAGCAATTCCCGTGACGGCAAGAATTCTCTCCCCTTTTTCAAGGAAGTCCAGTAGGTCATCTTCAAGCCATTCGCATGTTCCCTCAGCGCGACGTTTCCTGTCTTGGATGCGGCCGTAAAGATATGACTTTATATGAGCCTGAGTCGAGCCCAAGTCTCTGTGAAGTAACGCGACATCGTTCCCTGCATGGACACTTCCAAGCTTGTGACTCCATATTGCGTAGATAAGTTGTTCCCGCTTAGAGCATATTTCTTCCAATTTATTTCCGAATTCCCGGTCAAAATCAATAGTCGTAGATTTTTCAGAAAGTCGACTAACCCGTTGATGATAAAAGACAGCTATATCACCAAGGAGGTTCACGAGGCATATGACAATCTCGCCTAAAGCGTGCGCGATAGCGTCGCTCAAGGTGAATAGGGACCGAAGTTCAAGAGTGTTGGCAAGAAGTTGACCAAGTTCGTATAGAGCATTAAAAGTCGGCTCTAGAGCTTGCGCTTGCTCACAGCCGAGCTAGTCTCGTTAGATACACCAAAGTTGACACTTTTCGGAATATAACATACCTCGAGGAGAAGATAGCAACTCGCCAGTGCGGTATCTCGTATAGTTACACTATCAACAATGAAGTCTTCAATAGCCAAAGTAAACTCGTCGATTTGGAGGCCAAAGAATTCCGCTTCCTTTAGAACTTGATCCCATTGGCTTCCCCGCTTAGGCATGTGGATGATACGTTCATCGGCAATGTACTCAAGGTAATATTGCAGGTTGATTCGCTTAAGATACACATCATCAACATCTTCTAGCTCGTGGACGAGCCTTGATCTTACTCGCCTAGCCGTTTCGATAGAGCGAGTGACTTGAATACGTGTTGATCTGGTATCGGAATGACTTGTAGTCCGAATGGTCATGGAATTACTCCCGTTGACTTCACTAGAAGATGTTACGATGACTTGCTTGGTTGATTCAGATGACGTCCCGGTGCCGTTCACGAGAGAAGGCATGTTGGAATCTGTTTTTGGATCTTCCGCGGAATTCAGAGATAAGTTGGAAGAGGAAGCAGACCTGCGGTTCCGCAGACCTAGGAGCAATCAGTCACTAATGATTAACAAGTTTGAAAGATATAATAACATACTTTGCGGCAGTTTACGAAGCCCCAACATGAGAGGCCTGTGAATGATAGGCTTTAATGAGAACCATTTTCTGTTCCTATTCCTGTCTTCGTTCACTTTAAGAACTACCTCTAAGCGTCAACCCCTTTCATGGCTTACAGCTGTATTGACCGATGCTCAGAAGCCGCTCAGCAATATTAGTCCATGATCGGAGCCATCAATCTCCACCGTCGCTAGGGAAAAGCCACCCTTCATCCAGCTTGTGTCTTGAGATGCGTAGTGAGAGCCGGATTCTGCCAAGTCGAGTATCTCTAGTTGGCTCGACCACAACGGCAGGTCCGTGAAGATCCGATACCTGATAGATTATCATGGCTGTGTTTCAAATGCTTCGCTGCGCTCCAGAAGAACCTATGTAACTAATTCCATTTCGAGTAGTTATCGCAGCTCTGCGCCAGTATGTGGCGTTTATTATACTAGCTGAATATGTTCTAGGCCTCGCAGGCTTTAGGAAACGGCACACGTCCATACGTAGCACTAGAGCGATGGCATTCGATTTCGTCAGCGACAATTCCAAGTCCAATCTCGCTTTACTAAACTGCGGGCTACTAGTCAAAGCCACCTTCCATCACACGACCTAGAACCTCAATGATTACAGCCTTAACGAGGGCCCCATAGCTTCACATGATGTCGTTTATGAATGTTCGATCCAATAGTACTATAAAAAGACCACGGCATTTTTTAATAGGCTGCTAGGGAGAATCACAATCGTGACTACCCGCAGCATCACGTATATGATCCTCTAATAACCTATGTCAGTGGTGAATTTGCCCATTATTCCTTGCTTTGTTTGCGCCATGCATATATTGTGCGCATGGTAATGATTTCTAATCGGCGACCACTATACTTTGATAAACAGCCACCCGGGAAATTGAAACCCTACAAAGCAAAATCTACAAGCCGCGAATTGAGCAATCTTCTAATAGCCGAGGTTGCGTTTCAATGAAGGCCTTAGGGGGTATGAACCCCAGGATTCGCGACAAATGCTTAAGCCCAGAACCAGTTCCCAAAGGCTAGGGAGTCAGGTATGTAGGTAGTATTGGAGTTGCGGAATATGCCGAGAAGCGCGTCAGTAAGACATGGCTCATTTCTTATATAACAGGCAGGTTGCCCAAAGTACGGAGAATTTCAAACCGTAAGCCTTCACATAATTCCATTATCTTAGAAAAGACATAATTATTCACTAATAACCCCTTTAAGCTTCATAATGGTAAAAAGGACGATAAGCATGATGCTTCTCGAAAGCTCTATTCATTCGATCACGTCTATACTCTAGTTACTCCATCTCTATGTTTGTCATATACCGAACTCTATATCTTAGAAATAGCTTATCGCTGAATGCGACAAGCAACCTCCTGTTGCCTCAAGCAGGAAACCTATTTAGCCCACTTCATGACGCCCGGGTCTTTCGGGTCGTTTTCCACGTATTGGCAAGAACGGGATGTTTCCCATAATGAAGCCATAAATGAACGCTCATCGCTGTGGTAGAGATCACCAAGGAGCGGCTTGATAGCTCTGGTGGCTTCTTCAGCATAATAGAAGGGAATTCGACTGAGAAAATGCTAGTTAGCACCATAGTAGGCATAACAATAGTACAGCAATATTATGCACTTACGAGAATAGATGATGTACAACATGCGTGTCGATAATGCCGTGGAATATGTGGCGTCCAATGAAACCAAAGTCGCGGTCAACCGTGGCTAGGGCGCCGGCAACGAATGTCCATCGTGCGCCATCATAATGAGGGAGGTCCTGATGCGTATGGTGAAGGTAGGTAATGGCAACTAATTCGAATGTTAGCCGCTAAGATCAGACAGTGGCGTAGTCGATCACTTACCTAACCAATGGTTTACCCAGAAATAAGGAACTCCGTATAGGAGGAACACAGTCTGCCAGCCAAGAGCCAATGAGCTGTAGTAGAGGCCAGCACCGACAAGTGCAAGGCCCAAGTCAGAAATGAGGATATACAAGGCCTCCTGTGGACGAAAGACACCACTAAAAGGATCCAAATGGCTTCGCCTCCACCATTTAGCTTCCTGGTTTTGCATACTGTCCTCTCCCGCTGTGGCGTTGAGAAGGATATAGACCTGCCAACCTCCAAGCTGCTGGCCAAGTAGACGAATCAGGTTAACTAGAGGTGCATCCTCAAGGACCTCGGAGTTCACGAAAGAACTTAGAGAATCTCCGAGGGACCTAACAAACCAGGAGGGCTTGGTCTGCGGGACAAAAGCCATATCCTTCTGCATATGACCGGTAAAACGGTGGTGCCGAGCGTGAGAGAACTTCCACGAGAAATACGGCACGCCCAATGCGGAATGCAAGACCCATCCAACTGTGTCGTTAAGACCCCGGTGGGCAGAGAAGGCGCCGTGCCCGCATTCGTGCGCCAAAATCCATAGCCCGACAAAAACAAGGCCTTGGAGAAACCCGTAGGCAACCCACAGAGAGGCACGGTAGGCAGGATTAGATACCGAAGGGATATACGTCAAAGCCGCATAGGTAAGCACGCCGGCCATCACGAGATCACGCAAAACATACGATAGCGATCTCCATGTTGAAGGCTTGAAGCAGTGAGGAGGGATGGCCTTTCGAATGGTGTTAATATCAGGGAATGCCGTTTGCTCTGCCTTAGTATTCTAAGCTTAACTGTCAGCTTCGGTTTCCTTTTGCTTTGTATGGTTGCACCTAAGGGACATACCAATTGCACTATGCGCGGCCTCGCAACAGGCACTTCGACCTGGGTGATTGTAGCCATTATGGATGTAGTCTGGGCCAGCCGTAGACTGTATTGGTATGGGACCAGGTTGAGTTAAGCTCGTGATATTTCAACAGAAAACTTCTCGAAGACCTGTGATTCAAGGGTCTCACGAGAGCATAGTAACAAAGAAGAAAAGAAGAACTTCAGGGTCCTGTGCTCGCAATTTGAATGATTGCAAAATTTTCGTCAGGGGGGGCTTATTGTTAGTGCTATTACCCTTTAACCCCATATCAAACCTAGGGTTACGGGAAAAGGGGTGGCTTGCTATTCGAATAAAACTCCACTACGCCTCTTACAAGTTACACGTGGGGGTCTGGAACGCAGATCTTCGTTGAGATGAGCCTCAACACTGTTCTGAGTGGGCTTTATGATAGCTGAATGGAAAAGGGTCCTGGGGTTTGGATCTTGGAAGCGGGTCTAGCTCAACATCTAAATCTGGTCCCAAAATTGCACGGTTCGCAAATGGGTGGAAGTCATCAAGACTAGTCCTAATCTAAAGAAATTTCCCTTTTAGGTCCAGGGGTCTTAAGACTTGCCAACCCTGTTCCACGGTTTTAAGGAAGCATGTGTACGAGAATTCTAACCAATGAGAATTAGGATAAAGAAGTAAGTGGATATATTATGAACCCCTGTTCCCACTAACTACCTAAGGTACCTAAGGTACCTAGGTTACTCTGGTTATTAAGATAAACACATGAAAATTCCTGCAGATGGATAGTCAAAATAATTCCCATTCATCTATCCCTTTTTTCAAAATCTCCTTTATTTCTCCAGTGCATTACCATTAACCTTTTTTTTTTTCTTTCATAAAAGAACACCGAATTAATAGATTAACTACCTAGGTACCAAGAGAATTAGTTCCATCATTTACGTAGCAGAATTACAGTAAGCTTCACAAACGTACATCTGTCAGAAACGCCAACAGTGAGATGGGCTTCCACTTCCTACTAAGCTGGCAAGTCCTCTTGACCGCCATCTCAAACTAGCCTATAGAAATAGCCTGTCGTCCAAAACGGCCGCTTGACAAACTGAGCTGTCTATGAGCCCAAGCACCACCACCACACACCCTAATACTACCCTTCCAGTCTAAATTCGTAATAATACGTGCATGGAACATACAGTACCAAAGACTGAAACATACCTACAGATTTCATCTTTGCAAGCTGATTCATCGGCTTTTGCATTAGTTTTTTTTTTTTTTTTTTTTTTTTTTTAATATTTCAGAGAGTACGACACCATCCTTACGATCAGTGGTCTAATAGGGGAAGTTGTCTAAAAAGGAGTGAAAAAAAAAATCTGATAGCTTAGTAACTCCACCAATCAGATCTATCCATGCTTGTTTGCGTTAAGCATACCTATGCATGTTCTTTCTATATGTACCTAGGGTTGTATATACCTAAGTACTTTAACGCACATGAAAACAACCAAGATCCATCTAACCCATCAGCTCGCTACCAGGGCTTGCTGGCCAGATCCATGCAAAAGTACACATATCTTTAACGGGGAAATACCTGAGCAACTCCTCTGATACGCCGAACTAGTAGGCTGTGGCGGGGATAAGAACAAGGTCCCTGCTTATACTCCTCATCATAAGCCGAAACTAGAATTTTTCCTAATTTAGTGAACTGATAAGTCAATTATTCGATAGCGAAACAATTTCCAGTCTTCATCCTTGAGATATATCAATATTACCTATCCGATAGGTAAGTCAAAACACCAAATATAGGTAGGTAGTTATATTTCTGTGCTATCAGCTACCACCTTAGATCAGGCGTATTTCTTTCATAATCATCTTTGGCCCTACTACTTTTAGATCAATATATTAGGTACCTAGGTAGGTATATAACCCCACTGTGCCCTGTTGATATGCCTTGGTTCACCGACTTTAGCAGTATCCCACAGGACCCAGTCGACTTCAAATATCCACGTCATACGATGCTGGCGCGAGGTAGGCCTTAACGACAACGCAGTATGGTTTGACGGAACTGGTTTGCCGAGGGAATCCCGACATCGTTTGCTGAAGCCCATGCTTTAGGACTGTTTGTCGCCTCTTATGTTCTTGCCTTATTTACATAGTATATACCTGCCAGCGTAGAGTCCGCTTTCTAGACGTAGAGCTAACTATAATATCAATGAAACCCAATCATAGTGATATCTATTTTTAGATCAAATGGAGGGGTTATGAATTGCAACGTTCGAACTTTGCCATGCACCTTACAGATTAAATATATAATCAAGTATTAGGCATCAAAAGGTCCACCAAGACCATTAATTCATATTAGGAGACCGCTGGCGGATATTTCCTAGGTAGTTGGGCTCGACGGGCACTACCTGCCTAAGGTAGGTAAGTTAGGTATGTCTTCATTAGGTGGTATCAATTTTCAATGTTCAACGATATCAACGAGAATTGATTTTAGAGAATTCAAGATATAATGATCGGCCTGCCAGGTATGTATGTTTTGTCAGCTGGCATCTCAATTCACCTCGCACATTGAAATATTCTAAACTAAGGTACCTAGGTACCTAACCTCAATCAGCCAGAAACATAATACTACCTACGCATGTTGTTGTTGGTATTTTCTATGGACAATAATTATTACCAACCACAATTTTAACGAGTTACAAGTGGGCCACAGAAAAATAACAACAAGCTGTTGAAGTATAAAACACGGACCATGGCGCTGGTTAAATATCGATACTAGTATGTTTTCGAACCTCCTCTATACGGGTCGCCATTTGACATCGTCTTGCAAAAGTCTATATAACCCCTCTTATAGATCTGAGCCGTATTTAGGTATACTTTACTTGACCACTTGCAATATTTTCTATTAAGAAAGCCTTAAAAAAGGACGTAGATTAGGTCACATACCTGTCTAATCCATTCAAATATCTGCGTGTATGATTTTGCGAAAAATACAATAACTTTGAAGTTACTGCGGAGACAAAGAAAGTAAATATTACGGAGAGCTACAATTTTTCTTTAATCCTCTATTATTGGTCGCGCTATTGATTATCGTATTGGAGCAACCAACTAGGTCTCTGGTCGTGTATGTACCCAAGTAGCAATATGAGAAATGATATCAGTTACCTTATTTACCATGTGCATCAGAATGCAGCCTACCGCTTCTCGTTGTAAACCAAGAACATCCTTTCCCCGCTTCAATCAACTTCCTAGCCACGTTCAATCCCCATCATCATCATCATGAGCCCTACTTTTCACTGGGGACTAGATGGCCTGGATAAGCCTCGTTTAGAGGCTTATATCAAGCTACTGAGCCTTCGAAATGGAGGGCAGATAGACGATGCTGTTATATTCGACCCTTGCGAAGCAGGCTCCGATGTTATAGAATCAGCAGAAGATGGAGATTCAGCTACGGGGCAACCATTGACCAACTTCAATAATGACAGACTTAAGCGCGCATTCCTTGACAGACTATCCGAGATTTTGTCCCAGACAAGAGGTGGCTATCACGTCGCCGCTGCACTAATGGTAGAGAACACAGAAGCCCCTGAGATAACTGTCGCCAAGAACTCTGGGTTAAAGCAGATAGATAAAGACTTTATAACAGCTTTAGAGAAACTTTTAGGGCGCATAGCGGGTGACTCGAGTATGTTCTCTGACATAGGTAGAATGCAATTCTGTCCTGATACTTATTCGACTCTACAGTTTCACCTCGAGACACGTCTGAGCTGTGGGAGTTACTACTAAACCAATACTATCCCAGGATAAAAGGATATATATCAGACCTTCAAAATTCCCTGACTCAAGAGCAAGTCCAACTGATGAAGCACTCCGACTCAGAAACCACAAGAAGACTCGTAATGCAGATCGAGGCACTATCCCAAGCGCTGAATCGAGTACCACACGATATAAGCAGCATTATTCTCGAGGCATATCAGATACGTGTCCTCAATACGATCCCTGCTTTCGAGTGCATTAAGCCGGAAAGACCGTCAGTTGGCCGAAGGATTGGCGAGCTGGTTCACTTGCTAGGCCGACCTCACGTAGCCTTTCTAACCTTTGTCCGATCTGCTGAGAGAATTGAAGGGTTTGGCAAGTTGCGTATAAGATGGGTCGAGCTATCCTCTCTCGTCAAAAAGGCGCCGCACGTTAACAGGCAGCCCGCAATTCCTCCCTGGACTGTTGGCCAAGCATTTAAGGCCCTGGGTATAAAGTTTACTGACGCGGAGGCAAAGACCCTAATGAGTTCAGGGGCAGATAAATCATCAACGTGGACAAGGGACAAGTTGGTCAATAGGTTCAGCAAGCTCAAGGCAACCGACAATGACATTCATGCCGAGGTACAGCTTGTCTTGGACTACACTAAGAGATATGCGCAACCAGACACTGCATTCAAATATATGGGTTGTAGTAAGCGGTCCTGTCTTCTCTGCTATAGGTTCATGTCAACGGTTGGATTCTCTTGCCGGGGTTGCCACGGGAAGGTCTATGAATTATGGACTATACCCGAGTCTCATGGGATTAGTGACAGTTCTCTCGAACTAATTTCCGGGGCGATCAAGAAGCTACAGAGTCAGGTCGCAAAGTCGCTTCTGCATGATATAAAGCCTAGACCGCATGTCAAAGAGTCAACTATTGGTGGTTCATCCATTGCAACTGCATTACCGCATACAAATAACCAACATCTGGCGACGTTGATAAGGGATCATTTACAAATGAACAGAGAGTATTCTAACTCTAGGGGACCTGCGACGAGGTAAGCACAACATTTGGGAAAATATTCTTTATAATCTATTGAATAAGTTCTGTCCATTTAGGCCGATCTCGCCACCGACTGAGCATATCTTAGATAAGATCCCTTCTCATTTCCAGCCTCCTGCAGAACACGAGACTGAGGGCGAGTGTGAGACTTGCGAGAGTACGACATCGCGGCGCTGTTCCCTCTGCGGTAGAGATTGGTATTGTAGTTTGCATTGCCAGAACCAAATGGGAATTCACCATATCTTCTATTGCAATGCTCGACCACTCACTACAGCGGACTACCTATACCGGAATTGCCTTTCCGATCAGATGCCAGAAGACCCAGACGTGTTGGATGATTTTGGATTTAGCCGCTGTAAGACTAAAGACGAGGAATCGCATCTTCTCGGAGTTTATATTGGCCTGTTCATTCATCTAGATGTTTCCAGTGAAAAGGTTGATGCTTGGAGAAGGAATGGGGTACTCCTGAGTCAGATTGTAAAGGAGTTCAACAGGATACCAGAGGTATCACGAGGGAAATATTTCCCTTGGCTTCTTCGCAATACCCACTTATTGAGCCCAGATAAGACAGTTGAACCGGTCCGAGAATCTCCTGAATCTTACCTGGAGAGAATCTTTACAGAAGCGATACCATATCTCAGGGGTCAAGATAGTGGGAAGACCTTGCAACAACTGGAGCCGTTTGATAAGAAGCGGTGTTTTGTCTTCTTTGCCTTGTTGCGTGAAAATGCCCACCCTTCGCCTTTCGAATGTGGCCCGTTTGACACCTGGTATCAATTTGGATTCGCTACTTGTGTCGGCCGTGATCCAACTCCTGAAGGAATTCGGCACGCTGAGGGGCTCCTTGGGGGGTTATATGGTACGTTATTATTTGGACACAAGCATGGAAGGGATTACTGCAAAAGCCTTGGGATTCCATATGATGGCCCTCCTGATCCGCTAATATGTCCCTTCGACGAGTTCTGGAGAGCCTACAGTTCGTTAGCGTTGCCTTCCCTCTTCGAGAAATATGGATACGGCGGTAGAATCAATCAAAATTTCAGAAATTTCTTCTCGCGTAAACCGGAGAAGCGCCCACACATTTGGAGGTTCCTACACTATATAGCAATTGGCGAAGTCAATGCCATTGACTCTATGCCAGAGCTAAAAAATGCAGCAAAGTTTTATGGGATTTCTTCGCACACCGACACGACGGAGCGACTCGCATTGTACGAGTTCTATCGCCAGCTATTAGGTGCTGTTGACCCCTTATCTCTGGAAGAGGCATGCGAGCAAGGAACGTTATTGAGGTTTGCCCTTCAACATTTGAAGACAGATGTGGGTACGAGGGTCAAATCCTTACTAGTCAGGCTAGATCTTTCAAGAAGAACGGGGAAGCAAGCGGTCATAAGGAGCGCCCGCTAACAGAATTTCTACACACACCTATCTATCTATCATAAAGGACTTGGCATCGAGGGTATGGTACTAAAGATTGATGCTTAGGTAGTGAATAATGAATATACTATGCAAAGCTGTTATTTTCGTATAGGGAAGTCGGATATAATTATGCTCTTAAGATATCTATCTAGGCTCCAAGAATATCATTTCGGGGTTCGCTATCACCCCAATCGTTCTTCCACTCTCGAATTATAATGTCTTTCACGCCCAAAGACTGAATCGTCATAGAATCATAGAAAACGTAACCGAGTCGACGAATGCTATCATGCACATAGTATCCATATAGGTTACTGTAGGTGCCACCCCATATCATTGTCCAAGCTAGCGGTGGGGACGATTCCGCATCTCCATTGAAAGGTAAGGGATCGCGACGATTCTGTCTCTCATCTCTTTTAGAGAGTGCCTCCTGACGTCGTTCCCATTGTGCCGCCTCACCCAATGCTTCATTTGTGAGAAAACTGCCCAAGGGCCAAGTGATATATTTTTGCATTATCTGGACTAGTTGGGAATGGCCCTTGATCTTGTAAGAAACTCTGTGGAGTAATTCAAGGCCGCGGGATACTGTTCCAGTCAGTAGCTGCTCTCTTGCCCTTGGTTCTATTAGTAAATGGACTAACTATACTTATGACAAATCTGTAAGCACGCTGTAAACAAATAACTGAAAACGTACAACTATTATCAAAATCGAAAGCACCCTCGGGTGTAGGCGGACGTTGGCCGTGAAACTTCGGGTTATTCTCATTGACATCCCAATATATTTCCCGAAAGATTTTGTCGTACTTATCCTGAGCGAATGTATTAATGCACGAGATTTCTTCAACTTCCCATGGTTCGAACAGGCAAAAGAATAACCGAAGGATCTCGACAGGACGAAATTCTAGGCGCTGTTTCGTACATGGGTTCTTGCCACCTTTACCGAATAAATTACAACAAAGTTCGAATCGATAAAAAGAACGCAGTAGTCGTACTTCCTCAACACGGCTAAGCGTTATACTCCTAGGCATACAATCCATCTTAGTTACGAAGTTATTCAGTGTCCATTTTATGTAATACTCAATGAGAGGTGATATTACAGACAAGTGGAAAGTGGCCATTTCTATTGCTTCATGCTCCTTAACTCTCTCGCGCAAAGGCTGGCGATTAACACGAAAAACCCCTAATAAACGTTCCACATTTTCGCGCGTGTATGAGAAATCAGGGGAGCTGGACTGAAAAGAGGCGCAAGCATCAAGAGTAGCGGTGCCCAGTGTCGTCTCCAGTGATGAACAGAGTAGATATCGTCGATCCTCGAGATATTGCTCGTGGAAAACGGGAGATGAATGGACCAAGGATTTCAGGCTCCGTAAGTCCAGAATAGAGAGAATCTGGCGTCGTATTTCTGGCACAAGATCCTCTAAGCCATTATGATTATACCTTGTTGATTCAGTTTGGACCAGAGTTGGAGGCCTCGAGGTTGGCGACGCAACGTTCTTGCAGTGAGATAGAGCACTACTAGCTGGATCTAATGAGTGATTCGGTGGGGGCGGATGCGTTGGAGATGACGTTGGAGATGACCACGCAACGCGCTTGAACTTAGAGATTAATCCTTTCATTGTATACCTGGTAAGTAGTCTAGGTGGCTACTTGGAACTCTCTTGATATAAGATGACATGAACCCGGTATAAAGAGCAGTAGTTAGGGCAGGAATGTGGGCGATAGCTCTTTAGAACCAGATCTCTCCCCTGCGTTACGGGCCGCCACAACACAACAACCCTCAATTAATACATGTATCTGAGTTACCCGGTTGGTTTTTACGAATAACGAATGATTGCGAAAACAATGTTATCAAAGTAAGAAGAGAAAGTGGCTGCATGTACGTAATTAATCTTGATATTTTACCTCTGCACATACGGAACTGTAGTATTAGGGGGTGGTAATGATGTTGATTTTCTAAGAATCTAATATGTGGGGCTAGGCCCTGAGATCCCAAATAATAGCCCATGCTTACCTAGGTACGTAACACACCACAGAACCGAATAAAGTTAAAAGATACCCACCCCTATAACCTTGCGGATTTAACACAGTAGACGTAGTTACATGTACCTAAGATAAACGCTATTTGAATGCTTGGCAGCGGGTTTAATCCGTATACCACCTAGGTAGGTATGTACCTACACCTTAGGTACATGTAATACCATACAGGTACCTCACAGCCCTACACCCCGCATCTCGCCTTGGCAACTTGGCAACTTGGCAGAAACAACTTCTTCTAAACTTCCTCAATATCAACATTTGAGATGGATGAGAGTAAGGAGGTTGGTTACTCGTTTCCCTAGTTGTCATACGTACTAAAACACATAAACACCTAAACACATAAACACGATGCTAGCTTACTCACCGCTGTTGTTCCTCCCTCGAGAAGTGCTTGATCGTATCATCGATTTCTATCTCGCCTTTGACTACGATGACTTTGAGGATACACTGCGTCCCTATCTCCTCTATATGGGCGAAACAGTATACTCCCGGCCGCTGCCTTCCTTAATGCTTGCTTCAAAGGATTTGTACCGCAATCTGTCTCCCATAGTTCACAAACAAGCCGTCTTACGCGTTGGGGTCCACGGCTGGAGTGATAGACGGATTGGTTTCGCTGTCCACGGGAAACTTCGGTTTGACCGACTGGAAAAGCTTTGTCTGGTGGTAACAACCGACCATCCAAACTGGAATAGTTGGCTATCGTTCTTTGGTGAGGTAATTGAGAGTACCAAAAACCTCAAAACTTTAGTGATTGATTGGGCACCTGGACCCGTGCGCTCGGCAGGATGGACTGGCCGAGTGCACGCGAAGAAGGAGGACGAATTCTTCGACATGATTAAAACTCCGAAAGAGCTACGCCTCATCCAAATCTACGGTAACATCTCGTCGGGATGGATTAGTCGGCTTGAGGGACTTGTACCGCATGTGGTACACTATCGAAATCGTTGGTGGCGTGAACCTGGTATGGATTAATCCGACATCCCTTGGCAGTTGTTCAAGATGCCAGCTAAGTCGCTTACCTTACTGGCAATGAAGAAAAGAGGTTAGCTGGCCTAAGGAATAGTATGCCTAAGATAAGATGTCCCCCCACCTGCAACTGACCCAAGTGTATAAAGCGGCCCAGCAGCACCGAATAGGAATTAAAACCTTAGCAGGTCAAGTCAATGGTAGACACAGATACGACCCTGCCACCAGCCATTGGATGTTAAGCGGGTGGACGGTGGGTGGACGAATAATAGAAGCTTATGCACGCATATCATCTCGTATAAGTTCTACCAGCTTCCCGAAAATGACAAACGTTTTATACGCAAACCTATCCATCACAGGTACTAGCTAAGTTGATATTGCAGGTGTGAACAAGAGAACTATAGATATAATTACAGGAAGTTTTGTTATGAAATTCTATACTCATTTGCATAAATGTACCTTAAGGTACAAGTAAAGTAAGGTTACATACTAGGTACATACTAAGGTATCTGGCAGTTAAATAGGTACATGTATGTACTTGGTTTTACCTTGGAAATCACCCCACGGAAAAGAAAAAAAAATACCTATAGGTACGGTAGGTTAGACAAGAAACACATTTTAATGCGACGTCGATAAGGAATGATAACTACTATTTCCCCCGCCCCGGAATGTCCCCGGAATCCTTGTATTTTGCAACATACCTACCTACATAAGCACCTAAACGTATCTCCTGCCCATTCGAATTCAGCTCCGAGGCACGGATACCTAACTACGAATGTACGGCCCCCAATCTTTTTTCTGCATCTAGTCGTAAGCAAAGTTACATGCAAGTTCGAAAAATCGTCATATTCTAAACCGGCAGTTGATCAACAACGCACAGCTAAGGATTAGGCAACCCTGTTTATACATACCTAACCATGCCAAGGTATATTCAAGCACGTCACCTCACAGGGCCAACTAAGCTACACGATATTATCAGTACCTATGGATTATCACCATGTAAACAAAGACGAGTGGGGCGGTAAGAATTGTCTAACCTCGGGGATGATATCGATTCGAAGATCACCTCTCAGACGAACCGAATAATCCCTGTATAATAAATATGAACTTAGTATAAAATCGTCGGGCTGACCCATAATCATCTCCCCCCATTCCTACGACTTTTCATTTTCCATTTCTTGCCTACCCTCATCTCCCCCTTCGAGTTCGTCAAGGCTTAGGGAAAACCATGCACGGTATCAAGCGAGGGACTGCTGCGGCAGCTCTGCAGCTCTTTTCCCTCTATACCTCCCTGGCATCAGCAAGCTCACTACCAAGTCATATCGAGAAATTGATAAGAAAGCAAGCCCCTGCTGAACCCACTGGTGTTAAGACCATTAAATCTCCAGGCGGTGTTACAATCCGTTATAAGGAACCGGAGCTCGAAGGAGTGTGTGAGACGACTCCTGGGGTTAACTCATATTCAGGCTATGTCGATCTCGATGAGAATACACATATGTTTTTCTGGTTCTTCGAAGCTAGGAACAACCCCGATGAAGCACCTCTGACGCTGTGGCTTAACGGAGGACCTGGTAGCGATTCGCTCATTGGACTTTTTGAAGGTAACCTACACCTACCTATCTCATCTTTTACGCGAGTAACTTGACTGGGAGCTTGTACACTAATCGCTGCCGAACAGAGCTTGGACCGTGCAACGTCACTCATAATGGCACCTCGGTCGTGAATCCCTACGCTTGGAATGAAGTGAGCAATCTTCTCTTCCTCTCTCAGCCAATAGGAGTCGGCTTCTCATACGCTGATGCTGTTGTGGGAGTGATCAACCAAACAACTGGGCTTCCCGTCAATTCGTCCCAACCCGATGGCCGATATAGCGACGTTGATCCGTACCGTTTCGATACTACGGATCTAGCAGCAAAGGGTACCTGGGAAGTCTTGCAGGCTTTCATTAAGGAGCTACCAGTTCTGGATGAGACCGTCAAGTCTCGCAGTTTCAATCTTTGGACCGAGAGTTACGGTGGCCATTACGGTCCAGCCTTTTTCAAGTATTTTTATGATCAGAACAAGTTAATCCAGGATGGGAGTATTCCCGGTGTCGAGCTGAGCATGCATACTCTCGGTATTATTAACGGTATCATATCAGAGAGGATTCAAGCACCATACTACGCGGAAATGGCGTTTCGGAATACATACGGGATCGAAGCCGTGAACCAAACCATCTACGACTACATGAAGATGAATTACTATTTCCCTGGTGGTTGCCGGGATTCAATTGATCAATGCTTTCAACAAGATCGTTCTACACCTGATGGTAAGGCCGTGTGTTCACAGGCAACAGCGATTTGCAGAAGCTTGGTGGAAGGACCATATTAGTAAGTATATTTATTGATTCAGGTACCCCAATCCTTTGAGGGTGGAGAGAATTTTGACGGCCTGCAGTGTAGCCAGCGGACGAAACCCTTATGATATCCGTGCCCGAGATGATGCAAACATCCCTCCTGGCTATTGGGTCAACTATCTTAACCAAGCTAAGGTCCAGAATGCCATAGGAGTTGATATAAATTACACATCTACAAGCAGCTTTCAAATCTACACCGGTTTTGATTACACCGGCGACTTTGTCTATCCAAATCTTTTGGAGGATCTCGAGGCTCTTCTGGCATACGATGTCCGGATCGCAATGATATACGGTGATGCTGTAAGACTCCCCGTTATCTTTTCCTATCTTCCCATGCACCGTTTTCCACTGGGTATCTCTTCACAAATCTGTATATTAATATTAGTTTAATAGGACTATATATGCAATTGGATGGGCGGCGAAGCTGTGTCGTTAGCGGTAAACTACACACATGAAAAGGAGTTTAAAGAGGCAGGCTACGCCCCATTCATAGTTGATGACGTTGAATACGGAGAGAGCAGGCAGTACGGCAATTTTAGCTTCACACGGGTTTATGAATCAGGACATGAAGTACCCTACTATCAACCTAAAGCCTCTCTAGAGCTCTTTAGACGGGTATTGGGAAACCTTGTCGTCGCGGATGGGACAAAACTTTCGCCAACGTATAAGAGTGAAGGCACAGCCAATGCTACACACACAAACAGTTATACGGCATACTATACGGGTAGGCCAGGAGACTGGAAGCATTAATAGAATATAGTACTAGAATTGTAATTCAGATATACTGGCATGTCAAATGAGCTGACCGAGATATAGGGAATCTCTCTTTTCATGCCTGGGCCAAATTAAGGACATAGAGACGAAAGTGAAAACGTGCATAAGTACCTACCTACCTACCTATGTACCTACCTGGGCACCTACACATATGAACAACCACTACCAAAGGGAATTAAGAACCGTTGTATAAAACCCTCTAGTTCTGTTTGAAGTCTCATATCAACATTATCAGGAGGTCCCACCGCACAACTAGATCATAAGTCGTGGATTGAGGAGGGTAGTAAAATAGGGAGGTAAACAAGGACATCTTTTCTCACATGAACATATTCCTCTTAATTCCTGCCGAGGTGCCTAATACTCGAGAGATTACTACTCAAGGCAGTTAACGCATGCATGCAAGTGACATTCCTTTTCATCAAATTGTTAACCACAGAGGTTCAAATCAAATGACTTGAGCTGATGATTAATCGTTGTGTCACGCCCTATTCTTACTCCTCTGTTTCAAATATCACAGGCACTCCGACACTGTTTAGCAAGTTTATGACCGTATTACCATCTGAACGGACAAACTCAGTAACAGCAGCACCGGCCTCTACTAGAAGTCGCATATCCTTTCGCTCTATGGGAGCGCATAGTATGTAGCCTACTACAAAAGGCAGCTCTGTTTCTCGCTCCATATACTCGGGGGTGAATATTTGTCGCAATAGGGGGTCACAGTGCTTCCGTACGGCTCGTAAGAGTTCCCAGCATTCACGGTGCATTGCGGTATAGGGGAGGGTGAACTCAAGGGCTTCACCTTGCAATGCGAACATCAAGGCTCTGATCAGTTCTTCTGGCGGCAATTTCGAGAATTTGTTAGCTTTTGTGGATTTTGACTTGGACTTCAACTCCTTGGGATCGACTTGTCCTAGTATCAAAGTACCATCTTCCTCTGAACCCTCCGTCTCCCACATGCTACGATCGACGATCCTAGCAATATGCTCAGCCGTCCAGTCGACTTGTCCGGTTCCACGTCGGTATCGGTCCACAAACATAGATGAGACTGGTACACCATCTACGATCCCTCGAGGGCCAGATCGAGAGGCTAATTCCAGGTTTCCTCGGCGTTTCTTGGTGAACGCTGCTGCTGTTGTACCCATTTGGAGGCAGAACTTCTTGAAGTGTTCATCGGGAGTTTTCGGTGTATCTCCGACGAAAAATTTGGAATCGCCAAGTATCGTTCTTACCAAGTCCATATCGGGCCAGGAGTTTGACATGAGTCCCTGACTTTGTAGCGCATTGTACAGGTATAATGAGTAGGTAATAGAGCCCCATGCGTCTGCGAGTCCAATCCCGATCTCCCACATAGATGAGCGAAAATGGTAGAGTACGAGGCCGCTAAGAACCGGCGACATCTTTAACATTATATTGGGCTCCATAGAGACTGGAACAGGCTCTCGAAGCTTTTGGTACGCTTGATTCTTGGCTTTATACACGGGATCTCCCAATATGTACTGTATTTTCGCCTTAAGGTACCGTATCACCTGGTCGTTGCCGGGCGCCCAGTTGTTGATTTTCAGGTCCTTATGGAATTTAAAGTGTTCCTGGATTTCCGTGTCTAGGAAATGAAGGTTCGTTTGGAGTGTGTCAAATCCCCTGTTAACGTTTTCGCGGAGAATATAGTGAATATCAAGGAACACCTGGGCGGCAAATACGAGATAAAATGGCACTTCTTTGGTGCTAGCTAGCTCCTTGATTCCCCGTAAGAATTCGTCTTCAACTGGATAGTCGCCAACTCCACGTTCCACGGCCATGAGCTCTGTAAAGAACTTCATGAGTAGCACTCTATCCTCTTCGAATTTCTGGTAGCCGGACTTGGAATCACGAGAGCTTCGAGGATCGTAATAACCAAACATTCCTTCCTTGTATAGTGGAATGACTCGAGGCTGTACCACTCTAGTGAACGCATCCAGGATTCTGTATGTTAAGATGTAAGTGTCGTTCGCAATATCGTACGTGTTGTAGTTGAAGTTGTCAGAACCGTTGAACGACTCATCAAACGGCTCGTATCCTTTCATCATTGCCTGGACAATATGGAATCTATTTAAGACTTCCCATAACCCACCATGGCTTTTGAACATTGGTATTACGTCTTCCACTAAAATACGGTATTAGTATCGAACATGAAATTAAATATAAAAATTGAAAACAACTTGACTCTAGGATATATCGTCTAGTATAGAGGAAGCATGAAAAGCCCCTCATAGCACAAGTGATTGAGCATATAGGATTGTCAGGAATGGTAATCAACTTACTGAGCTTCCGCGCTAGGTCAATGGCGGTGTTGGTTGTAACGGCACATGCCGCCAATTCGAAAAATCCATCACGATAATTCGTCCATATCCATTCGATGCGAGATCGAATCTTGTTGAGATCATTTATTAGCATCGTCAAAGCGATGTAGAGATCTTCAAAAGATGTAGGTGGTTCCGCCTCGTACACTCCATTGTCGCCTTCATGGAGCTCTGGTCTTTCTATCTCGGGGGCATTTAGGAAATCTTCCGAGGGCTCATAAACCTTTAAGGCAGCAAATTGGTTGGAGAAGTCATCGTCGTCGGTAGCTTTCACATCCGATTTATCCACCGAAGTTCCAAGCGAAGTACTAGCGGTGCTTGTTTGAGGCTCCAGGATTTCTTGCACCTTCTTAAGGATGTCTAGAAAATATCCGTGCTTTGCATCTGATATCTCATCCTTGGAGGCTCCTTCGTTGGCAAGCTTACTACTAAAGCCTCCGCGAGCAATAATAACTCGACGCAACGTCGCGATGAGCGAGCCTGGAATAGATACGTCGCGCTTGGAAGCTATGAATTCCGCTAGCGGTATAAAATCATTGATCTTGATGATATACTTGTTAACCGGCGCCGGCGTGCTAGATGATAAACCTTGCTTCTTCTTGGCCTCAGCCCTCGCTTTACCTTTTAGGCGTGCACTTGTTCCCCTGGGTAGTTGTTGAGCTAAAGAATTAGACACATAGCCGACTGCCCTTGCCGTAGAGGCAAGCCAGCCAGCAACGGAATCGGTGTCATTCTTATACTGTTGATAAGTACTAACCAGGTTTGGTGGTAGCATCTTGTAGTCGATAAGGGATTGGGTTGCTATTTTAAGACTTCCTCCGGGGAAGTTTCCTTAGCGCGCCGGGGGGGTATTTGAAAATGGTCACAGCAATAATTTCGGGGGTGAAAATGCTTATATAATGATATTCAAAAAATTGTGACGAACCTACACTCAGGTCCGTTGGAGTGTAGTAACTGGGGATCTTGATTTTAGGTAAACAGTAGTCATACGGGTCAAGTGGTCAAAATCGTGAAGTGTTCGTCAGGAAGGCTTGGAGTCCTTCCCCTTATATGGGTTAGATATAAGACTTAGATTGATAGCTAAGAAAACGTAAATAAGTGACTAGATACATGATGGTTTAAATATACCCGTAGGCCTCCCTGATCCTTCATTGAGGCTATCGTGATCTTGGTGATCTTGGTGATCTTGTTGATCTTGTCAAGATCACTGAGATCACCAAGATCACCAAGATCACTACCCTCCATCAGGTTACCCGAGGTTTATCCGTCTCCTGATTATACATTTCAGGAACCCCGCTTCCATACAAGGTATGGATCCCGTGTTGTTGGTTCGTGACAAGAAAAATTAAAACACATCGAAACAAATAAGCACATACAAGAACATATAAACGGGAAAAAGATATGGTCAAGCATCTTAAGTAGGTACCTACTTACCTTATGTAAGTACCTACTTACCTACATGTATGGAGGTCCTTTAGGTACATACCTTGCATACTATATACATGTACCTAGGTACCTGGGTAGGTAAGGAGGTGCGGCCCATTGTTAAATGCCCCTGGTTTAAGTACTTGCGTACACCCTAGTTTCTCAGCCGCTTCCATACCTTTCCCGCTCACCGTGGTATTACGTATTAAATGTACGTATCTAATTTAATAATTGTTCACCCTGCCAAAACCATACGGTAAACCGAGGGACCCCCTATAAGGGAAACCACAAGAACCTAACTTTTAGGAAATGCTTATATCATCCAGATTTTAATCCTCTTATATTTTATTTTATATTGGCAAACGCAACGCGCTTCGCGCGCTACATTTACTTATTTTAAAACGAAAATTTTTTTATAAACATTTTTTAAAAAAAAAAAAAAAAATTTTAAAATTTAATATTTATATAATTTTATAATTATATAAATTTTATTTTAAATTTTAATTTAAAAATATATATTAAAAATAAAAAATAAAAAAATTATAATTAATTTAAAAATAATTATAATTAATAAAAAATTTATAAAATATTAATATAAATTTAAATATAATATTATAATAAATATATAAATATAAATTATTATATTATATTATATATATAAAAATTATTTTAATAAATTTAAATTATATTTTATATTTAATTTTTTATATTTTATTTATTATAAATATTTTTAATTAATTAAATATTTTAAAAAAAATAAAAAAATTAAATATATATATAATTTAAAATTAAATTATATAATATTAATTAAATTAATTAAATTTATTAAAATAAATAAATAATATATTAAAATAATTATTAATATTTAAAAAAAATATTATATAATAATTTTTTTTTATATTAAAATAAATAATAATAATTATAATTATATTTTAAAAAATTATATTTTAAAAATAATTATATTTTTAATAAAAAATTATAATTTTTTTAATTTATTATTTAATAATATAAAATTATATAAAATTTAAAAAAAAA